>JAHRHZ010000111.1:6601353-6631773 GCA_024137785.1 Ginglymostoma cirratum | reverse complement strand
GTGGTAGTATTTGTAGGTTTGGAAGGTGTTGTCTTAGGAACCTGTGGAGTTGTTCAGTGCATCTTGTAAATGGTACACACTGCTGCCCATGGTGGATGGAGTGGTGTGGCTCTTTGGTGTCCCACTTGGTCAAGAGCTGCCTCAATGTGAACAGTTTATTTCTGTAAGACTCCACCTCACTTCTGTTTAATAATTCATTGACAACCAGAGCTGAAAACCAAAATGAAATTACAAAAACATGGCATCATTAAAAATATTAGTAGAACTGATCACTGCTCCAAAACTCAATGAAATTTAAAATAAGAGATCAAACTTTGCCAAAATCATAAGATCAAGATTTTTTGGGAGTGTTGATAGCATTGTTAGAGGATCTGGATTGAAGGAACAAAGCTGAATTAATACACACTTAGAATGTTGGAGTGATCCAGAAGTGGCCTCACTTTCGAGTGCAGACGCTGTTTCACTTCCATCTGACATGATCTCATTTAGTTAAAGACGGCAGCATAGAAACGGGCCGTCCAGTCCAATTCACCCGTGTTAGCATTTATTTCCTAAATAAGCCTCTTCCCGCCCACCTTCATCTAACTCGATTATCATTTCTCCTTGTGTGTTTATCCAGCTTCCTCCCCAATGCATCTATATCATTGTCCCCTTCTCCACTTCACAAAACCATCAGCAGCCATTATTCAAACTGAAGTTATTGAAGGTAAAACCAAATAAAATAAAATAACAAAATAAAACTGTTCCATTCCCTTCAGTTATTTGAATGCTTCAAACCATAAAGCCTTTGCTCTTGCTCCAGGTGAGTACATTCACTAGATTCTGCAGCTTTTGGAATAAGCGATCTGTTTAACCTCTGAAGTTTTTAACCCCTCCCCTTTAAAGTGCGATGGTGGATGGATTACGGGAGGCCTGTTTAATTCAATAAGAAGCTCAGTAATGGTGGCTCTGTAGTTCAGTGGTTAGCACTGCAGCCTCACAGCGCCGGGGGCCTGGGTTCAATTCCCCTTCAGGCAACTGTCTGTGTGGAGTTTGCACATTCTCCCCATGTCTGTGTGGGTTTCCTCTGTGCTTCAGTTTCCTCCCACAGTCCAAAGATGTGCAGGCTAGGTGGATTGGCCATGCTAAACTGCCCAGAGTGTTCAGGGATGTGTAGGTGAGGTGGGTTTGGGGAATGGGTCTGGGTGAGATGCTCTGAGGGTCGGTGTGGACTTGTTGGGCAGAAGGGCCTGTTTCCACACTGTAAGGATTCTATGGACTATAGACAAGCTCTAGTCACCTCCTGAATAAATCAGGCCACTTAGTAATCCTATTAGAGAGACACAGTATGCTCTCCTCACCATGACTAACTCCTTGGTGAAGGTCCCAAGGGACAATTTCTGTAGTGGGAAGCCACATTTCCTTATCCTTTCTTTTATACTGGTTTTGGACCACTGAGAGTGGGAGAATTCAGACCCAGTTCTACTATATTGAATGTACAGAACACAAAAATACCCTTCAACTCTTTTAAAAGGTGTCTGGATAAGCACATGAGCCTTCCTTTATCATTTGCTCTCATTTTGAGGATGTTCATTCATTAGATTCTGCAGCCTTTAGAAATGGTATTCTACCTCATCTCCCTGCAGGGCTACACACTTAATGCTAGAAAAGAGGGATTAGACTGGGTAGCTTGTTCTTTGGCTGGCGCAGACACGATGGGCCAAGTGGCCTCTCTGTATGAAAGCTTTCAACAATTCTAATTTATAGCCCACACGAGCCTCCTCCTTCACCCATCAGCATGTCCTTCTGCTCCATTCTCTGTCATGTATTTACCCGGTTGTCGCTCAAATGCATCTATCCTATTTGCCCGAACCACTCCCTGTGCAACCAAGTTCACATTCTACCTGCTCTTTGGGTTAGGACATTTCTTCTGAATTCCTGGCTTGATTTATTTCTGACAACTGAATAGTGATTGCTCCTTTTGTTACAGTAGTCTATGTGTCACGTCAATGGGAATGGGTGGGGCAGAGTGCGGAGAAGAGTTTATGTTGGGTTTTTCCAGCTTGCCTGCCTTACTGAAGGGGAGGCCCGGTGGCTCAGTGGTTAGCACTGCTGACTCACAGCGCCAGGGACCCGGGTTCAATTCCACCCTTGGGCAACTGTCTGTGTGGAGTTTGCACATTCTCTCCGTGTCTGCGTGGGTTTCCTCCGATTGCTCTGGTTTCCTCCCACAGTCCAAAGATGTGCAGGGTAGGTGGATTGGCCAAGCTAAATTGCCCGTAGTGTTCAGGGATGTTTGGGTTAGACATAGGAAATGCAGGGGTAAGGTAATGGATCTGGGTGGGATGCTCTTTGGAAGGGCGGTGTGGACCTGTTGAGGTGAATGGCCTGTTTCCACACTGTAGGGATTGTATTCTATTCTAGTCTATTCTTACTCAGGAGACACAGCTCCTCAGGGTGTAGGGAGCTTCTTGATGTGATGTAGAAGGTAATAAAGGACTCTGAGAAATGTTGTTGTTCAGAGAATGGAACGTGGAACTCACTGCCACAGGGAAGAGCTGAGGTGAATAATGTTTAAAGGGAGCTGGATAAACATAGGAGGGAGAAAAGACAGGAGGTTATGTTGACTGTAGTGAGACCAGGAGATATGGGAATACGCTTTGCTCATTCGGTAACTTCTGGCATAAGGTTACTCAGCCCAACGACTCCATGCCGGATCTCTGAGGGAGCAATTCAGTGAGTCTCACTTGCCCTCAATCCCTGTAGTCCTTCAAGTTCCCGTCCAATTTCTTTTTGGAATCACTGATATATGCCTTAAATATATACAATTCTGCCCCTCAGTTCTCTGTTAAGGAGTTCCAAGGATTCTCAACCCTCTGAAAGAAGAAATTCCTCCTCATCTCAGTCTTAAATCAGCGCCCCTTTATTCTGAGACTATGCTGGGGCTCACCAGAATGACATTCAGCAGAACATCTGATCCTTTTTGCTAGTGGTCACTCAGAGGCTGGCTGTTACTCAGCTGATAAAATCAATAGTTGTGTTTCTGTTCCACAACCAATTTGTGGTAAATTTCACTTTTTTGCAAAGGAAGAAAGTCAAATTTAATCAATGGCAATTCTTCAGAATGGTTTGATTTCTCAACGGAATTCAGCGCGTCACTCCGCATTCCACAAAAAAAAAAACTGGAGCTAGATTTACCATAACTTTCATAGAGTTCTTCACTTGTTCCATGTCCGTAATCGTAATACTCAGCGCCACTGTAATAGAAAACAAACACGAATGACAGCTCAAGACAACTGCAAGAAAAATTAACATGGTATCTGTAATTAATATTAGTAAGTGTTACAATGGTATTATTTTTGATTATTAGTAACAGTTACCATCGGATTTTAATGGTTATTAGCAATAATGATCACTGTGTGCAATTCTTGTTCATGGTAAATGTGTTTAATCAGTATCGATCTACAGCTATCAGAAATCATTGAGTGTAACTGTTTGTTATAGTTTTTGGTATGATTATTATTAGTAATTGTTATCATTGTATGCCTAATTATTTATAGCAATGGTTATTATTGAGCATAATTCTTATTAATAATAGTTATTGTTGATTATTATTAGTAATTATTAGTTTGTATTGTTTTTATTTGATTATTATTAGTTATTACGGGTAATTCATGGTCATAATATAGTGTGTAATTATTATTAGTAATTGTTATCATTGTATGTAACACTGAGTAATAATAATTATTGTGCATAATTATTTTCAGTACTGGTTACCTTGATCATTCTTATTAACTGGCACCTATGGGACCAGGAGTCTGCCAGTTGAACAAATATTCTGGATAATTAAGACGTCCATGTAATCAATGTAAAAACACACACTAAGTCACAGAAACATAATGCACAGGGTATATGCAACTTTGCCTTAAATAAAACTTACGGGTAGAGAGCTTCTCACTCGCACCCTCAACTGACTACTTGCACATCATGATAGATCGCGGTATTTGAGGAGAATTTGATTCAATATTGAATCAACTGTTGATATTTCATGTGGCCAT
This sequence comes from Ginglymostoma cirratum, assembly GCA_024137785.1. Lineage (NCBI taxonomy): Eukaryota > Metazoa > Chordata > Chondrichthyes > Orectolobiformes > Ginglymostomatidae > Ginglymostoma > Ginglymostoma cirratum. Next base: position 6,627,736 of record JAHRHZ010000111.1, on the reverse strand, counting down.
TCAAATGGACAACAAAGGTATTCATGCTGAGGTAAATAAATTGAAAAATATAGTAACTGGACAGAATAATACAGTATATAATTTTTGCTGGTTTATCAAGAGTGCTGTTTCATTAGGTGCTGGCTAAACCAAAGTTTGCTGTAATAGGTATCGTGTGTAGCTAGGATGAGCAATAGTTATTACTGTGTGTAATGAAGCATTATTGTTTTTAATTACACTGAACAGAATGCAATGCGTCTCTCAGCATTCCACAAAAAGAAAATGGAGCTAGGTTTACCATAACTTTCACAGAGTTAATAATGATGATCATTTATGCTTGATTACAAGGTAAGCCTTTGAACCCTATTATCGAGTGGAATCACTTACTAGCGTATAAACAAGGACGTCAATTCTAACACTAGGACCGTTAAGATCCAGTTTTGTTTGATTCTCTGACTTGCACTGATGCTAAGCAAGGCTCCAGCATGGGTGTATAGTCTCAGAGCTAATCTACTATAATTTTCAATTGTTTTCGATTGAATTTAATTTGATTTTCGATTGTTTTTAAAACATAGCTTCATTTATTGTTTCTTAGTCTTCCTGTATCAATGTGGTGTTGTCTTCTTCGGACTGGCATGAGAAGTTGATGGTTGCTACTTTCTCTGTTGCATCTGAGATTGGGTACTGTGATGGAAACAGTGGTCTAGGATAACACATCCTATCTTTATTCAATATTAACTGTGGCTCAAGTAGTAGGACTCATGTCTTGGAGACAGAAGGCTGTGGGTTTACTCCGGGGATGAGTACATACTACAAACTGCCCTTCAGTACAATACAAAGAGAGCCCTGCACTGTTGCAAGTGCTGTGTTTCAGATGAGACAGAAATCTAAGATTATGTTTATCCTCATTGGTGGATGCAAAAGATTTCACGGCAATACTTTGATGAAAAGCAATGACCTGGTCAATTTTGACCTTTTAACCAACACATACATATAAATTGCATGGGAACACTGCCACCACTCCAAGTTTCCCTCCAGTTCACACACCATCCTGACTTGGAAATATATCCCTCATTGTCATTGGGTCAAAGTCCTGGAAGTCCCTTCCTAATGGCACTGTGGGTATCCCAACACTCCAAGAACTGCAGCAGTTGAAGAAGGCAGTTCACCACCACATTGTCTGGGGCCGTTAGGAATGGACAATATATGCAGGCCCTGGGATGCATGCATGAACAAATGAAGAAGTTATTTCCATATCATCACAATAGTTTTGGGGGGCTTTTAAGGAAAGATAGTCAATGTTAAATAATTGGTTTTATTTCAGTTGTAATCAAACAATGTAAGCATTTTAATTATGTTATTCTGCTTAATTGCAATCAATGTAAGCCATGAGCAGCATGTGACTGCCCTTTTGTCTGCGGTTCACAAGTGAGGTGCAATGTTATAATTTATGCATTTAACATGCAGAGGATCTACAAAACCTATCAAGGATGAAAGAACAAGCTCCAGAAACAGTATCAAAAAACTTATGCGATATCGAGTATTATCCATCCATAAGAAAATTCAACAACTTTATTGTGTCGAATAACAGCTGTGAAATATCAAGCGTTTAGCCTGTGTATTAACTTAGCTTTTTTAAACTTGTAATGTTTTCAAGAGAGCTCAATGCAAGATGTATCCCCACTTAACAATTGATTTTTCTGATAGTCTTGCAATAGTTTTGCAGCTGCATAGTCCTTTTTAACTATTATAACTTATGATTACATACGAACTATTCATCCAAATGTATTTGCAGTTTATATATACATAGTTTAGGTTTTAAACTCTCAACTACTTGGTAATTTCTGTCTTAGTTTTGAAATTATTTGCAATTTTGTTGCTCTGCCATTTTTTCATTAAGTAACTTTATTTCTCGCACCAACAGCTACTGATAAACTGCGACCTCAGTGACCGTTGTACAAAGCACAACATCTTGATACTTCACGTGGGACAATGGCCGAGGTTATCAATCAGAAGGACATGGCAACTCATAGAACATAGAACAGTACAGCACAGTACAGGCCCTTCGGCCCACAATGTTGTGCCGACCTCTTATCCCAAACACGGGGGCAAAGGAATTATCTAAGGGGAAATCATTAAATTTAATGAAATATCAGAACAAGCTGTAATGAGGGCGGTAGATCTCATCAGTAATTGAGATGTTAGGGAACCAGTTAGTAGATGACCCTGAAGAGACCAATCAGAAATTGATCACTTACGATGCAATAATCCAGAAAGAGAAAGAGAGAGAGAGAAAAGATCTCATTTCAACAACTTTTCTGATCTACAGTCCAAGATAGGGAACAGTCTGGGAAACAACACCGCTAATGTTGCCTATTATGAAGAGATGTGAGCTGGTTTTGCAAAAGACATGTGCCCTAAACTTTTAAACAAAGGACACTTTGCTAAGGAAGAGACATTGGGCACAACAGCAACAATTTTGTACCTTCATGGAGCAGGGAACTTGGATAGAGTAATTCAGGCTGGAAGACTTTTGGAGAGAGATCACATAGCCCAGTTTGTCTGTAGAAATTTTGAACACAGTGAGAGAGAATTTGACTTGCCTGAAGAGTCACAGGTATCTCTCTCTTCTTTCAAGCCCCTTACAGCAAAGTATGCGAGCTGAAGATCCACCAGAAGGTATCTTTACCACTCCTGGGGATTCCTGGAGAGGATCCATTGGAATCTATCCCACTATCTCCAGCAAGAAAATTCAGCCAGCTACAACTGTTCTAGGTAGACAGCCCAACATCCAACATCGTAATTGTGCAGAATATCTTTGGAATCAGAACGACATTTGGAGCAATTTATGACTCAGCTTTTCTTCATGAGTTTAATTATTACTTGGCCAAAGTACTTCAAAGTGAATACTCCGCAGAGTTTTTATTTTCAGATGTGTGTGTGGTAGCTTTTTTTTTCTGAAAGGGTAGATAAATATATTTGCATAATCCAAGCTGTTTGTCAATAATCCAATAACCTTTGCACCTTTAGAGTTTAAGTTTATTTTTGGGTCATAAACCAGTTTTTTTTGTTAACATAAAGACACTTGGCGATTTGTTCTTAATACTGAATTTGACCCAATGGGAGAAGCCATATCTGCAGCCTAGTTCAATTTACTGTTTGCTGTGACTCATGGAGGAGAGGATTAGATAAGGAAACAGAGATCCCCTCCATGATTGGTTGTAATGGGCCAGTTTGACTTAAGAATTTGCACTGTGGACCACTACACAATCTTTGAAAATGCTCACTAGCACAATTTTTGCCATTTGAACTAACGACAGATGGGTCCCCATTTTATGTTTCCCTGACAATTGAACTTGAAGGTGAAGGTGGGTGCATAAAACCCAGTGGGTATTATGCTTGCTACCTGACCACTTGACCCTGCCTCACTGCAATTAAATATAAGACTGTGTAAAGTGCCATGAAGCCTGCCAGTCCTTAGGCTACATGAGGCCCAAGTAACCAAATAATGACCACTTAAGAGCCTGATACTGCTGCTGCAGGTATGTGTTACCCATGGCTGACTTGTGCTGCACTTTATAAACTCCCTCCATCCTCGAATCCACTGACTGTGGAACTGGGAGTCACAGCTCTCCAACTATGTCACATTTGTGACTCTTTAATTTTAACATGATTAACAGCGAAAGAGTAGGGGGCCATTCAAACTGCAACCTATATTTTAATTCCAGTTACCTGCCTTGCTGAACAAAAATCCAAAAATTTCAGAATTTTGAAATTTTTAATTGACCACTGTTGAAGAATATTATGGTTCTGAAGGGGGTTAATGTTCATGTTATATCATGTCCACCCATTCTACTTATGTCGTACAGTCTTTAGGTACAGCCAATGTGTTCTGCTCTAGTTTTCAGCAGGAAAGGATGTATGTAGTAGCACCCTAAGGTAATAGTAATTATTCTTGACAAATGTAGTTCTTTTTATTGCTCTCATGCTATAAACCTCCTTATTATGCAAGAACAGCCTGTAGATATTCTAGAGTGTTGTATACTCTACTACTAATTACTAGAAAGGCACAAGATAATGGAAGATTGGTGTCAGTGAAGTATCAAAAAGAATGCCTACCCAGTACCACAAACTGGTTGATGTGGTAAATACCATGAGGATTGGTAATCTGGGAAAATACCACAATTCCTAGGTTTAACAGGGTTTTTGGGGAGAGAGTTCCAGATTTCCGCTCCCCTTTTTGTGAAGAACTGCTTCTGGATGCCCCCCTCTGAATGGGTTGGTTTGAATTTGAAAGTTATAGTCTCTTGTCTAGACTTCTGTTAGCCAGAGGAATTAGTTTATCTGTTTATCATACCAGATCCTCTCATTATCCTAAATGCTTCAATCATTCCTTACTTTTCCATAGTCCGGGAATGACTGGTCTACAGTATGTATTTCTATCTTGAAACATGGTTCAATGCAGAAGGATTTGGTTGTCCTTGCGCACGAATTGCAGAACACTGGTATGAAGGTACAGCAGGTAATAAGAAAGGCAAATGAAATTTGGGCATCTATTTATTTAAGTATAAAACCAGGGACATTTTGGAACTGTACAAGGCATTCGTAAGATTGTACCTGGAGTCCCCTAACTTGAGATATATAGTTGCATTGGAGGCAGTACAGGAGGATTCACTAGATTATTTCCAGATATGAGGGATTTGATTTATGAAGAGAGATTAAGCAGTTCAGGGCTATACTGTCTGGAGGTCAGAAGAATGAAAGGAGATCGAATTGAGGAATATAAGATGCTGAAATGATTGACAAAGTAGACCAAGAAAGGATGTTTCCTCATGCAAGTTAATCTAGAACTGGAGGTTGTAGTTTTAGAACAAGGAATAGTAGAGTTAAAACAGAGGTGAAGGGGAGTTACTTCTGTCAAAGTGTCATTAATCTGTGGGATTCACTACCCCAGACTGCAGTGGATGCTGTAACATATTGTAAATTTAAGGAGGAGATAGACAAATTGTTAATTAATGATGGAGTGAAAGGGTTTTGGAGAGTGGGCAGGAAAGTGGACTTGGGTTTGAGATGAGATCAACCATGATCATATTAAATGGCAGAGCAGACTCAAGGGCATGACAGATAGCCAGGTGTAGAGCTGGATGAACTCAGCAGGCCAAGCAGCATCATAGGAGTAAGAAGGCTGACGTTTCGGGCCTAGACCCTTCGTTGCCTACTCCTGCTCCTAGTTCTCATGTTCTGACGTAACCCATATCTGTCTGATGTTGTTATTTACCAACACCCATGAGAATATATTAGCTGGTCTATTCACTGCAGCATCAAATAGCTGACAGTAATCACGCTGGCTTTGGCTCTCAGTAAAGAGGACTCATCTTCTCCCTTTCACACCTTAACGTCTGCCCATTTTACATCATCTTCTCTTTCATCACCATTAACAACCCCTTTGACTTTTGCATTGAGACTCTCTGCCATCTGTCCCTTTGCTCCTCCTCCACCTCTTTCAAAAGTATATAAAAAGATTTTCCAACACTATTCACTTCTGAAGAAATCATACGTCTGCAATTCTGTTTTACCCTTTAAAGTAGCATTCAATTCCCTTTTTTAAGTTAATACTGAATCTGTCTCCAGCCTCCTTCTTTCAAACAGCACATTCCACATCACAATTTGCTGTATCATCGTAAAATTTCCTTACCTCCCCTTTTGCCCTGGATTTATTTCCTTTATGAACAACATGCAGCTTTTACTCTGCAAGGTTAATGTCAGTTTAGTTTAGTGGCTATAACAGTCTGATGAAAGCACTCTGGGGCCCAATGTGTGTTGACCACTCGTTATAAACTGGAATTGTCAGCATACACCACTGCTAACAGCCCAGTGATCAACTGTGATAGCCTTATAAAGAGGAGATGGCGCCAGGCCATTGTAATACTTTGAAAATGTGACGAAAAAGACAGAGTTGCTGCATTATCAGACATCTCTGAAATTCCCAGGTGAGTTCTTTTAGCAAAGTGATTAAACAGTTAAGTCCAACTGTATTCCCAAGAGATGGTTCAATCAAGTTTTTTTTAAGGAATGAAAACATCTCCCAGATATCATTGCTGATCCGTTCAGCTTCAGCTTCTGTTCTGTCTGATATGCTCTCAGCTTTATCAATAATTCATGCCAGAGGGTATCCTTCAGGAATTTGAACTCAGAAGGAGGGCCGCTGGGATATTCTTCCATATGACTAGTGAGAACGTAATTTCGGAATCCAGAGCTTATTTAAAATTTTGTTCCTCCATGTCCTAAACTTTCATTAGGTTATGTTGCTTCCATCAAACTCATCCTCTAATCAGCTCCTGGCCAGGCATTGCTCCAACTTTAAATACTGCCCTCCTTGTATTCAAATCATTCACGCAGCTCTATCTCTGCAGTCTCTAAGTCAAAGGAGCAACCATCAAGGAGCACTGCACAATCAGAACAGCAACACTCAGGAGGTGCTGCACTGTCGGAGGAGTAATACTTGGGAAGCGCTGCCTTCTCACAGGAACAAAACGGGGAAGTCTGCACTGTCACAGGAACAGTACTAAGGGACAATTGCACTGTCACAGGAGCAATACTCATGGAGTGTTGCATCGCCAGAGGAACAGGAGAATCATAGAATCCCTACAGTATGGAAGCAGGCCGTTTGGCCCATTGAGTCTATACCGACCCTCTGAACAGCATCCCACCCAAACCCACCCTCCTACCCTATCTCCGTAACCCTGCATTTCCTACGGCTAATCCATCTAACCTTCACATCCCTGGACACTATGGGCAATTTAGCATGGCCAATCCACCTAACCTGCACTTCTTTGGACTATATGAGGAAACTGACGGGTCCAGGCCCAAAACATCAAGCTTTCCTGCTGCTATGATGCTGCTTGGCCTGCTGTGTTCATCCAGCTCCACACCTTGTTATCTCGGATTCTCCAGCATCTGCAGTTCCTATTATCTCTCACCCAAAGGAAACCCATCCAGACACGAGGAGAATGTGCGAACTTCACATAGGCAGTCGCCTGAGGCTGAAATCGAACCCAAGTCCCTGTTGCTGTGAGGCAGCAGTGCTAATCACTGAGCCAATGTGCTGACCTACTCAGGGAGAGCTGCACTGTCAGAGGAACAGTACTCAGGGAGCACCGTATTGTAAAAGGAGCAATAGTCAGGTGGTGCTGCAGTGCTGGACTGCCAGCACTGGATAAGTACTGTACTGTCAGATACATGTTATTGAGGGAAATATCTGCTGTCTGGGCTGCAGAACTGGAAGTGCACTGAACAATTTGAGCGGAAGTACTGAATGATTGTTGCATTGTCACAGGGTTATTACTGAGGGGTTGTAGCACTATTGGAAGGGTAGTACCCAGACAGGCTTGTATTACAACTTGTTTGTGTTTGCATGTGTGTTTGTGCACATCTGCGTATGTATCTATATGTGAACAGATATCTCTATGGAAGTGTATGTGTGTATGCATGTGATTGCAAGATGCGCGTCTGTATATCTCTGTCTACAAGTTTTTGTGCGCCCTGTATGCGCATTTGTTCGTGTACGCATGTGTGCAAGTATACGTGCGTGAGTCTGTTTCTGGATGTCCTTGTCTGTGTATGAGTGTGTATTCAAGTTTTTCAGTGTATATATTATATAAATATATATATGCCTGTGTATACATGTGAGGGAAAGTGTTTGTGTCTATGTAAGCATGTGCATCTGTGTCTGTGTATATATGTGTGTATGTATATCCATGTTCTCCTGTGAGAGTACATGATAGAGACTTAGGAATTAACATTAGAGGATTTGTTAGGAAATAAGCACCACCGCACAAAATTGCCACTCGATGGACATTTGTTGCAAGGCTGAGGGATTGCTGTAGGAATCCAGTCATGACTACGTTAATTGTCATAAGATGAGGCTAACTGGGATAGGAATCAGTATTCAAATCCAGTATTAAAGCTGAAGTTAATGACTCAAAACAAAAATGAACACATTTTAGAAAGGGAGAGAAAAGAATCGACCAGGGTTTAAGTTTTAAAGCTGCAACAGGATTATATATATGTGACTGACTTAAAGTCTTGAAGGATGTCATGAGTCAAGATACCTGATTCACGGAATGAAGAAAAAAATTCTCAATAGTCGCAGGATCCGTGGGAAAGGCAGAGTGACACGCATTGAACCAGTGTATTGTGGCTTGCCTTGACTAATGGAATGTAAATGTCAGTCTTTATTGTTCAGTAAAACTTAGTTGTTTGCATTCTAAATTAGTGATTGTACATTTTGCCAACAAGTTTATTCTTCAACAAGATTTAATAGAATTATCATTATTGGGGACTGTCCTGTCAGGGGCATAGACAGGATATTCTGTGGCAGTGTGTGTAAATTTAGGCTGGTTTGTTGCTTTCCTGGTCCTAGGATTAAGGATGTCTCTAAACATTTCAAGCATATTGTTAAAGGTGAGATTGAGAAGACAGAAATTATTGTACACATGTGTAGGAATGACATTTTTAGGGAAAAGATTAAAGTAGAACAGAGGGAATTTAAGAAACTAGGTAGAACATTAAAAAAAAATCTTGAAAGTAGTAATTTCTGGTTTACTCCCAATGCCAGACTCAAATGAGGGAAGGAACAACTGGTTAAAGGAGATAAATCAATAGCTGAAGAACTAGTTTATTGTTCAGGGATTCAGGTTTTTGGGACAATTAGAATGTCTTTTGGGATAGAAAAGATCTGTTCAAAAAGGATGGATCTAACCTAAACTGGAAAGGACCAATATCTTAGCAGGAGAACTCAGGAGAGGTTATTATAATCTCCAGCACACAAATAAGGACAGGCTATTTGGAAAGGGTTAGAAATCAAACTTCAAGCACACTGGACAAATGAATGAAAATGAGAAGAGGCCGGTCAATACAGGACTTAAGGTGTTGTATTGAATGCACGTAGTGTACGAAAAAAGATAAATGGGTTTCTGATGCAGATTGAAATTGGCAGGTATGATGTGGTGGGCATCACTGGGACGTGGCTGAAAGGGGATCAGGATTATCAGGATTGGGTGCTAAATATCCAAGGGTAGACATCCTATCAAAAAGCCAGGCAGGCGGGCAGAGGGGTTGAGGTTGCCTTTTAAGTAAGAAACAAAATTAAGTCAATAGCAAGATATGAAGTACAGTCAGATGATGTAAAATCTGTGCGGTTAGAGTTGAGGAACCACAGAGGTAAAAAAAAATAATGGGAGTTATGTACAAACCTCCAAACAGTAGTCAGGAGATAACAAGGTGTGGGGCTGGATGAACCCAGCAGGCCAAGCAGCATCATAGGAGCAGGAAAGCTTGACGTTTCGGGCCTAGACCCTTCATCAGAAATGGAGTTTGGGGCATAAGATACACCAAGAAATAGAAAGCGTGTGTAAAAAAGGCAAGGTTACAGTGATCATGGAGGATTTCAATATGCAGGTGGACTGGGAAAATCAGGATGGTAGGGCATCACAAGAAAAGGAATTTGTGGAATGTCTATGAGATGGCATTTTGGAGCATCTTGTGGTGGAGCCCACTAGGGAACAGGCAGTTCTGGATTTAATGCTGTGCAATTAGACAGATTTGATAAGGGAGCTTAAGGTGAAGGAACCCTTGTGAGGCAGTGACCATAATATGATAGAAGTTACTCTGCAATTTGAGAGGGAGAAGGTGGAATCAGATGTACTAATATTACAGTTGAATTAGGGCAACTACAAAGGCATGAGGGAGGAGCTGGCCAGAATTGACTGGGAGAGGTTCCTAGCAGGAAAGACAGTAGAACAGCAATGGCAGGAGTTTCTGGGAGTAATTCCGGAGACACAGCAAAAATTCATCCCTAGGAAGAAGAAGCATACCAAAGGGAGGATGAGGCAACCATGGCTGACAAGGGACATAAAAAGCAAAAGAGAAAGCATATAATGTAGCGAAGGGCAGTGGGAAGCCAGAGGATTAGGAAGACTACAAAGATGAACAGAGGACAAAGGAGGGAGAAGATTAAATATGAGGGTAAGCTAGTCAGTAATATTAAAAAAAAGAAAGAGTTTCTTTAGTTATATCAAAGGCAAAAGAGAGGCAAAAGTGGACATTGGGCCATGGAAAAATGACACTGGAGAAGTAGTAATGGGGAACAAAGAAATGGCTGAGGAACTGAATAAGTGCTTTGCATCAGTCTTCATGGTGGAAGACATGATTAATATTCCAAAAATTCTAGACAGTTGGCGGGGGGTGGGGGGGTGGGGGGGAGCGGTGCAGAGGTGAGTATGGTGGTCATCACCAGGGAGAAGGTGCTAGTAAAACTGAAAAGTCTGAAGATGGATAAATAACCTGGACCAGATGGGCTACACCGCAGAATACTGAAGGAGATAGCCAAAGTGATAGTAAAGGCATTAGTGGTGATTTTTCAGGAATCACTGAAGTCAAGAAGGGTCCCAGAGAACTGGAAAATCACAAATGTAACCCCCACCATCCGTTTATGAAGGCAGTGAGGCATAAGATGGGAAAGTACAGGCCGAATATCCTAAACTTCGGTAGTTGGTAAGATTTTGGAGTCCATTGTGAAGGATGAGATTTCAAAATACTTGGATATGCATGGTAAAATAGGGCATGGTTTCATCGAAGGCAGGTCATGCCCGAAAAATCTGTCAGAATTTTTTGAAGAGGTAATAAGCAGATTAGACTAAGGAGAGCCAATAGATATTGTCCATCTGGACTTCCAGAAGGCCTTTGATAAGGCACCACATAGTAGGGTACCGAGTAAGATAAGGGCCCTATGGGGTTAGAGGCAAGGTACGAGCATGGATAAAAGATTGGCTGTCTGGCAGAAAGCAAAGAGTTGGGAGAAAAGGGTGCTTCTCAGGATAGAAGCTGGTGACTAGTAGTGTTCCACAGGGGTTTGCAACTTTTCAATTTATACATTAATGATCTTGATGAAGTAACTGAGGGCATTTTGGCTACATTTGCGGATGATACAAAGATAGGTAGAGGGTCCGGTAGTATTCAGGAGGCAGGAAGGCTGCAGAAAGGTTTTGACAGGTTCGGAGAGAGGGGAAAGAAGTGGCAGGTGGAATACAATGTGGGAAAGTGTGGGGTCATGCACTATGGTAGGAAGAGTAGAGGCATGGACTATTTTCTAAAAGGGAGAAAATTCAGAAATCTGATGTGCAAAGGGACTTGGGAGTTCCAGTCCAGATTTCTCTGAAAGTAAACTTGCAGGTGAGTCGGTAGTTAGGAAGGCAAATACAATGTTGGCATATCTCAAGATGACTAGAATATCAAATCGGGGATATACCTCTGAGGCTTTATAAAGCTCTGGTCAGACCACATTTAGAGTACTGTTAGCAATTTTGGGCCCCGTACCTCAGAAAGGATGTATGGACCCTGGACAGGGGCCAGAGGAGGTTCACGAGAATGATCCCAGAAATGAAAGCCTTAACATATGAGGAATGTTTGAGCACTCTGGGTCTACACTTGATAGAGCTTAGAAGGATAGGGTAGAGCTAATTGAAATCAATTAGAAAAGAAAGACAAGAGAGAATCAGAGTATGCAGTAGCTCTGAAGAACTAAATGGTATTTATTGTATTGGAAGGGAGGGCTTACAGGTTAGGATTATGGCCTCAGGGCATGTTTAAGAACATGGGATTGGAAAGTCATGACTATTACAGAAATTTAGCTAAGAGATGGGAAAGACTGCCAGCTTGATGTTCCAGGTTTTAGATGCTACAGAAAGGATAGTAAAGGAGGCAAGAAGCCGGGGTGGGGGGGAGGTGGTGGTGGATATGTAATCCTTCTGATTAAGGAATACATGACTACTGTAACCAGGGAAGATATTTCTGAAAAATGGTCCAGTGAAAATATATGGGTAGAAATTAAAAATAAGAAAGGAAAGATCACTTTGATGGGATTGTACTATAGCTCCCCCGACCCTCACAGTAGTAAGAGGGAAATTGAGAAACAAATATGTATGGAGATCTCAGATATATGTAAGCATAACAGGGTTGTAAAGTGGGGGATTTTAATCTTCCAAACATTGACTGGGGCAACCATAGTTTTAAAGGTTTGGATGGTGAAGAATTTGTCAAATGTGTTCAAGTAACTTTTCTTTATCAATATGTGGATATATTTATGACAGTAGGAGCAAAACCAGACCTTCTTTTGGGTAATAAGGAAGGGCAGGTGACTGAAGTAAAAGTGGGGCAACATTTTAGATCCAGCAGTCATATTTCTATTAGCTTCAAAATGGTAATGGAAAACAATGAGCCTTCCATAAAAGTTAAAGGTTTTAATTTGAGTAAGGCAAATTTTAATGGTATGAGACAAGAACTTTCAAAAGTTGACTGGAGCAGACTGTTCGCAGGTAAAAGGATGTTCAAGATGTGATGATGAGAGCTTAGAGGCATTTATATTCCTGTTAGAGTGAAGGGTAAGGCCGGTAAGCTTAAGGAACAATGAATAAAGATATTGAAGTTCTACTCAAGAATAAAAGAGAATCTTATTTTAGATATAGATAACATGGTTCAATTGAATCTCTTAATCCATGTAAAGAGTGTACGGGAATTCTTCAGAGAGAAATCAGGAAGGCACAGACGGGATATAAGATAGCATTGGCAGATAAGGTTAAGAATAATCCAAAGAGATTCTGCAAATACATTAAAAGCAAGAGGGTAACTAGAGACTTGGAAGGGCCTATTAAAGATCAAGGAGGTCACCTCTGCATTGAACCCTCGGAGATGGGAGAGTTAATAAATGAATATGTTGCATCAGTTTTCACTGTGGAGAAAGAAATGGAGTCTAGAGAATGCAGAGAAATAAATTTTGTATTTTAAAAACAGTTCACATTGCAGAAGAGGAAGTTCGGGAGGTCTTAGGGAGTATAAAGATGGATAAATCTCCAGGATCTGATCTAATGTATCTCAGAATGTTGTGAGAAGTAAGAGAGGAAATCATGAGAGCCCTTGCAGAAATATTTGCATCATCTATAACTACAGGTGAGGTGCCTGATGACTGGAGGGTGGCTAATGTTTAAGAAAGTTTGTAAGGAGAAACTGCGGAACTATAGACCTGTGAGCCTGACTTCGGTTGTGGGTAAACTGTTGGAGGTGATTATAAAAGATAGGATTTGTGGACGTTTAGAGAGACAAAAATTGATTAGGGATAGTCAGCATGGTTTTGTGCGAGGAAAATCATGTCTCACAAACTTGATTGAGTTTTTTGAGGAAGTTACCAGAAAGACTAATGATAGTAGAGCAGTAGACATTGTTTATTTAGACTTTTGGTAAAGCCTTTGACCAGGTTCCACATGATAGACTAATTAGTAACATTAGGTCATATGGGATTCAGGGTGAGTTTGCCAATTGGATACATAATTAGCTTCATGGCAGGAGAGACAGTAATGGTGGAGGGTTGCTTTTCGGACTGGAAGCCCGTGACCAGTGGTGTCCCTCAGGGATCGGTCTGGGTCCTCTTTTGTTTGGCATTTATATAAATGATTTGGATGAGAATATAGAAGGCATGGTTATTAAGTTTGCAGATGACATCAGAATTGGTGGCATAGTAGACAGTGAAGGTTTTCTAAGATTACAGAGGGATCCAGATCTAATAGATCAATGGGCTGAAAAATGGCAGATGGTGTTCAATCTGGATAAATGCGAGGTATTGCATTTTGGTACAACAAACAAGGGTAGGGCTTAAACAATTAATGGTAGGGCCCTGGGTACTATCGTAGAACAGAGGGACTCGGGGTGCAGGTACATAATTCTTTGAAGTTTGTGACTCATGTAGACAGGGTGGTTTTAAAGGTATTTGGCATGCTTGCCTTCATTACACAGTCTGTTGAGTATAGGAGTTAAGAAGGCATGTTGAAGTTGTACAGGATATTGATAAGGCTTGTTCCGGAATACTGTGTCCAGTTCTGGTCACTCAGTTATAAGAAGGATATTATCAAGCCAAAGGGGATTCAGAAGAGATTTACCAGGATGTTGCCGGGTATGGATGGATGGCTTGAGTTACAGGGAAAGGCTGGATAGGCTAGGACTTTTTTCACTGGAGCGTAGGAGGTTAAGAGGAGACCTGATAGGAGTTTATAAAATAATGACAGGTATAGACAGAGTTAATGGTAGTTGTCTTTTTCCTAGAATGGCAGATTTCAAGATTAGCGGGCACATTTTAAGGTGAGAGGAGACAGATTTTGAAAAGATGTAAGGGGCAATTTTTTTTAACAGAGGGCGGTTCGCTTGTGGAATGAATTTCCTGAGGAAGTGGTGGATGCGGGTACAATTACAACATTTAAAAGACATTTGGATGGATAAATGAATAGGAAAGGTTTGGAGGGAAATGGGCCAGAAGCAGGCAGGTGGGACAAATTTAGTTTGGGATTATGTTCAGCATGGACTGATTGGACCGAAGGGTCTGTTTCTGTGCTGTATGACTCTATAAGAGTGTACACTTATACTTCTAGGGCTTATTATCCAGTACAAATCTTGAAACCACCATGCTGAGGAGATCAGGTAGCATGAGGGGCTGAGAGGGGATGAGTGCTGGGTTCAGGAAGCTGAATGGCAGGGTTGAAGGGGGGTGGGGCATGACCTTGGAGTTGGGGTGGCTTCCATCAGTTCAAAAGCCCACAGATGAAGGGTTGCCTCCATCCATCCCATCGCAATTATCCAACCATCAGGCCATACAACTACGGCTCTGGGCTTCCTGCATGTTGCATAGCTACCTCCGCTGTGGGTAGATCAATGGCTGGGCTGCAGAGAGGTCCTCAAGTGGCTATTAATTGGTCAAGGTGGGCAGGTAGGTGGCAGGAAGGCTACCCACTGCATTTTACATGTGCATGACTTCACAACTACTGGCAGAGAGCTTAAAATACAGCCCTACATCTGTATATATCAGTGTACGTGTGTGGTGCATGAATACGTGGGTACATGCGTATATCTGGGAGTGTGAATTTGCATTAGTGTTGTCTCCTTTATTCCTTTATTCATTCACAGGATGAGGACGTCGCTGAGCAGGCAGAATTTATTGTCCATCCCTAATTGCCCAGAGGGCAGTTCAGAGTCAATCACATTCCAGTGGGTCTGGAGTCACATGTAGGCCAGACCAGGTAAGGATGGCAGTTTCCTTCCCTAAAGGCCATTAGTGAACCAGATGGGTTTTTCCGACAATCAACAATGGATTCATGGTTATCACTAGATTCTTAATTCCAGATATTTTTATTGAATTCAAATTCCACCATCTGCTGTGGCGGGATTAGAACCTGGGTTCCCAGATTAACAGCCCAGGGATAATGCCACTAGGCTATTGCCTCCCCGTGTGAATATGTCTGTGTACCTTTGTCCATCTGTACGTCTGCATAAGCATGTGTAAGCATGTTCATTAATGCAAGTTGTTACACCAAAGGAACGTCAAGTGCAACCAAATCAGCCTCACTATCACTAGTTTTGCAGCACAGTGATATTAAAATATTCACTCTCAATTCTGCTCAATTGTGTCTAACTAGATTTTACAAATAACAGATCTTGGACACCAATTTTGTAACTTAAAAAGTAACAGTTTATTGTTAAGAATGTAACTTTAGCGGGACCCAGATGAACAACAAAGCAATCTAATTAATATCTATGATCGAAACCCACTCTTCTTTGATCATAAACATGCATTCATACACTGATAGACAGACAGACAGACAAACATAGTTTGGTGATAAATGAAAAAAAAATTGCCAGTAATTTGCCAGTTCAATAACCATTTCACTGATGAGTATGAGGTCTTTATGAAACCTTTGGATGATGGATTGTATTATAGGCATGGGGTCACCTGTCGTTGCAAACAGCTTCCACAGAACTCTGGAGACTTCTACTTACTTCTTATAGACTGGGCTTCCCAGTCTTTCCCCAGAACTTTCAACAAATCAATTTTTGGAGAGTAACTAGAGATGGCAAAACCAAACAGGACTTCCCAGTCCAGCAGCTTCTAAAGCAAAACTACCTTCTGCCCAAAAAACCCAGTCAGAACCAGCTTATTCTTTCTCTTTCTTTTCTATGATAGTTCATGTGTGCACTTGACAGGGCACAAAATAATTGTTTTCCAAGATCCTTTGGGGGTAACTGTTTGATTTTTTACTGGGCTATTTAATCATTCTTACTAACTCCTTTATTAGGTGATGTATCACTTGTGTTAACAATATAGGGCATTTGGACTCTCACAAAAGAGTATTAGATGAATTCGTCAATATCCTCAATTAATTTAATTGTCACAAAAGACAAGGAAAGCATTCTCACTATTTAAATTGGCGCAAGACAACAGGCATTAGAAAGCAAAGTTTTTTCTCCCCAAAATAACAGATATATACTTGTACAAACAAAAAGCCATCATCCTAAATACATCTTCTATAGACTGGTGAGGTCATAGCTTATGCATTGGGATTACATATTCACAAGACTGGAATATTTTAACCAGGCAATTTCTGTCTCTTGACTCTTGACTGTATCTCAGCATGAATCTCGGATTTAAATTGAACAACTTTTGTGTTCACTACAATAGCATTCTCTAGAATCTTCCCCATAGGGAAGCTCCTGAATGTTTGCATCTTTAAGATAGAGATGCCACATTCATTTTAAGCATTTAATTACACCATGACTTCAAACTTTCCTAGCTCTTTGTTAGCTGAATGTCCCTTTGCTGACGGACTGGAAACCATTCTCTCCTAGTTACAACCTCTGTCTTTGTAGTTATAGTTCCTCCCATCCCACTTGCAGATTTCCTGTCTCGCCTCAGCCCCCTTTCAGAGTCCCCATCTCCCCTCAACCCCCTTGCAGACTCCCTGTTTAGGGAGTTTTTAGGAAAGGCTTAGAGGGATGTACGCCAAACACAAGCAAATGGGAATAGCTCAGTTTAGGAAACCTGGTTGGCACGGACGAGTTGGAACAAAGGGTCTATTTCTGTTATGTATGACTCCATGAATCTATGAGTCTGCTCTATGAGCCATTAAATGAGATGATGGCCGATCGATAATCCTCAAATCCACCTTCCTGCTTTTTCCATATTACCCTTGATGGTTCCTCACCATGCCTCACCTGCTCCATGATGACATGGAAGTCATGGGAATGACAGAGGGCTCCACCAACGAGCCATTCCCTGTTTGGACTGGTGTCAAGCAGGGTTCCATCATTGCCCCAGTGCTGTTCTCAATCTACTTCGCTGCAATGCTTCACCTCACCACTGACAAGCTTCCTGCTGGAGTACAGCTGATCTACAAAACCTGTGGGAAATTATTCAAGCTCCGCTGCCTTCAAACCAAAACCAAAGTAATCCCAAGCAGTGTCACGGAGCTGCAGTATCCAGATGATACTTGCGTATGTGCAGTCACTGAGGCCGTACTCCAGATCATTGTTAGCACCTTTACTGAGGCATAACACAGCATGGATCACACCCTGAATATCTGCAAGACTAAGGTCCTTCATCAACCTGGCCTGGCATTGTGGAGCAAACCCCCGATCATCAAGGTCTATGGGGAGGCATTAGAGAACATTGACCACTTCCAATACTTTGGAAGTATCCTTTTGGCCAAAACAGCTATTGATGAAGAGATCCAGCACTGCCTCAGTGCCTGAGCAAAGAGTGTTCGAGAGCAACAACAACAGATCCATCACCAAGATCATGGTTTAGAGAGCAGTGGTGGTTACTGCCCTCCTATATGGCTTTGGGGCACAGACTGTCTACAGCAGACACATTAATGCACTGGAGCAGTACCACCAACGCTGCCTGTACCAGATCCTGTGAATCCTCTGGGAAGAGAGAAGCACCAACATCAGCGTCCTTGACCAGGCCAACATCAAGGCACTGACCACCCTTGATTGGCTACAATGGGCTGGGCTCATCGTCCGCTTGACCGCCACAAGGCTCCCCAAGCAGGTGCTGTATTCCCAGCTTTGAAACAGCAGGTGAGCCCTAAGTGGACAGAAGAAGCGCTTCAGTAATGTGTGGCATTCCCACAGACACTGGGGAATCACTGGCCGAAGACTGTCCAAAGTGTAGGAGGAGCATCCAGAAAGGCGTCGAGCACCTCAAGACTGGCCATCGGGAAAGACTGGAAGCCAGGCAAAAACAGCATGGTGCCACATCTATGCCCCATTCACCTCTTCTCGTGACCACCACCTGCCCCAAGTGTAACAGAGCCCGTGGTAGTTGTATCAGTCTGTACAGCCACCTACTGACTCACCCTGAGAGTGGAAGAAAGTCATCCTTGTCTGCGAGGGACTACCACTGATGGTGACCCTCAATTCCCTTACTGATTAAAAATCTCTCGATCTCAGCCTTGAGGATACTTAATGATCCAGACTTGACAGTCCTCTGTGGTAAAGATTTTCGCTGAGAGAAGAAATTCTTCATAATCTCAGTTTTAAAATGGGTGACCCCTTATGCTGAGATTAGTGCTTCTGGTCCTAGACTCTCCCACAAGGAGAAATAACCTTTCCACATAAACTCTCTCAAGTCCCCTAAGAATCTTGTACATTTCAATAAGGTTGCCTCTCATTCTTCTAAATTCCAATGACTACAGACCCAATGTACTCAATCTCTCTTCGTAAGACAGTCCCTACATAGCTGGTATCAGCCTAGTGAACCATCTCTGCACTACCTCCAATGCCAGTATATCTTTCCTTAGATAAAAGACAAAATTGTCCAGAGTATCCCAGCTGTGGTCTCACTTTATTGTTTTACGAATCTGTTTTTCCCATGATCCCTATGTATTTTGAACAATGGTGTGAGTCAGTGTGAGAGTGTATAACTGTGTGTTTCAGTGTGCATATGTGTATTTGTGTGTGCGTAAAGGTGTGTTTCTTAGAGAGATAGAGAGAGAGAGAGAGAGAGTGAGTGTGTGTGCACGCAAGTGTACATATCTCACCATGCATGTATTGTGGTGTATGTAATATGGTGAGCGCAGGTGGTATTTGTGTCTATGACTGTTAGTGTCTAGTGTCTTGCCGTGTACGTGTCTGTCTCTAAGTGTGAAGTAATGTGTATCAGTGTTTGTCAGCGTGTGTATGTGTCAATGTAGGTGCACCACTATCTGTGTGTTAGTGTGTGTCAATGATGTACATGTCTATTTGCGTGTGTCTGTGTGTGTGTGGCAGTGTATGTACATCACTGTCTGTCTCTGTGCATTGGTATGTGTGCACGCGCACACGCACTTCGGTGTGTGTGTGTATATATTGGGCAGGTACGAAATAGTGCAGGCTCTGAAAAAGCAACAAAGGCAGCACCTACTTACATCTAGTTTAATGCCATAATTCAATGTCACAAATAAAAGATTCAAAGCCCATTCTCGACATGCTTACAATAGTTTAATGAGCTCTATACTAGTGATGTCCCACGGAGATTGGATCTCCGTAGTTAATCTTAGTAGAAAATGCCTTGCACACACTACAGGTAAATGGGCTTCACAAGCATACATTTACCTAACAATTTACTCCCGTTTATATAGTACATTTAACATAGTGAAACATCCCAAGGTGCTTCACAGGAATCTTATCAAACCAAATCTGACACCGAGTCATGTGGAGAGGTATTAGGACAGGCGAGCAAAAGCTGCTTCAAAAAGATACCTTTGACGTATTATCTTGATGGACAGAGGAGAGGTTGAAGGTGGGCTACTAGAATTTAGGCCACCAATCATAGATTAGAATCCCTTACAATGTGGAAGCAGGTCTTTTGGCCCATTGAGTCCATGTCACCCCACTGAAGAGCATCCCAGCCAGACCCAGCCTCTACCTATCCCTGTAACCCTGCATTTCCCATGGTTAACCCACCTCACCTGCACAATCCTGGATACTAGAGTAATTTAGCATCCACCTAACCTGCACATCTTTGAACTGTGGGAGGAAACCGGAGCAGCCAGAGGATAGACACACAGCCACACAGACACGGAGAATGTGCAAACACCACACAGACAGTCACTGAGGGCAGAATTGAACCTGGGTCCCTGGTGCTGTGAGGCAGCAGTGCTAACCACTGTGCCACCCAATGACAGAGTGATGAAAATCCAGGATGTACAAGAAACCAGAATTGGGGAAGTACAGAGATTTCAGAGTTTTGTGGGGCTGGAGGAGGTTATCAAGATAGGGAGGGACAAGCCATGGCAATTATCAACTGCCATCTAGTAACCAAGGTATTAAACTGTTCAGACTGATCACAAAGCCTTTACACAGACTCTGTCATTTGATCCATAAAAGTACAAAAAAGGTCAAAGTTAATAGAGATTTTCTGTATCAATATGAACAATGTGATCACATGACCAACAACTGTCATTTTTATTAAATAAAAACAAAGTGCTTGAGAAACTCAGGAGGTCTGACAGCATCTGTGGAGAGAGAGGGAGACACAAAGTTAACATTTTGAATTCCAAATTACTCTGTTTCTTTCGCCATGGATGTTGCAGGACCTATAAGTTTCTCCAGCACTTTCTGTTTTTACTTCAGATTTCTGGTATCCTCATTATTTTGCTTTTATCTAAGTGTCATTTTTTTTGTCCTGCTGGATCTGTGCTTTATCCATATGTGCAGCCACAATCCACTACTTATGTCACATTCACTGGTCAGTTCTGTTGAATACGATGGGCGCAGTGAATTGGCAGCTTTCAAATGAGATGAGTGAAAGGGTGTAGACAAGCTCAGCGGGAACTGTACAAGAGATAAGCACAATCAAATGGGAGCACTAATGCAGTAGTACGATTAGAAAGGCCAGTGATTTGGAATCAATTCACGCTGAGAGAAGGGTAGCACTTTCATTTCTTATATCGATTTCTGTATTGAGTTGAAACTGTAGAATTGCAATAGATTTGTTTTGATCTGACTGCTTGGAATGGCTGAACAAATGTGATCTGTCCCCATAATATGAGAGGGCGATTGTTTAAACCTATTTCTCCTGGTGGGTGTGGGTGAGCCTAGTTACCTGATTTACACCTGATCCAATTCTCTGCCATGGATGGGTTAAAAACACCTTTCATTGAGTTTAAGCCAAAAGAACTGCGGACGCTGTAAATCAGAAACAAAAATAGAAATTGCTGCAAAAGCTCAGCAGCATCTGTGGAGAGAAATCAGAGTTAACATTTCGGGTCAAGTGACCCATCCTCAAAACAGTTCTACAGAAGGGTCACTTGAACAGAAATGTTAACTCTGATTCCTCTGCATTGATGCTGCCAGATCTGCTGAGCTTTTCCAGCAATTTCTATTTTTGTTTCCCATTGAGCTCAAGATGTATGCTGCTGATTTCAGCAAGAGACAACTGTAGGAAGTTTGTGCAAGGTGGCACTGTAGTTAGCACTGCTGTCTCACAGCACCAGGGACCTGGATTGGATTCCACCCTCAGGTGACTGTTTGTGTGGAGTTTCTCCCCGTGTCTGTGTGAGTTTCCAGCGGGTGTTCTGGTTTCTCCCCACAGTCCAAAGATGTGCAGTTTAGGTGGACTGGCCATACTAAAATTCCCCTTAGTGTCCAGGGGTGTGTCGGCTTAGTGGATTAGCTATAGGAAATGTGAGGTGATAGGGATAGGGTCAGGGGCTAGGTCTGGTGGGATACTCTTTGGAAATTCAGTGCATATTCCATGGGCCAATTGGCCTCTTTCCACACTGTAGACTTCTATGATCCCAGGGTGAGCCACAACTCCTCAGGCTGCAACTTCAAGACTGATTCCACAGACTTGAGCACACCATCTAAACCAATACGCCCAGTTCAGATTTAGGTGTTACACCAACATCTTTTCTATGGACATACAAAACACTACAGCATTATTTTGAACAAGAATACGGCAGTTCTCTGGTGTCCTCCTAAGTACTTATCCCTCAATGACTAGCACTAGTAAATCTGATTATTTTCTCAGTGCTTTTTCTGGAGCCTTGTACTGAGTAAATTTGTTGCTGTTTTCCCTACATTGCAGAATGGACTAAACCTCGTAAATGCTTCAGTGGCTGTAAAGTGCTTTGCCGTGTCCTACAGTCCTAAAAGACTCTGCAGAAATGCAAATTTCTCTTTCTTTGTGGTTCAATATTTCCTCAGTGATGTTTCCACTCAGAATATGGAAAACCTCAATCCTTCTGAAGGAAGAATTTGAAAGCAACAAAATTTTTGCATTGGATAAAGTATTATCAGATAATTAGCAGTGAAAACAGCAAAAAAAAGGATATTTCAAGATTCTGATTTTAAAGGACCTGAACTATTTTAAGACTCTTAAGGAAGTGAAATGGTGGAATCTGTGAGGTGCCTAAGAAAGCAGTAATGAGGTGAATAAGAATAAGGTGCTCCCATTAGCAGGAAGGTCAGTAAGCAGAGTTCACAGATTTATGATTGGCAAAAGAAACAGAAATATTCTTCACAAATCAAGTTGTGATCTGAAATTCACTCTCTGGAAGCAGATGTATTCGCAATGTTTGCAATAAATGTTACTTGAAAAAAAGTGCTTGCTTCAAAGCTATGGGAATTAAGCCGGGAGTGAGGGGGAGGCAGGTAAACTTTTGGACTAATTGTAAAACACTTTATAAAAGCTAGTACAGACATAATAACTGAATGGCCTCCCTCCTTGCCATATGATTCTCCAATCTTGCCCATGAGAGCTGCGTCAAGATCTCTTCATCTTATTGTCACTTTCCCCTCCTGGCCTCCATGTTGGCCAGTATCATAAACAAATCTCCCTTCTCAGGCACTTGTCTCCATCCCCTTCAAATCTGCCATTATCACCATCTTTCAAAAGAACAATATCCTCCATCTCCAATCTCCCCTTCATCTCCAAAGTGCTTCAATACAGTCTTAAATCCTTTCTCACATTACCCACACTTCCAGACTAGAAACCTTCCAATTAGATTTCTGTCCCTGCCACGGTAATGAAACTGCCTGAATTGAAGTTACAGTGACTGTGATCAAGATAAACTATACATTTTGATCCTTCTCAATCTCATTGTAGCCTGTGACAAGGATGACTACAGCATCCAACTTTATTGCCTCTGCATTGTAATCTAACTGGGTGGACTGCTCTCATCTGGTTCCATTCTTATCTACCATATTCAAGCTGGAATATCACTTACAGTGGCTTCTATTCCTGATCCCGTATCACTAGCTCTTAAGTGCCCCAGAAGCCTATCTTGGCCCTCTGCCTGACTCGCATCTACATGCTGCCCAACAGTAATACTATCTGCAAACACCATGTTAGCTTCCACATTTACACTGTTGACTGCACCAGTACTCTCAAATACACCCACTATTGCTAAATTTTCAGGTTGCTTATCCAACAACCAATACTGGAAATACAGAAATTTATTTCAATTAAATATCGGGAAAACAAAACTCTATTACCTGGCTATCAAATCTACCCCCTCCCAAGCAACTAGCTGAGTTTGAAGATGATTGTTTGCAACCTTGGTCTCATTTTTGATCCTGAGATGAGCTTCTGACCATTGAGACTGCCAGTTCCCACCTTTGCAAGTTTGCACGACTCTACTCCATGATGAATGCTGTATTATATATACATGTTATATTTTGAGATTTGGATTTTTAAGTAGATGCTGATAATACAGATCAGTTCTGGTGAAGCAGAATAGGAACATTCATTTGGAACAGTGACCTAATTACACTCATTTCAAGTAAGCATGCGACTGCAGTCAAGTGCTTGGCAAAAGCCTTTGCTATGCTAATGGATGGGATGCCTATACTTATGAGTTTAAAACAGACTGGAAAGCAATTAGAAGGGTCTAGGCCTGAAACGTCAGCCTTCCCGCTCCTCTGATGCTGCTTGGCCTGCTGTGTTCATCCAGCTCTACACCTTGTTATCTCAGATTCTCCAGCATCTTCAGTTCCTACTATCTCTGGAAAGCAATTAGCTGAGTTTTTGAGTTTAGTTTATAAGGGAGAACAGTTTCTCCTAGCAAGAGAATTAAGCTTTACATCTAAGGGAACTGGTCATCATAGACAAAATGTTTTAGTTTGTGGAACTTGTAAGCTAGGAGAGTTTAAATAGAAATTCTGAAATAGCTATAAAATGGAAAAATCTAGGCCATCAGAATTGTGAAAGGTTCATGCCAGTTCTTCATTGCTCCCAGTCCACAAGAAAGAAATTGAGAGAAGTCATTTCAGAAAAAATGTAAAGAGCTGGGATACGAGTGAAGTTTCTCTGGAGTTAAGTAAAAGGATAATGTTGGGGCACAGGTTGAAACTTTGATTTGCTGTTTTCCATCAAGATTTTTCTGGCTTCCATACATAATTTTGATTCACTTTTCTTTCTTTTCTGCAATAAACTTATGTTCTGTTGTTAAAGAACATCTACTGCCGCTTGTGACTATGTTATCACCATAGTAAACAACTGCAAAGATCAGCCAGACTTCATTCTGGAGTCTAACTCATCCAATATTACAATCAGCTGATATCATAAGACCTGTCTCAACTTGCTGTTAAAACCCTCATTCATGTCTTGGTTACGTCTACACTTGAGATTTGACTATCCCAAAACTGTCCTGGCTGATCTCCCATATTCTACCCTCCATTCACTTGATCTCATCACTGAAGCTTTTCTGTCCATGGTGTCCTAACTCGCACTGAGCCCTGGTTACCCATCAATCATGTGCTTGTTGATTTACATTCATTGCCGATCAAATAACAAGCCAGTTTTAAAATTCTCATTCCTGTTTTAAAACTCCCATGTGGTTTGCTATTCCCTATCACAGTCACTATCTTTGGCCTTATAACCTTCTGGAATATTTGTATCCCTTCATTTCTGGGCTCCAGCAAAGCAGAGTTTTGTTTTCACACTGGAGGGTGTGACATCAGTTGATAAGGTCCTAAATCTGGAACTCCCTCTTTAAACCTCTCTGCCTCTCAAACTGTCTTCACTCCTTTCAGAAGCTCCTTAAGAAGCCTTTGGTCACCTGTCTTAAAACCTGGCTTGGAACCAAATCTTGTTTGATGACAATCCTGTGAAGCACCTTAGGAGATTCTACTCCAGCAATGGCACTATGTAAATGGAGGCTTGAGTCCGTGGTTGAAATCAGTGAAAGCCATTGAAAATTGAGAATAAACTGACTGATATTAGTGGGATTTCTTGTGTGGCTTGGTTAAGGATAAGAAATAAGACAATTATATGAAAAAGGCAAACAGCAGTTAGATTATTTAAGTGAACTCAAGATGAAGTCCTGTTGTTTAAGATTGATTGACACTCAATTGAAAGAAGAGGGTGTATCCCTGTCACAATTCCCAGTATGCTTGGCTGAGAAGCAACCCAGCTTGATATTTTATACACGTGTCTGGAAGGATGTTCGATTTTTCAATACCAGTTTTAAGGACTAACTCCTTGCGAAGGGAAGTGAGTTTGGCTCTAAGTACTAATTCAACAAAAGGACTGTTGAACTCACTGTTTGATCGCATTCTGGGAAGATTGATCTGATTCAAAAAGTGTTATTCGATCGACTGTACCAAAGGTTAAAAGTTAGACACTTGTAAGGCACTGACCCTGTGAGAAAAGCTAGAGTAAACAATAACTGCTGGAAGATCAGCTTGTGTTGCATTGTAGTTAGGGTGTGAGCAAGTGTGTGAGTGGGAAACCACCAAGTGTGATTTTGGATTATCACATTGGGTATAAAACCAACCATTTTGTTAGGTTCAAGGACAAATGGCTGATCACAAGACCATTCCGAAGATTAACCACATGGGATTTTAGTGGAAAGTTAACCTCAAGGTCTGACTCTCAAATCAGAATTGACCATTCTGAGTGTCTTAAAATTGAGGCATTGCGAGGGAAGGAGGGGTTTACGGTGGGAATTACTGAGCTTTGGACCCAGCCATTTTAAGGCCTACGTTGCATCTGGGCGCATGCATAGAATGGAGCGAGCAAGTATTCAATTGACCACGCAATTGTTACAGGACCTGTACATTCCATGAGAAAGCTACCTTAGAGTTTAGATCCTTCTAGATAAAGGAGTGCAGCAGGAATTCCCACTTCTTCAACACCTCAGTGGTTTAAGTATTTAGTTGGAGATAAGCTTGTAGAAAATTGGACAAATCAATATTTCTCTGAGCTTGAAGCCTCTGGAGCTCACCCGCTGTTCACTTTGAAAATGTCAGTATCACACACACGCTGCACCAGTCACTTTCTACATGTAAGCAATAATCTAAAACTTCTATATTTCACACTTGGGGTTTCATCCAAACAATGTCTGCAACCTGCAATAAATAATTGCACAATATCATTTTTCAATAAAGGAAGGAAGCTGTCTGGAGAGAGATAATAGGTACTGCAGATGCTGGAGAATCTGAGATCACAAGGTGTGGAGCTGGATGAACACAGCAGGCCAAGCAGCATCATAGGAGCAGGAAAGCTTGACGTTTCGGGCCTAGACCTTTCATCAGAAATGGA
>JAHRHZ010000111.1:6570524-6600953 GCA_024137785.1 Ginglymostoma cirratum | reverse complement strand
GAGGAACTTTGGCTCAGGGTTAATGAGCTGTGGAAACTGTGATACCTCAGGAAGGGTGAAATGTTACTTTGACACTTTGTCCCAGCAGGCAGTCAAGCTCCTTTGGCTGGATATTTCAGATTTGGTCACAGTCAGAACTATGTAACTGTGAGTGAGATAAGTGTGAAGGTCCAGCACGTCTAATAGGAGAAGACTCAGCCCCTGCAATTATCCATGATGTGTGGGTGCTCCTCTCCAAAAGCTTGTGATTTCAAATAAACCTGTTGGACAATAACCTAGTGTCATGTGACTTCTGACCTGTAATTATCCAACAGGTTTGAGATTCATGTGGTTTGTGTGGACAAGAGCAAGGACTGCATGGATGATGAGCTGACTGACAATGCCATCATAGAGCAGGAGCCATATACATTCTAGGATCTAAGGGAAATGTAAATGTAGTTGGGGGCAGTATGGTTATCAGGATATATATTCTCTGCATTTGAGAGCTGAGTCCTGAGGTTTGCCCATCCAGTGCTACGATTAAAATAATTTCCTCAATCCTTGACAGCAACTCGGAGTAGTAGAGGAAGGAGCTATAGAACATAATCAATGTGGGTGCCAGTGCTACAGGCAGGACTAAGATAAAGGTTCTGCTAAGTTGTGTAAGCAGCTAGCGATGAATTTAAATTGTACAATCACAAATATAATAACTTGTGGATTTCTACCTGGGCCATGAATAAATTGGCAGAGGATCAATATAATCAAAGAGACAAAGCTGTGGCCCAGAGAGTGGTGTGAAGAAATGTTTTGATTCGTGGGGCATTAGACAGTACTGGGGAAAGGGGAAGCTGTACCATTGGTGGAGCTTTACCCGAATCATGATGTTGAATAAGCTATCAGTACTTAAAGCTGACAAGGCACCGGGACTGGATGAGATGCATCCAATTATTCCAAGTCAATACTTTAGAGAAGGGATGTCCTGGCCAATACTCAATTCCCAACCAGCATCAGTAATAAAAATAGAACATTATTTGATCTTTGACGCATCCATTGAAGGAAGTGACAGTGAAAATAACAGACACTGGCATTTATCTTTCAATTGCCCCTGGATTCAGCAGTGTTGTTGGAGGAGCGAAGAATTACTAATATTATGTCCCTATTCAAAACGTTTGTTAAGTCTGAAACAAAGGGTCATTGGATTTGAAACATTACTGTGATTTCTCTCTCCATAGATGCTGCCAGACCTACTAAGTTTTTCCAGCAGTTCCTATTTTTGTATAAAAGTAATGAAGTTTTGCAACACTTGTATAGGGTATTGTTCAGATTGCACTGACAGTATTGTGTACAGTTATGGACTCAGTACTTAAGCAGCAATATACTAACATTGGAAGCAGTTCATAGAAGGTTCATTATGACTCCTGGAATGGAAGGGTCTTCTTATGAGAAAACATTAAGCAGATTGGGCCTATACTCATTGGGATTAAGAAGAATGAGAAGTGATCTTACTAAAACAAGTAACATTCTGAGAGGATTTGACTGGGTAGATGCTGAGCAGACTTTTTCCTTGTGGTGGAGTCTAAAATGTGGGGTCTAAAAATAAAGTATCTCCCAGTGAAAATGGAAATGAGGAATTTCATTTCTCAAGGGTTATTTCTCTTTGGAATGCTCTTCCATGGAGAGCTGAGGAGATGGGGGGTCTTTGAATATATTCAAAGATGAACAACAAAAATTTCTAATCTACAAGTTACTTGAGAAGATTCTGAGGGAGAAGATATACATGCATTTGGAAAGACAGGATTTGATTAGGAGTAGTCAGCATGGCTTCGTGTGTGGGAGGTCATGCCTCACAAATTTGTTAAAGTTCTTTGATGAAGTGACCAGGAAGGTTGATGAGGGCAGGGTGATAGACGTAAACTATATGGATTTCAGTAAGGCCTTTGATAGGTTCCAAATGGTAGCCTGCTCTGGAAGATTAGATTGCATGGAATCCAGGGAGAGTTGCCAAATTGGATGCAAAATTAGCTTGATAGTGGGAAGCAGAGAGTAATACTGGAAGGATGCTTATCAGACTGGAGGCCTGTGACGAGTGGCGTGCCTCAGGGGTCAGTGCCGGGTCCATTGCTGTTTGTTATCTATATCAATGATTTGGATGAGAATGTATGATTAATAAGTTTGCGGATGAAACTAAAATAAGCAGTGTCGTGGATAGTGAGGAAGGTTATCAGAAATTGCAGCAGGATCTTGCTCAGCTGGGAAAGTGGGTCGAGAAATGGCAAATAGGGTTTAATATAGATAAGTGTGAGGTGTTGCATTTTGGAAAGTCAAATCTAGGTAGGAAGTTCATGGTGAATGGTAGGTTCTTAAGGAGTGTGGTGGAACAGAGGGACTTTGGAGTTCAGGTGCACGGTTCTCTGAAAGTGGGGTCACAGGTACAAAGGGCAATGAAGGTAGCTTTTGGAACAATGGCCTTCATCAGTCAGGGCACTGAATATAAAAGTTGGGAAGATATGTTGCAGTTGTACAGGATGTTAGTGAGGCTGCACTTGGAGTATTGTGTTCAGTTTTGGTCACCTTGCGAGAGGAAGGATGTTATTAAACTGGAAAGAATGCAGAAGAAATTTACAATGATGTTGCCAGGACTCAAGGGACTGAGGTATAGGAGAAGTTGGAAAAGCTAGGATTTTTTTCTTTAGAGTGTAGGAGACTGAGGGGGAATCTTTTAGAAGTGTATAAGGTCGTGAGAGGCATGGCTAGAGTGAATGCACTCAGTCTTTTTCCCAGGGTTGGAGAGTCAAGGACCAGAGGGCAACAATTTAAGGTAAGAGGGGAAAGAATACATGGGAACCTGAGGGGCAAATTTTTTACACAGAGGGTGGTAGGCATATGGAATGAGATGCCAGCGGGAGTGGTTGAGGGGGGTACATTAGCAACATTTAAAAGGCATTTGGATGTATACATGGACAGGAAAGGTTTAGAAGGATACAGGCCAAATGCAGGGAAATGGGGTTAGCGTGGATGGACATTTTGGTCGGTATGAACCCATTTGGGCCAAAGGGCCTGTTTCCATGCTGTAGGGCTCTTTGACTTGCTTGGTCTGTTAAGAACCTACAATGAACAAACTGCTGTCCTTCTGAATTTTCCCAAAGGCAAAGATGACATTATAGATGAGATTCAGTAAAATGATACCTGCAATGATGGACTTCAACTTTCAGAGAGATTGGGCAAGCTGGTATTATCATGCTCAGGATAGAGAGGCTTGATACAAGTGCACAACATTGTGAAGGGTTTCGATGGACTGAAACGATTTTACGGGCACAGAGGTAATTTGGAAATAAAAACTGAGGGGAGACAAACGTGGGAATTTATTTTACTCATCAAGTTATGATGATCGAGAATGCACTGCCCGAAAGGAAAGTGGAATCAGTAATAGCTTTCAAAAGGGAACTGGACAAATTATTGAGTAGGGTGAAGTTACAGTGCATCAGCAAAGAATCAAGGGAGTGAAACTGATTGAACAATCTTTCACAGAACCATCACAGTTGTAATGGACCCTGGCCTGCGCTGTATCATTCTAAAAGTTGAAAATGATAAAACCAAATGGGATATCCTTCATCATCTTAGGCACCAGAAACAAGTAAGCCCTGTCTGGCTCATCTTGGAAACTCCTCCTGTCTAACATCTGGAGATTTGTTCCAAAATTCAGAGAGTTTTTCCACAGACTTGTCAAGTAACAGCCTCAGGTTTCAGTTCTTGGCACCCTTCTTTGGGCCTGTCCCAGTATCAATTTGTTTCTCAGTGTTGAGTGTTAGATTATATACCAGTGGGAACAATTTGGCATGTCTGTTGGGAGGTGCACCTCCACAAACAGCAAAGTAACACAAAGGCAGATATGCATTCAAATTGCATTTTTCAAAGTGCTTTACAGCTAATAAAGTACTTTTGAGATGAGTCACTGTTGCAATGTCGGAAATACAACTGTCAGCATGGGCAAAAAAGGTCCACACAAACAGAAACGTGATAAATAAGGGTTTGTTTTCATTACTGATGGTGACTGAGGGATGAATATTGGCCAGCTCAAGAAGAACTCTCCTGCCTTTTTCTAAAATATTGCTATGAACTAATTTGAGAGGGACCTCTGTGTAATGTCTCATCCAAGGGCATAACTCCTTTTATGAACTGGAGTGTCAGCATGGATTGCACAATCAAAATTATGGAATAGGACATGAACCCCACAAAGCTCTATTTCAGATGTGAGATATGGCTAACACTTAATGCAGCAGGCCACTCAAGCTGCATACTTTCTCTGGGAAAGTTTGGAAATTTTGTTTTGAGTTCTGGGAGCAGATCACTTGGCAAGTGGCTTGGGAATGGGAAAAGTGCTAAGACAGAACTTAAAGTCCCATGATATTACATGAAAATACAAACCAACTTATGAATTAGAGGTAGAAGAAGGCCATTCAGCTCCTTGAGCCTACTTTGAATGTTTTATTTTAATTATGTTTTTAAGACAGGATTGCATTATAATGCAAGCTAGAAAAACAATCAGCATTCACAAAAATATATTGACTATTAATGAATGAACATAGCAAGTGGAAATTAAGCACTCTTCATAATTAAATTAAAAGCACTAAGCACTTTGATTCTATGTAAGTTCCACTTGAGGTAGTATTGGAGTCTCATTTATAGTTCAAGTTCCTTGTTTTTAAAACCACAGAATAACAGTTTTACTGATATGAAAGGCAAGCTTTACAATTTTGAAACACAATGAGTGGTTGAGAAATCCTTAGGACAACTCAGAAAACATTAAGAAGGAAAATAAATTTTTTGATGGGGAAATCCAGAACATTGGGGCACAAATATTAAAATTGGGGTAAGGAGTGAACTCACAGTGGGAGCAGTTCTTCACATAAATGTACTGAGGATGGGTGGGATTACCTCCCTGAAAAGGCTATGGATGTTGAAAGGTCAGTTGGAGCTTTCTGGGCTGCAATGCATACGTTTTGGGTACAGGTATGAAGTAAAGGCGAGCAGATGGTGTTGACGTGCAGATCAGCCATGAGTCTGTTGAACGGCAACAGAATAATCTGATCTACCTACCCATTTTCTGCTAAGCCAAGTACTAATGTATAATTAAGTTCATAGGACAACTTGATATAGGTTTTGCTTCCAGCAGGGTATCTTTACCTGATGTGACATTGCTTATGTTACTTCCCATAACATAAGAACGAAATGTGGGTCAACTGGTATTGAAAGATTCAGCAGACAAATACTACAGCTAGCTCATACCTAAAAATCTTGCAGTCACAAGCATTTCTGAGACTGGGCTAACATTAAGCTATTCAGTTACATATAGTAGCAAGCTCCCATGAAGCTCCATCATGCTTCAGGTAGCAGGAATCAGATGGAGTCTGAGATCTTTATGCCCTCAGGTTAGATGCTATGATACAGAGATAGGTTAGATGCTATGATACAGAGATAATATCATGAGCATGTCTCTTAAAGGTATACTAACATTCTAACTGAGAGACAAACACGTAACACAACAACCATAAATGCAAATTTTTATCAGTTCTATTAACATAATGGAGTCAAAAGGGATGAAATTTGTCTTGGATAGGGGGTAAAACTGGATGGTTTCTGATTGGTAGGTAGTTTTACACAATCTCTGATATCTAATTCCACTGCAGAAATTCTGCTTCCAGCATGCTCTAGAAAAGAATCTATGAATAATTTTGTGGTCAGACAACATCCACACATGAGATAAAGGAATTGACTGAGATACTGACCCATTTCTTTAAGGGTCACCAAACAATGATGAGGAAATAGCTGTAGACTGTGCACTGCTGCAAAAAAATTCACAAATACCTTTACTTAGAAATTCATGGCACAATTCCTAATGCTTACCCAGAGGGAAGCAAATGCTTCAGTATTTGAATAATGACAAAATTTCCAATGTTTTCCTAATGTACTAGCAATCTTTCAGTGTGTCAGATGTAATATAAAGTAGCACTAGAACTTCAAGTAATGTGTCTATATTAATTGCCAGACTCAAATTACTCGTTCATAGTTTCAGGCATTTCACAAATCAGGAACATAAACCATCATCAGTATCAAAAGAACAAACATTATCATACCCTATTCTATATTCCAGAATGAGAAATGTTTAAAAGAATCTCCAGGGTAGACAGACTGAAAGCAACTACTTCCTTTGACAAGAGATTAACAAATGAAGGGATCTCAATTTACAGCTAGATTATTTAGAAGGGAAATCAAGAACCACTGCTTCACACAAGGGGTAGCATAAATCTGATACTTTCTGTCTCAAAAGGACATGAACGTTGGGAACAACTGGAATTTTCAAGACTCATCGAGATGTACTTTAATTGGACAATAATAAAACAAATGGAGAAAAGGCAGATAAATGGCATTGAGGTGCCGATCAGCTATGATCTAACAGACTGGTGGAACAGGCTTGCAGGGCTGAATGGCATCCTCCTGTCCCTCTATTTCTAAATCTGAGACAATGATGTGGTTTTCTGAATAGCGTATGATTAAAATGTTTTAATTATGCATTCTATTTCAAACTGATTGAGCATTCAAAATCCCTTCAGCTTCTAGATGTCTTTTTCTTCTAGTAAAACATGCCAATTTGAATCCTTACCTCAAATTTCTAAAAAATATCATAACATTGATTTATAGAAATACAACGTTTCTTAATTCAAAATTTGTTTATTCCTTTTCTCGCAAAGTGCTTCACAGGGGCACCTGGGAGACATCACATAGGTGATATTATGTTTGATCTAAGACGTAGGTTTCAAGGATTAACTCAACAGGAGGGAGAGTTGGAGAACTGAAGGGGTGAGAGGTGGAGAAACAGAGAAATGAAGAGCTAAAGAGATAAACGGATGAGGGATGGAGAGATAATGGGTGGATGGGGGGAGAGGAGGAGGAGTGGGGAAATGGAGGGTTGGAGAGTGATAAAAGTGCACAGAGGGATATTTGGAACTAGGGCCTGCACAGTGGAAGGTAAGGTAGCCATTGGTGTAGTGGAAGGAACTGGGGAATGGATTGCCAGAGTTTTCCATCACATGACCTCACGTTGTCAATTTGCAACACATTCACAGTTCCATCACAGAAACGTCTAGTCTCATACTTTACCAATTTAACACATCCTTTGGATGGTAAATTGACTCTTACCTGACTCGATGATCATGAATATGTCAAATTAACTTATTTGTGGAGGGTTGTTAAGCTGATACATAACCATACATGAGAGACCGGATTTAGTGGCGGAAATCCATACCCTCCTTGATATTGCGGTGCCAGATGGTAGGATTTTTATTTGTGGAAGGTAGGATGGCCTGGAGTCAGGTCTGCTGAAGGAGGTGGATCAGAGCCAAAGCACTCAGGTTAAAAGACCTGCTTCCCATTCATTAGGATACTGTCTCAGCTCTGCAGATCAGTGTTAAACTGCCTCATACCCTTATTCCCTGAACATTTTACAATACTCATCTAATCACCCTATAACTGCTTTAAAAACTTCACTCTTAATGCTTATAATAATGAAAATCTTTGAAAAGCTAATAATTATGCCAAAGTAAATGCACATGTCTGAAAACATGCCTGAGAAACCATTATCCTCTTAGTAGCTCATTAATCTGTCAAATCAAACAAACATTAGGGACAGAAGATTACAGGTGAGGTGGGGATAGATCGTTTGCATCCACAATGGAAAGGTGGTGGTACACCAACAGGCCTGCAAGAAATTTCACTTACAGCCTTGATGCCATGTGGGTATGCTCAATTGATGCAGAATGTGAGTTCTGATCATCAGCATGCAGGGTTCTTGACCTGTACTTTTTCTTGCAACTTTGAAAACAGCTAAAGACCAAGACAGGGTCATCTGAATCCGTTTTATAGCCACTATTTTCTCTCCCATCTGACTTTATGTGGTCCCAAATCAGGATAGCAAAATACAATCCTAGGAATGAACCTATTACTTGGAATGAATCTTGTTCAGGTCTCCTGTCTGTGAACCAACTCAAGATCGGGACTCTAATGCCACAGATCAACCCACACTAGGAACTTCTGACAATAAAACCTGGGGAGGTTTTAAACTAAGATAACAAGCATGGGGCTGGATGAACACAGCAGGTCAAGCAGCATCATAGGAGCAGGAAAACTTGACGTTTCGGGAGCAGGAAAACTTTTCCAGAGGGAGGAGGGTAACTTCTTCAGGGTAGGCATCCTTAGAAGAGGCTTCGCAGTGGGGTTAAAATTGTATCAGAGATAAAAGGTACTGCAGATGCTGGAGAATCCGAGATAACAAGCATGGGGCTGGATGAACACAGCAGGTCAAGCAGCATCATAGGAGCAGGAAAACTTGACATTTCGGGCCTAGACCCTTCATCAGAAATGGGGGAGGGGCCTGCAATGCCACAGTGATGCCACCCGAAGGCTGCAGGAACAGCAAATCATATTCAGCCAGGGAACCCTGCAGCCCAATGGCATCAATGTGGATTTCACAAGCTTCAAAATCTCCCCTCCCCCAACTGCATCCCAAAACCAGCCTAGCTCATCTCCACCTCCCTAACCTGTTTTTCCTCTCACCTCAAGCCACACCCCCATCTCCTATCTACTAACATCATCCCGCCCCCTTGACCTGTCCGTCCTCCCTGGACTGACCTATCTCCTCCCTACCCCCCTACCTACACTCACCTTTACTGGCTCCATCCCCGCCTCTTCGACTTGTCTGCCTCCTCTCCACCTATCCTCTCCTCTATCCATCCTCTATCCGCCTCCCCCTCTCTCCCAATTTATTTCAGAACCCTCTTCCCCTCCCCCATTTCTGATGAAGGGTCTAGGCCCGAAACGTCAAGTTTTCCTGCTCCTATGATGCTGCTTGACCTGCTGTGTTCATCCAGCCCCATGCTTGTTAGTGCAGTTTGGTGTTTGCTGCTCAGCATAGACATGGTGGACCTAAAGGCTTATTTCTATGTTGTATGGCTTTATAAGAGTTGCCCATCATACCAGCAATTATTATCTCTGACACTTCTCACATGTCCAAGATAACCTGCAAACTTAACGCAAGGTGTTAGCCTCAGTAGAATTTCTGACATGTGTCTAATAACGTGTATCGCTAGATCTTTTGAAGATGTACCAGAATAAAAATTTAGTATTACGTCCCATAACTCTCATAGCCATTCAAATCTCACATTGAAACAAATGCAGGCTACTCAGTGAGACTGAATTGTCACAGTAATAATACAATTGTCAGCAGATTAAGACTGATGAGACCACTTTCAATTGACATCGGGAAATTAATCTTCCATTTGTTTGTCAGATATCAAATCTCTGACGCATATTAATTAATTTAGGCTTGCTCAAGCAGAATATGTCTTCCTGTAACTTTAGCAATAGGTAAACAGAGGTGGAAGTTAACCCTGTATATACTGAGGCTAACAATAAAGAAACAGATTGCTCAACTAAGAGAGGCAAAGGCTAATGGAAGAAGGCAAGGGTCTGGGAAGAAGTGGATATCCCTTCCAAAGATTTGGTGGTAAGCCAAATGGCCCTCTTCCATGCTGTAAAATTCCATGATTCTGTATTTTCCTCCATTCACAATGTACAGCATCTCAAGTAATTGTGAATTCATATCAATGCCCTTGTCTATACTGGTGCCTTCTTGCTCGCTAACCCACAGAGTGTAATACAGCAATAGAGAATACTAAGGAATATATTTTCTCATTCTGTAAAGAGGGGATAACTGTTTACAGATTTTCAATTGCAATCAGAAAGAAAAGGAATTACATTTCCATAGCACATTTCATATCATCTGACAATCCCAAAGGCCTTTACAGCCAATTTACAATTTTTGAAGAGTAGGGGGCTGTTGTTGTCATCTGTGGATCTGAAAGGATTAATACCGAGGGGTGCCATAAACACCATGACCACCACCCCCACTAATACTAATGTCATGTGGATTTGTGGGTAGAACAGCTTAGGATTTCAAAGGCATGAGGCCTTACGTCTGGTTGTCATCAAATTTTCCTGTAACGATATTTTCCACTACCACACGAGGCTAAGCAGGCATTACAGTTTCCTCATTCAAAGAGGATGGTTATAGCGATCATCATTATGAGCAGCAGTACATACAGCATTGAGAAAATATATGCCCATACAACATGATAAGTACTAGAGTGGATTATGTTTGACTGCTTATACTGCTTGGTGAGCAGTGGTGTGTTACCTTCAGACTCTGGATTGAGTCACCTGCTCATATAGTACATGCAGCAGCAGGAAAGTACTGAAGATTCAAGAACTCAACAGAAGGAACTCTTATTGCAATCCACAACAAGAAAGTCATGGAAGACATGCCATTGTAAATAATATTGCCAAGAAGGTCCACCTTCAGAGATGGGCCAGACAGAATGTCGACTTGGATATCTTGAAGAAAACAAGTTCTGAGATACAGAATAGCTTTTGACTTGGATAGTAAATCAGAAGCTGAATAAACAAATACACTTCTGTACAAAAATAGGTATATGAATGATGGCATTATAGCTAGCAAGTGGCAGAAGAAGCAACAAATACTTTTGAAGATGTAATGAAAGCCTTTCCCAATTACTTCAACCTCAGAACTAATAAAATTGTTAGCACAGCAAGATATAACAGAAAAGTTCAGCACACAGGGAAATTCTGATGAATTCAGAATGCAGATAATTGAATGGTAGACATCTACAGAATAGTAAAGAAATGTGACTGATGAATTAAAGTCAGAATTCATAACAAACAGAATTATTGTAGGAATCATTGAAGAACCTTTGCTGGAATGACTATAGTCTAAGGTAGACTTGTCAAAATCTAAACAAAATCATTCAGATGGTAAGTGAAACAGAAGCCCAGAAACAACACATCCATCCAAAGTGAAGGTGATTTACCTTGGCATAGTATAGCAGATCAGCACAGACTATTTAATTCTTAAAGTATAAAGCGACAAATGGTACATCGGAAACCAGCATAACAAACAGAGCCTGTAAACTCCAATACTTCAAAATCACTCCAAAAGAATCTCTGGAACTGAGATGAATAGGTAAGTGGCAAAAATTACTAAAATTTGTAGCATTTCTGCTCTTAGTTTTGATAATACAAAGTCATCATGGAGCTGACCAAAATTTGTATTCAGCAAACATGTAAAATACATATATTATGAATCATTTATTATTATTATGACAATTCAATATTGAGTTCAATAATATTAGAACCTTGACACCGCTTTCCATGTTCCTTACCAACACCCATTCATTTCAGGTCCTGTGATGCTTCTTCAGAAGTCTGCAACCTGAAATGTTAATTCTGCTTTCTCATCACAGATGCTGTCAGACCTGTTGAGTTTTTCCAGCAAATTCCATTTTTGTTCCAGCTTTCCAGCGTCCACGGTTTTTTTTAAATATTTATATTAATTATAAATTGGAGAGATACAAATCAATGTAATTATTTTGTAATAAAAGGTCTGGAATTGTTCCTGTGATAGATAATAGGGAGACATATGCAAAGTTCTAACATGAATTTCTTAAGTAAATGAAGAGGTTTTAATGGTAAGAGGGTTGGTAGTTGAAGGATACAAATTTAAGGTATTTGCCATAACACCCAGAAAATATTTTTAATGTAATAAATGATTGTGCAAATTCAATTTGAGCTTTCAAATGGAGATAAGAAACTTAGATATTCTTCCTCAGGATATGGCATCAATGGCAAGGCATTTGCTAGCCATCCTGAATTGTCCTTGAATTGGGAGCCTTGCTAGGCTATTTTAGAGGGCAGCTAAGTGTCAAAGAAAGTTGGTTGGATCTGGACATTAATAAACCAGATGTGATTTTATGGCAATTGATGATATTGTCATAGTCACTGTTACTAGCTTCCAATTCTAGATTTTATTAGGTGAATTTGAATTCTCTAACAGCTGCTGCACAGTAGCCTGGGCCTCTGAATTACTAGTTTGCTAACTTTATCACTAGAATACGACTTCCCTCAAAGAAAACCTTGCTTTCATAAAACAAATTACATGACCATAGGGCATCTCAGAGTGCTTTATAATTGAGTATTTTTGAAATATAGGCTCTGTTGTAGTCTAGGTAACACAGCAGCTAATTTCTGGACAGGAAGATCCCCTGAAATATGATGCGATATTGACAAACTAACCTGTTTTTGTGGTCTTGATTCAAGGATAAAATATTTTCTAGGAAACCAGAGAGAGATCCATTAGGTATTCTTTGAAAGAATGGAAAAGGAATGTTTTGCTTCAGATAGATAGAGCCTTGGTATAAGATTTCAATGAAGAAATCAGCAACTCCTGAAGTATTTGCTCAGTACTGTACTGAAATATCAGCTTGATTCAGCAGGGTGTGTGGGACTAATGGTCAGCTTTTTCAAAAAGCTAGCACCAGCAATAATGGGCTGAATGGCTTCCTTTTTACAATACTGTGTATCATTGCGAATTTGCAGGAGCAAATGTAACATAATACCCAGTATCTTATACATTTCCAATATTGTAAATCTCCCATGACAACTAGCAGCAAGTTTCTGAAGTATAGTGGATTATAAAACTTCCGAAAATCAACAATGTGGATAAACATTTGATGCTGGGTATTAGCAGGAGGATTAATGTTTGATGTTATTACTCAGTAGTGAAATAACTCTACAGAGGCCAGTATTCTGTGACTAAGTCACTCTTTGTTTACAAGTCGAAAGCCTTTGACACTGATCCAGGTCCCTCAGAGCCCTGTTGCCCTTCTTAAACAAAAGAACAATTTTGGCTATTTTCTAGTCTTTTGGGACCTCGCCCTTGGCTAAAGAAGGTACAAAGATCTATGTCAAGGCCACAGCAATCTCCTCCCTTGCGTTCCTCAGTATCCTGGGATAGATTCCATCAGGGTCTGGGGGCTTATCTACCTTAGTGTTTTTCAAAACGTCTAACACCACTTCCTTCTTAATATCAACATTCCCCAGAATATCAATATACCCCTGCCTATTCTAACCATGTCCTTCTCCTCAGTGAGTACTGATGCCAAGTACTCATTAAGGCCCTCATCCATTTCTTCTGGCTCCATGCATAAAGCCCCTCCTTTGTCCTTGAGTGGACGTTCCCCTTCCATCGTTATCCTCTTGCTGCTAATGCACACACAAAATATCTTGAGATTCTCTTCAATCCTACTTGCCCAGGATATTTCATGACGCCTTTTTGAATTTTTGAACAGTAAAGGGATTAAGGGGTATGGTGAGTGGGCGGGTAAGTGGAGCTGAGTCTCAAAAAGATCAACCATGATCTTAGTAAATGGCGGGGCAGGCTCGAGGGGCCAGATGGCCTACTCCTGCTCCTAGTTCTTATGTTCTTACGTTCTTTGAGAACTTCTAGCCATCTTGAACATAATCAATGACTGAGCTACCACTGCCCTCTGGGGTAACTAATTCCAAAGATTCAACATATGCTGAGAGAATAAGTTTATTCTTACTTCAGTCCAAAATGGCTTCCTTTTATTCTGAGACTGTGTCTGCTGGTTCTAAAATCCCTCCCACCTCCACAAACCAGAGGAAATGTCTTTCTGCATCTACCATGACAAATCCTGTAGGAATTTTACAAGTTGCAATGAAATCACCTTTCATTCTTCAAAACCTGAGAGAATCCAGGCCCAATCTCCTCCAACTTTTCTCATAGCACATTCCCACCATCCCAAGGATCAGTTCAACAGACATTTGTTGCACTCTTCCATGAGAAAATTATTAAAGAATTGACCCAGAAACTGTCAAAGTTAATATGTTTTAAGTGATCATTATGTGCACGATTTTTGTTCAGTTGTTGTTGAGATTAAGCCAATATGTGTGAACATTGTGTGCCATGTGACTCCATGATATTGAATTCTGTCACTAGGTAGCTTGACAATCCTCTTCCCTCTGCCCTGGTCAGGTACTCTCAGCATTATTTCCAGAATTTCCTCCTCCACAGCAATTGCCACGGAGTTGGCTGGAGGAGCACCTCCGATTCCCTGCATCTCCAATGATACTTGGTATCTACAACTGAATGCAATGGTATGCACTTAATGGATGGACAGCATTTGTTGAGTGTGACTGAGAGAGAGAATGTGTAAGGACAAGGGGTGTGTCAGGGCGTACAGACTGTGATGGGTGAGAGGAATTCCACAGCGAGAAAGGGATGAATGTGCTCACAAGGTGTGGACAGTGATGTGCCCGAGCAGGTGAAGAGAGGGGTTTGGGGTGATCCCTACATTGGCATATGGTCAACTGTGCCACTGGCCTCTCCTTTACTGCTTTGCCAAGGTTACTAAACCTCTTTCGCCATTGAATTCATGAATGCAACATCATGACCCTGCTTTTAGTCTAATGGATGAGCTCCGGCCATGCCTTCTTGGCTTCTATAGGCAGGCCTGCTTACTTGTCTCAGTGAGGAGTAGTATATGCCTGCAGGCCCTCACAGTTGCCAGCATTGCAGTGAGCGAGTCCGACGCCTGACTCCAAATTCAGTCAAAACTGCACATTGAGCGTTCCTGTAAAAAGTAATTGCCTCCCATGGGTCACCACTGCATCCACAAACACTAATCAGGAAACCTGACATGGTCTGGTAATAAAGTGGATGTGTAAAGAAACCACTGTCTAACACATTGTCTAGCTGGTCATTTTAACACAGCCACCCTGCTCACATGCCCACTTGTCTGTCCTCGGCATGCTGCAAGGCTCCAGCGAATCACAGCACAAACTGTTTATCTTCAGGCTATGCACTTTAAACCCTCTGGGCTTAATATTGAGTTCAACACCTTCAGATTGTGAACCCACTCCTATTCCTTCTCTTTCTTTTAGCTTTACATGTTACATTCTCTGTCACCATGTCCTTTCTCCCCTCCCCCCACTCCAGTGGAATTATCTGTTCTTTCCAGTTTGGCAGGTTAGACACACCATCGTTCTGCTGCTCTCACATTCCGATCACTTAACTTGCATTTTCAGCAGTCTCTCTCCCCTAGCACTCTACGCTCCCCCATTCCAACTATTGCATAAATGTTACCGTCTCCACACTTCACATCAGCTTTGATGAAGAGTCATCTAGACTTTAAACATTAGTTTGCTCTCTCTCCATGGATTCTGCCTAATCCACTGGGATTTCCAGCATTTTTTGTTTTCAATCTAACACACTTTACTGACTTTTAGAACTTCCACGTTGCTAACAGGCACTGCCACTCCCAGTGGGTTCCGAATGCTATATAATTCTATGAATTCTACATAAACCTCAGCTTACGGGATAACACATAGAACACATTCATAGAATAATTACTTTTGGTGTGCAGTGATTGTTGGGTTGGCAAATATGGGCGATGAGTTGTTGTAGTAAAAAGATGCATAAAGAATAGGTCTGTTTGCTTGGTGGTAGTACTGAAGAGTACAACGTTTACAAGGAGACAATCGCCTCCTTCAGTTAATGTCACAGAACAGAAACAAAGGACAGGGGAACCTCTGCTCAACTTTAAAAATACGTGAAAGTCACTTGGGGTCTTGGGAGATTTAATAATGTGCCTTCACAATCAAGGTAAATATAGCATTCTGCGTGGAATCAAAGGTTAACAATAAAGCAAAGGAAGCCTTAAAATGTGACAAAGGCAATCTTCAGTCAGGTGTTTTTGCATAGGGGGCTAGAAATACCTTTGGATGAATGTCACTTTAGATCACATAATGATGTAAATTCAGTTAGTCAGCTAGTTAAATGGTTAACATACAGTGCAGAATGATGCTATCAGTGTGGGTTTACTGGTTGGTTAGTTTTAAATCTGAGATAGATAAATTTTTGTTAAGTAAAGGTATTAAGGGATATGGGCCAACGGCAGATGTAATATGGAGTTAGACCACAATCAGCCACAATCTCATTAAATGGTACAGCAGGCTCGAGGGGCTGAATGGCTTACTCCAGATCCTACATTCCCCATATCAACTGTGGTAGTTCATGAAGGCTTCACACTGGATGTGAATTGCTGTCCCTCAAGCTACATAACTGATTGCTCTTTTTATTGGAGAGAGATGCCTATGGCGCATTGTAGGCTATAGCTAATTATCAATTACTAGCAAGCACTCACTCACCATTGTCATCAACAGCACATTTTATCCCAAAGAGTGATTTACTCAAGAAATCGACCTCCAGCGAGTAGAATCTAAGCAACTGCAATCCTGTATTAAACTTTTGATGCTGAGATTGAGCATCATGGGCAACAAAAATAGAAATTGCTGTAAAAGCTGAGCAGGTCTGGCGGCATCTGTGAAGAGATATCAGAGTTAACCTTTTGGGTCCAGTGACCCTTCCTCAGAATCCAGTCACCAAACCCGAAATATTAACTGATATCTATCCACAGATGCTGTCAGACCTGCTGAGCTTTTCCAGCAACTTCTGTTTTTGTTTCTGATTTACAGCATCCACAATTCATTTGGTTTTTATTGAGCATTAGGGGATTGTATTGTATTAGGATGCAGCAACCAGCTTTCCACGAATCTGGTCATATGTCCAACACCAACAAATCAGTCCTTCATGTAGTGGAACCAGAATTCGGGGGAAAGATTTCCCACCTGGTTAATTATAGGATGGTAGAATTAACCATCAAGAGAGATATAGAGAGAGAGAGCAAGATGAAGAAAGAGGATGATGATGTTGGACAACTTGAAACTGAAAATGGGAGATCCCTGAAGAGGAAAGGCTAGAACTGAGAGACATGGAGGACAGCACTTAGGCAGATTGATACTACACTCCTCTAGCACTCGTCAGTGCAAAAATTACTGTTCAATAGACTGTCATCATTTACATTATAACGGATTAAGATACGCATTTTTATAAAGCTTGTTAAAGACAGTCATAATGGCTGA
Source organism: Ginglymostoma cirratum (assembly GCA_024137785.1). Taxonomy (NCBI): domain Eukaryota; kingdom Metazoa; phylum Chordata; class Chondrichthyes; order Orectolobiformes; family Ginglymostomatidae; genus Ginglymostoma; species Ginglymostoma cirratum. The sequence continues at coordinate 6,584,063 of JAHRHZ010000111.1, read as the reverse complement.
GTTCTAGCTATTTAAGAAAGCACAAGTACATAGGATTCAGCTTTTGTTCATTTGTAAATTTGATAGGAATGGAAGAGATATCACTGAAATATTCTGGAGACTTTCTTTTGAATAATATAATTCCTCCAGCAGGGCACACTCAACAGTCTGAACTACATTTTGCTGACCCTCCATCTGTCTCACCAGAAGGGCTTTGTATTCAGTAAGGTAAGAGACAAATCACATGCAACATTGGGATTTCTGCCAGCATTATGCTTTTTTTTAAATCAATGCAAGGTACTCCAGACAAGAACTAAACAGCTATCAATATCACAACAATCACTAGAAAGATTAGAAACACAAAAATTACACTATCACTAGACTTACAAGCTTCACTACAATTACTTATTTCATTAAGCCTACCAGCATCAAGAGGAGCACCAGTATCATCACCTCATTGCCATAATTGGATTCACTAGTAGCACTAGACTTACCTGCATTTCTAGAATTATTAGTTGGACTAAACTTACTAGCATTACGAGAGACTTGTTAAGTTTTGCTATGTCTATAATTCCTAGAGTCACTAGAATCACTTGAAACACTAGAATCATTGGCATTGCTGAAAAAAAGAAACATTTTGCTGAAGTCTTCTATCTTGCACTTGTCAGGACGACTCATAAGAATTACCAAAGTAAAGGGGAAACAACATTTATACCGTATGAGACAAGACTGCTGATAGGATGACGAGTGGACTAATTGGTAGATGAGTTGTCATTGTGCCAGTCAATGGCGACTGACAGTTAGCTGCCAACGTTTGTTTAAATTATAAACTAATTTAGAATCAAAAATACATTCCAGTCTGACTCCACATGTTTTTTTATTTATTAATTTCTGTTCCAAAATACTTTTCATGCTTTCTAATGATGCTGTCATTCATCTGAGTTGAGATTTTTTTCTTTTGTTTATACATTACTTAAATGTCATTCATTTCCTTTTGTTCTAGAACTTCTAGGTCAATCATCATTTTAGTTTATTTCCTTTTTCTTTTATATTCTTTATTGACATAAGACATGCAGATAGTTTCAGCTTATCTGTATTGTTTCCATATAGTGACACTACAATTGACGGACAAAATGGCAGTGATTGAATAATTGCCCCTGTTGATCATGCCTGGAGACCAGACTGCTATAACTGACACTGGTGACTGTATCTTCGGCTAACAAAACTCCAAAATTTCCTTCATGGGCCTGTCCCTGTACTTCTGTCTCCTATTTGGATACATTCCTTAAAACTTCCCTCTTCGGATTTTGGTCATCTTCCCTAATGTTATCTTAGGTTGTTCAGTGTTAAATTTTGTTGGTTAATGCTCCTGCAAAAAGCAGTAGGATGCTTTACAATATAAAAGGTACATAGGTACATATTGTTTCTATAGCCATTGTGCATGGTCATTTTACACCTTCATTCCTTACCTTATTTCACTGTTTGGCCTCTCGAGCAAAGATACTAATGGAGGTGGGTTAGCTGGAGCTAAGGTGCAGTTCAGCCATAATCAAGTTGAATGGCATAATAAAGTTGAAGGGCTGAATGGCCTCATGTTTTTAGTGTAATTGTGTTCCACCCTGATCATTGGTGATACTGATCGGAATCATCCATGTTCCTACACAATTCAGGTGAAGAGATATTGTGTATAAAATACTTCATTGGCTTGTTTCCTTATTTCTTTAATAGCTTGGTTTATTTCGTAATCACAAGATCATTAAACAAATATGAAAATGCAGCACTCTCTGTTCAATTTTACTTACCTCTCCAACTGACTGGCATAGCTATTATCATAGGTGTCATAGCTTTGTTCATCATATTCTCCACCGTAGCCATCATCGTATCCCTGAAGAAATAATAAAACTGATCAAACAATATCCTTCAATATACTAGTTAGCTGCTTGATCACACCTAACTCTTTGTAAATGTTAAAAATGTAGTGAAGGAATTAGAGACACAACAAGACTTAACAATCAGTTTAAAAAATTAGATGTCTTTTTATGAGATATGGATGTCACTGGTAAGACTAGTAATTTTTGCCCATTCCTAATTGCCCTAGAAGTGAATTACTTGCTGGGGTTATTTCAGAAGACAATCTTAAGTGTTAACTGAGAATCTGGAGTCACATGTATGTCAGACTAGATAAGGGATGGTACAATTCCTTCCCTGAAGAACCAGATGTGCCTTTATGACTATCAGTGACAGTTTCACTGAGGCTAGCTTTCAAAATCCTGATTGAATTATTTGAATTTCAATTCTGCCAGTTGCTACGGTGGGATTTGAACCCATCTCTCAAATAGTCTGCGGCCTGTGGACAGGCCTGTTCAGTGACTGAATAACGATCGTACCGCCTCCATCAAACACAAAGCAGAACAACAAGCCTCCATAACAACATTCTGATAATGACCAGATAATCCGTTTTAGTATTTCTTTTGAGAGATAATTTAGCCAGAGCTCCCCTACGCTACTTTGGGATAACGGTATGGGATTTTTCACTTCACTTGAGAAGGCGAATGAGGCCTCAGCTTAACAAAAGACTCCACCCCTGACAGTGCAGCACTATCTGTATCACAGTGTTATGTCATAGAATCATGACAGTGTGGAAGCATGCCATTCGGCCCATCAAGTCCACACCGGCCCTCCAAAGAGCATCTCACCCAGACCCACTACCTCCCTGCAACCCTGCATTTCCCATGTCTAATCCACCTAACCTACACATTCCTGGACAAAATAGGCATTTTAGCAAGGCCAATCCACCTAACATCTACATCTTTGGACTGTAGGAGGAAACTGGAGCATCCAGACAAAACCCAAACAGACATGGGGAAAATGTGCAGACTCCACACAGACAGACACCCAAGGGTGGAATCGAGCCCTGGGTCCCTGGTGCTGTGAGGCAGCAGTGCTAACCACCGAGCCACTGTGCCACCTGTCATCCCAGGTGGGACTGGAACTAAAATCTGCTGGCAGGAGCCAGAACAATCTAAGTTGAGGTCATTATATCACACAAACATTGTTCAAATTCCCTTCTTGGGTCTTCTTTTGTCCTCTCTTCATTAGCTCTGGTTGACCATTACAGTCCTTCTTATGTTGTAGTTTTGATGGCCAAATTAAGATGAAAACATAACCATATGGGGAAAAAGTATGAATTAGAAATTTGCGTTGTTGACAACAAGGGAAATGATACTCACTTCATCTGAAGTTTAATTATCGACATATGGTTACTTAAAGATGCCTAAGACGATAATTCTTCATAGTGATCATCTAAATTCCTTGTAAATTAAACTTCTCTCCCTGTGTAAGGCTCTCTGTGTGCCAGGTTTTCCCTTCTGTTGTTGCACTCATTTTTCTTCTGGGTCAGTTGACGTTCCTTATGGAAGCATTATGTTTGACAGGGACTGGAATATTATAAAACTTAGCTCATTTATTCCTGGTTGAAACCCTTCACAATAACACTGAAAACTTTATAGGTTTAAGTTGCTGTTGATAAGGATGAGTTTTACCAAGTCATACGTTGAATGTGGACTTTCACTATGTGGAGCATGTATCACAACTCAGAGTGTTCATTTCACAGTTAGCCAGACAATATCTTCCATCTAACAGGGAAGGTCATTTTCTCAAGATTTCCATGTCTTGAGCTAAGAGTGTGAACTTCTTCTCTCTCTAATCCTTTAATATGGTCTTTAAAACCCATCTCTTCGACCAAGCTTTTTTCATCTGTCTAATGCCTCTATCTGGCTCAATTATTATACTTTGGTCACAGTTAAGTACCTATTTTTTCTGGTAACGTTCATATGAAGCAGCAGGAAAGAGTCTCTATATAAAGCACGTTGTCAAATTCGCATGTGTAATTTCACAGCTATTTGCTGATTGGACATGAAAGAAATTTTACAGAAGAACATACTTGGATTTGGTTGGTGGCACTTAACACTTGTTGCCACATCAATGCACCTCTTTGTCCCTGATCTTCCCTGGGTGAATGGCAAGAATCAAAAGTTGCAGACACAGCCATTATAGCTCTAACACTGGCAATAGTTGGAAAAAGTATGGAGTAACCATAGGGAACCAAGGTTAAACATAATGAAGCTATTGTTATGGTTATCAACAATGCAAATTTCTAATTCTTACAAATTCTACAACAAAAACAGAAACTGCTGGGAAAACTCACCAGGTCTGGCAGCATCTGTGGAGAGAAAGCCAAGTTAATGTTTCAAGTTCAGTTATTTAATTCTGAACCTGGGCCTGGAACATTAACTGTGCTTTTGCTCCATAGATGCTGCCAGAGCTGCTGAGTTTCCCCAGTAATTTCTGTTTTTGTTTCTGATGTCTAACATCCGCAGTTCTTTGTTTTTAGCTGTTTAATAATTCTACAACATTAATTCTCAGATCAGTAAATCCTGAATTGACTGCTGCATGTACTATCAAAGAAAATGACAACTCTAAATCAAAACAGAAAATCTCACCTTCCAATTGTTTTCCAAGAGCGATATCTTCAAATTAAAATGGATGTTCCTTCTAGGGTATTTTTTTAAAGGTTAATGATATTTGGGAGTTTGCTCTGAATTAAAGTTAAAAGATACATATTTATGATTCATTTCTCGTTTATCTCAAATTCTCTGAAACCACAGTGAGTTGATGTAGAGATTTTAGAACAATACATTTTCAATTTTAAATCTTTATCCTCTTATAAAAGCACAAGGATTTTTGATTGCTGTAAGCATTGAAGTGTTGAAGATCCTTCATTGTGTTCATTACACAGTGAGCTCTGTTCTGTTCTGCTGCAGTGGAACATAACCCAAGATTATGATCGGGCTGATGTCACTGAAAATAATATATTGGGATTAATTTGCTACTACAACTACACTTCATGTGACTTGTACCTTACAAGAGAAATGAGAAAGAGGCACTGCGTTCTCTATGGTTTCAGCGAAGACAATGCCATTGTGATGTTGTTTTTATTATTTCAGAGGTCTAGCACAAAAACAGACCATTTGGCCCAAAAGGTCCATGCTGGTATTTACGCTCCACACATATCTGCCCTGGCCCCTCTGCAAATCACTCTTCCTTCAGATTGGAAAGTTACACATGTCACTCCACAACGTAAGAAAAGCGAAAGAGGGATACCAGTGAACTACAGGCCAGTTAGCTGAGCATCTGATGTCAGCAAAGTGCTGGAGTCTATAACTAAGGATAGAGTGATCTTACACTTTAAACAGTTTCAACTTGTCAAGAGACCAAGTGTGAATTTGTAAAGAGTGGACTATATCCCTGACAATAATCGGACTGAATTTTCTGAAGAGCTGACTAAAGAAATTGACAGGGGAAAGTCACTGGATGTCATTTATATGGATTTCGAAAAGAATTTGGTAAAGTTCCTCATAAGAGTTGGTTAGCTAAAACTGAAAGTGAAGGCAAATTACTCAACTGGATAAGAAATGCACTGTTCTACATATAAAAAAAGGCATTAGGGATTAGGCCTCTGTTCCAGCATTAAATAAGATTATGGCCGATCCAATTACTCCAGATTCCCATCTACCCTCTGATAATCTTTCATACCCTCTTCACACTTGCTTATATGGATCTATCCTTGGGGAGGTGTTGTTGGCATTGAAGCAATGTCACTGGACTAGTAATCTAGAACGCCAGGCTAATGCTCTAAGAACATGGGTTTGAAACCCACCATGGAACATGGCAAATTTGACTTCAATAAAAAAAAACTGGAATAAAAGTAAAAGTTGGTCTAATGGTGGCCATGAAAATATTGTCAATTGTTGTAAAATCCCATTTGGTTTACTAATATTCTATAGAAATAGAAATCTGTCATCCTTACCTGGTCTGGCCTACATGTGACTCCAGATCCACAGCAATGTGATTGACTCTTTATTGTCATCTGGGCAATTAAGGATTGGTAATAAAATGGCCACATGATGCCCACATCCCATGAATGAATAGAAAACTGGTTGACTCTGTTTTAAAAATATTCAAAGACTCTGTTTCCAGCAAATTTTGAGGAAAAGAGTTCCAAAGACTCTCAATCCCCAGAGAGGACAAATGTCTCCTTATCTTTATCTTAAATGGATCGCACCTTATTTTTAAACAATGACCCCTAGTTAAAGATTTCCCCACAACTGGAAACATCCTCTCCACATGAATCCTATCAAGACCTCTCATTATCTTAAATGTTTCAATCAAATTGCCCCTTACTCCAAACCGCAACTGAGACATGCCCAGTGTTTCCAGCCTTTTTTCATAAGACAACCTGCTCATTCCAGGTATTAGTCTAGTAAACGTCTTTCAAACTGCTTCCAATGCATTTATATCAATCCTTAAAGAAGGATATCAAAACGGCACACAGTCTTCCAGATATAGTCTCACCTGGGACTTGTATAACTGGAAAAAAACTTCCCTAATTTCGTCTTCACTACCTCCTGCAACTTTCTAAATTAGATTTTCTACTTATTTGCTGTACCTACATATTTTCCTTATGTGATTCATGCACTAGAACACCCAGATCTTTTTCAAAGCTTTGCCATATCTAACCATTTAGGTAGTATAGTAACCTAGAGGCCCATTCTAACGCTCTGGAGATACAGATTCAAATTTAGATTTAAATAATGAGTAAAATCTAAAATTGAAAGCTGGTTTCAGTAATGATGACTATCACATTCTTTTTGATAATGTTCAGTGCTGTACATTTTACATCAAATTTGTACAATACTTTAGTCTCTAGTCACATTTAGCTGATCAGGATTCCAGATGGGCTAATTGCATTTCTGATTACTAAATATAAAATGAGTATTGGATGCCATTGTTATGCATTTCAATGTCATACTCTTTCTCACAATATACTTTTATGTACTTTAACATTTTTATTGATTTGTTGCCTCATTTGTCTACTGAGCAAGAAGATAGTTCTTTGTCATTAGCAAAATCTAATGCAGTTCTTTGCACTCTTCCTGTGCTCACATGACTGCTGTATATCCTTGGTTACTGAATGGGAGAGACATTAACTAGGTAAACATGTACATGACATACACTTACCTATGGGGAGAAACCAAGCTAATATTGAGTCTAGATGACTCTTCATCAGAGCTCTTTCCTAGCTTGCTTTCTCTCCATAGCTGCTGCCTGACCCACTGATCTCCAGCATTTTTTTTGTTTTCAATACAGATTCCAGCATCTGCAGTAATTTGCTCTTACACTTATCTGTGTTGTATAAGTTGAATCATAGGATCTCTACATAGTGGAAGCAGGCCATTTGGCCCATTGGGTCCACAATGACCCCTCTGAAGAGCATCCCACCCAGACCCATCCTCCTACCATATCTCTGTAACCATGCATTTCCCACGGCTGATCCACCTAGCCTATACATCCCTGGACACTACGAAGCAATTTTACATGGCTAATCCACCTAACCTACACATCGTTGGTCTGTTGGGGGGCTGCCGGGGGGAGGCCCACGCAGACCCAGGGACAGTGTGCAAACTCCACACAGGCAGTTGCCCGGGCGGTGGTGTCGAACCCAGGTCCCTGATACTGTGAGGCAAGAGCTATCTTGTATTAGTACATGTACTAAAATGGTGTCACCTGTAATTGAGAATTATGGCACAACAATATACAAAGAGAGATATTAATCTGTTACTGCAATTATGTAAAGTACATTTTCGCTTAAGTTAAATTTGCACTATTATTAATTCAGCATGAAACTCATCAAATATGCTCTCTCATTAAAAAAAATTTTATGGCTCCATGAGGTAGTGCGAGTTTATTTCCCTTGTGTTTCATGCTAGAGTGTTAACAGATTTGAACAGTAATAGTGGACTTGCATCATCAGCTGTGGCTGGACCATTGTCAGGTTCTGCCTTCCCTTACTTCCTCCTACAATGGGAGGATTCTGGGTTCCTATTCTCCATGATGTCCTCCACTCTCCTCTACCCCCACCCCCCGCTGCCTCCACCCTCTCCTCCCACCTTCCCCTCCGTCCTCTCTCCAACCCCGCCACCTCCACCGAGTCACTTACCCCCCCCCCACTTTCTGCCCGACTGCCTCCCCCATCCCATGCTCTGTCTCCCTCACATCTTCTAACTTCTCTCATTTCCCCCCTCCGCACCCCCATTTCACTGTGACTCTCTCGCCACATCTCTAGTTGCCTTTGAGCAGGTGGTAGTGAATTGCCTGTCATTCTTGTGCTAAAAGTCCACCCACAATGCTGTTATGGAGGGAACTCTAGGATTTTGACCCAGCAACACTGAAGCGATAGTGAAAAATGTCCAAATCAAGATAGTATGTGGTTTGGTAGCCACCCCCTAAAAAACCCCACCCCCTAAACCACATTGCTCCCGCACCCGCCGTCCTCCACTTTCTCTACCAAGAACAATATACAGGAGCTCATCAGTTCCTTGGTCATGAGGACTGAGACTCCAATCAACTGCCTCCATAACTTCCTTTTCCTTCCCTAACACATTGAGCAAAATCTCTCTGCTCACAGTCCAAAACATACGAGTTGCTGCATTTTGGAAAGGTAAATCAGGGAAAGACTTATACACTTAAGGCAAGGTCAAGCAGAGTGTTGCTGAACAAGACTTTAGAGTGCAGGTTCATAGCTCCTTGAAAGTGGAGTTGCAGGTAGATAGGATAGTGAAGAAGGCGTTTGGTATGCTTACCTTTATTGGTTAATGCATTGAGTATAGAAGTTGGGAGATCATGTTGCAGCAGTACAAGACATTGGTTAGGCCACTTTTGGAATACTGCATGCAGTTCTGGTCTCCTTACTATAGGAAGGGTGTCATGAAGTGTGAAAGGGTTCAGAAAAGATTTACAAGGATGTTGTCGGGGTTGGAGGGTTTGAGCTATAGGGACAGGCTGAACAGATTGGGGCTATTTTCCCTGGAGCATCGGAGGTTGAAGAATGACCTTATGGAGGTTTATAAAATCATGAGGGGCATGGAAATGGTAAATAGCCAAGGTCTTTTCCCCAGGGAGGGGGTATCAAAACTCGAGAGCATAGGTTTAAGGACAGAGGGGAAAGATTTAAAAGGGATGTAAAGGGCAACTTTTTCACTCAGAGGATGGTGCATGTATAGAACGAGCTGCCACAGGAAGTGGTGAAGGCTGGTACAATTACAACATTTAAAAGGCATCTGGATGGGTATATGAATAGGAAGGGTTTACAGCAATATAGGCCAAATGCTGGCAAATGAGACTAGATTTAGGATATCTGGTTGGCATGGATGAGTTGGACTGAAGAGTCTGTTTCCATCCTGTATATCTCTATAACTATGTCTTTGAGACATTTCCACACTCAAAAAGTGGTAAGCCTATGGAATTCTCTGCTACAAAAAGGATGTAAGGCTAAAACGTTATTTTTAAGGAGGAATTAGATATAGCTTTTGAAGCTAAAGGGATCAAATGATATGGTGAGAAAGCAGGAACAGGGTATTGAGTTGGATGGTCAGCCATGATCATATTGAATGGTGAAACAGAATTGAAGGGCCAAATTGCCTACTCCTCCTATTTTGTGTGCAAGACAGATCAATAATTGTTTTAAAAGCTTGTTTCCTGCTTAAATTTTCAAATGAACTTTCCTGGGCTAAAACATGGCCACCACTGATCACATGATACAAACTGGCCACAATTTTTGGACAGGCTCCAAACAGCAGTTGCCTGGGCAGAGTAAAGCCACAACCCTCTTGGAAAATCACATCCTGGTGTTGCATGGATCTTGCAATCCCAATCAATAGAAAAGACTAGCAGGCAAAATGTCTCCCCCAGACAGTTGTAAATAAAGAACTGCTATCTCAAATCATTGTTTCTGAAGTGACTCTAGCAGCTCAACACCAATCTCATAAAAATGAAAACTGATCCTGATGAGAGATTTTTAGACCGTTAATAACCAATTGTTAGAAAGAAACTACCATGTTAAGTTGAAAACTCATCATTTCAATCAGGAACTGCATCACACGGTCACACTCATGCCTTTGAAGAATTAATTGTAATTTTTGGGCCGTCTTGTTTCAGTATGGTAAGAGGCAGTTTGCTGTTAACATCACGTCAATCTAAGAACCTAATTGATGACATCACAGTCAGACCACAGGTTTAGCTCAGATTGTCCAATGTCTAAACCTCCTTTGAAACCTAATATCGGAAGAAAACTTGGAAGGTGAACATTAACCTTTTCTCAACATTCCTTCATCAATTTTAAAAGGAATTTTTCAATTTCAGCCAACTGTATCATCTTGAATACAAACACCTTTGGAAAGGAATATTCTCTGATCATAGACTTCATGTGAATTAATGTCCATATCTTTAAGTTCTAAATCATTCTTAACTGTAAACTCTTTTCTTTCCTTCTTCCCATTTTCCTTTTGTGTATATTTGTGTATGTATGAGTTTTGTGACAATAATTGCCTGGGTTAATAGCAAGAATAAACCATCATTCTCTTTTTAACCTTAAGAGTTTGGTGTGGATCATTTTTTAAATTAAATTTTACAAACAGTCCATTCAATTGGAAAAAGCAATAAGAACATTTCTTTTCAAGCTTTTGCTTGCAGACAAAAGAAAGATAAAGTAATTGAATTCACATTATTGCAGGGAATTCGGAGCAGTGCAGGGAAACTGGAAAAGCAGAAGGGAACCAGAAAGGACAAGCTGAAGAGGTTCTACATATCCTTAAGGGAATGAACAAAATTCATAAATATTGGGAAAATAGACAGAATGTCACAGGAGCTGAAGGAGACTAAGTCAGAGCATGGCAAATTAAAAGGGGTTGGGATAAAATTCAGCGGAATGGAAAGGTGAGGAAAGAACCTATAGTAGCAGCATTGGTCAGGATGAATCCCAGGATACTGAGCAGAGGTCAGGCAAACTAAACTGTTTCTACAGAAACAGAAAGTTGCAGAAGGTTGGAATAAGTTCCAACACTCCACTAGGAATGAAGAAACCCCTTGTGAATGACATGGCTCGGAGAAAGATACCTAGGCACAAACTAGCAGCAAACAGACCGGGAAGACAAAAGTAGGTCAAGAAAAAAAAGTGTAGATTTCCAAGGTGATGGAGGGAGTGAGTCAGAAATCAAACCGGCAGACACCTCTCTTGCTAAATGAAATGGGGACCTGGGCAGATCTGATGCAGGTGAACTGACAGTGAGAGAGACAGGCTCCCAACAGCTGAAGAGACATACGGCAGCTCAGTAGAAACCAGTCAGACCCATGTGAGACAGGGTGGCCTAAAGGAGATGGGGAAGAACACGGACTGGCCCATTCCCCATGATGAAAGAACTGGGAAAATGGTTCCCCTGTCAGCAAGACTGAGCTTGCATCCAGTCTTGGGGGCAGTTCGAATGTTCTGAAACCTCACAGGCATCTAAAATTGGTGCACAAGTACTCATATGTCTACTAGAGTGGGAAGGCTATTTGGTACATACGTTGGCTGGTAACCACGAGGAGTCTGTAGAGAAGGAGAAACTGGAGGATCGACTGGTTGAACTTTGAGCCGCTGGGCTGGTAAAACTGGAATCCTAAACTCGGTGAACACCTCCAACCTAAGAGCCACGGGAAGATGTGGACGCCCTGTTCTGGAAATTTACAGCATTTTGCAGGGATGAACTAGGACATAGCCCACTAACAGTCCATGATGTGGGAGAATTTCCCGGCAATAAATCAAAAGCCCGGAAAGCTTACCCAGGTCAGGCAGGAAATCCAACTAAAGCTTTTCGACAAAATAGTTGAGCCTACCCAGAGGAGCTGCAGCTCACCTGCACTGGTCCCTCTGTGTTTAATACCGGGAAGCAAATCCCAATCACATATACCATCAGGAAGAAAATCTCAGGTCATGTAGGCAGAGAAGTGTCAGGAATACTTCACAAACACATTTGAAAATCATCTGCTAGACACCCTTTGAAATTCCCTCTAACCTTTTAAACTAAAAAGGAAAATCATTGGCATTGCAGGGAAGAACAACATCACCACAGTCACCTCATCCTGTGTGTTAATACACTCAGAATACATCAATTAACTAATAATGCACCCTGACTGTTGTATGCCTGACTTTCAAGCAAACCTGTTTTTATTTTAAGAAAATACAATTCACGTTCTGTTTTTCCAAGTGCCAGAGGAACGTCATGTCCAAGGGACAAGATGAGAGATCCACCTTCCAGTCGCAAACCACTTCGACTCCCCCTCCCACTCCCTGGGCGACATGTCCATTCTGGGCCTCCTCCAGTGTCACAATGATGCCACCCGGAAACTGGAGGAGCAGCACCTCATATTTCACCTTGGGAGCCGACAACCCAATGGTCTCAATGTGGACTTTACTAGCTTCAAAATCTCCCCAACCCTGGTCTCATCTCATGACCAACCCTCCCTCCCATCCCCGCCTCCTTGATCTGTCTGTCTTCTCTCCCACCTATCCTCTCCTCCCACCTCACTGACCAATCCCCACCACTGCCGACCTGCAATTACCCATTACCATCCCACCCACCTTCCCGTGCCCCACCCCTCTCTTTATTTATTTCAGAGCCCCCTTCCCCCTCCCCCATTTCTGATGAAGGGTCCCGGCCTGAAACGTCAGCTTTCCTGCCCCTCTGATGCTGCCTGGCCTGCTGTGTTCCTCCAGCTCAACACTGTGTTATCTCTGACTCCAGCATTGGTAGTTCTTACTATATATGAGAGATCGTAAATTGTTTTCAAAGATTGCTCTTGTCTAAATTTTTAAAATGAACTTTCCTGGATCAAAATATGGCTGCAAGATACAAACTGACCACAATTTCTCGATTCCAATCAGTATTAACCCGGACAAACCTTAGATATCATCCTCCTGGAATGTCGCACCATTGCTTTGTGTGAACTTTGTAGTCTACAAACACCAAAAGGCCAGCTGACAAGGTGCCAGCTCAAACAGTTGTGGACTAAAGGGGGAAACTTCTCATACTTGAAATGGCTTAACAGCTCACTGTTTCTGTCACACAGACAAACAATTGTATTGTTCAGAGAGACAAAAAACAATTATTCTAAAGAAACTACATCGTTAAGTTGAAGCTATTCACCCAGGAATCCTGTCACATGACCAAACCCCTGGTCTTTGAGAAAAAGTGTCATTGAAATTTGTGTACAACCCTTGTAGAGTCTGGTAAGAAACAGTTTGCTGTTAGTTTTTTTTAAATCAGACTGACTCAAAGCTAACTAATGCCACCACAGCCAGATTCTGGGCTTGGTTTAGCCTGCCACTAGACTAAATCTCCCGCAAAATCTAGTTTTGGAAGTTCAGATGGAAAAGTGGACGACAATCTCATTTCATAGTGCCCTCGTGATCTACAACTTCAGCCGAGTGTACGCACCTGAATGAGAACACTTATAGAAAGGGACATTCTGGTACACGAGATAAAAGGTACTGCAGATGCTGGAGAATCCGAGATAACAAGCATGGGGCTGGATGAACACAGCAGGTCAAGCAGCATCATAGGAGCAGGAAAACTTGACGTTTCGGGCCTAAACCCTTCATCAGAAATCAGATTTCTGATGAAG
>JAHRHZ010000111.1:6541281-6565524 GCA_024137785.1 Ginglymostoma cirratum | reverse complement strand
CTCTCCACCTATCTTCTCCTTTATCCATCTTCTATCTGCCTCCTCCCCTCATTTATTTCAGAACCACCTTCCCGTCCTCCATTTCTGAAGAAGGGTCTAGGCCTGAAACATCAGCTTTCCTGCTCCTCTGATGCTGCTTGGCAAGCTGTGTTCATCCAGCTCTACACCTTGTTATCTCAGATTCTCCAGCATCTGCAGTTCCTACTACCTCTGAAACAATTTTTACCCCCATCAAAATTAAGTGATGGTTTTTGCACTTTGATTCGATAACTCACAGAAACAGGAACCATTTTTTTTGATCCTGCGTGACTGGGAATAGTGAGTTTACTGGACAACTCGGAGTAACATCTCTGTTTCAGGCTTGTTGCAGTGTTCCAAGCACAGGTCAGCACAAGCTGGAAGAACAACACCTCATCTTCCGCTTGGGAACCCTGCAGCCCTCCGAACTCAATATAGAGTTCAATAATTTTAGGGCCTGAGCTCTCCCATGTCCTAGCCCTCTACCCCACACCAGGCCTTGTGATCACATAATCTGTCATTACACACTACCTATTGTTAGTCACTACCAATCACCATTTACAGCTATTCACCCTCCTAGTCAGACCATTATCAACTCCTGTGTCTGTCCAACTGCTCTTCTCTCTCTTTCAGCTCTATCCTCACCTATTGTTTACTCCTTTCCCCCACCCTCTCCCCCTCCCCATCTTCTGAATATAAACTGACATTTTCCTAGCCACCATCAGTTCTGAGAAAAGGTTACCAGATCTGAAATGTTAGCTCTGATTTTTCTTCACAGATACTGCCAGACCTAATAAGCTTTTCCAGCGACCTGTTTTTGATCGGCGTAACTTGGGAATTGTTTTAGTAATGCTGCATATCTGCCAGAAGTACAGTATACAGTAATGAAGAAATTGGTAGAGGTATTTTGATCATGTTAGTTAATTTTTTGCAGAAATACCTTTTTTACAGTTTGGAGTATTAGTTGCTTGTTAAGGAACATTTGATGTGTGTTAATTTAGTTTGTTTATACAGAAAATGTCTTAAAACATGAAATATTGTCCTTTAGTTATTTCTGTTGGTTGCTCAGAAATTAATTTTTTTAAAGATTTATTGATCTCTCTGGGGTGAGAAGACCAGATATTCATGATCCTGCATATTCTCAATGCTCACTGTTCTGATTATATGTCACAACATTAACAGCCTTTTGAGAGATGCTGCTACACTGAATTTCTTCTTCTGATACATTTATTTCAACATCACAAAATATTACTTAGCAATTATAGCACAGAAAATGACCATTTGGCACAAGTGGCTCATGCTGGTGTTTTTGCTCTATATGACATTCTTCCTGCTCTAATTCCTCAAACTGTACCAACATAATCATCTATTCTTTTCCTTCTCTCCTTTTAATCCAGTTTCCCTCTAAATTTATCTATACTAATCATCGCAACCACGTCCCGTGATAGTAAGGTTCACATTCCTCAGTGCTTTCTGGGTGAAGACATCCCTACTGAATTCATTTTGGGTCTGTTAGTGGTTATTTTATACTGATGATCACTAATTCCGGTCTCAACTAAAAGTGGAAGCAGCTTCTCCACATTTATGCCTGTGGAAATGGAAATCAGCTCTCTATAATTACTGACGAATGAATCACTGCATTATGACATGAGACCATTTGAATCTTAACTCTTTACATTCTATAGTCTGTTTTTTTTTATGTATTCAGTACAATTCAGAAAGTAAATGCTCACTGTCATTTCTCAAACCTGGGTCTTGGCTACATAAAAACATAAGAAAAATGAAACTAGCGCAATCTTTCCATCTAAGCTTGTAACATAACATTTCCTTCCTTCCCTTTGTTTGCTGTGGCATTTTAAGAATCAGTGAAATTCTTTAAGGGGGTAATTAAATTGAAGGATGAAAGATATTCAAATTCACTTGGAATTTTAGAAATCATTTGATGACACTTCATTTTATAAGGTTCAATCAGAAGAAGTAAAATGCACGGAATTAATGGCAAATTAATTTGACTGACAAAGTTCGTCTGGATGAAAGCCACTGACAGAATTCTGTTGGGTTATATTCTGGGTCCCTGCTCTTCAATCAGTCTCTCAGTAATATGGAGGCGGGTGATATGAGAACGTTTAGGAAGCATAATGACAACAGTGAGGTTTTATGACCAGGTAAGGGACAGTTTTTACTCATTGATGGGGTGTGGGTGTGGGATGAGTGTTTATTGTTCATCACTAATCGTCCTTGAGAAGGTGGGGATTAACTGCCTTCTGACCTTCTGCTGTCCGTGATATAGGATATCTGTAATGCAGTTAGGGAGGGATTTCCAGGATTCCAGTCCAAAGGTGTGCAGGTTAGGTGGATTGGCCATGCTAAATTGCCCATAGTGTTCAGGGATGTGCAGGTGAGGTGGATTAGTCATGGGAAATGCAGGATTACAGAGATAGGGTGGGAGACTGGGTCTGGGTGGGATGCTCTTTGGAGCGACAATGCCGACTCAATGGGCTGAATGGACCTCTTTCCGCACTGGAGGGATTCTAGGATTATGACCTAGCCACACTGAAGGGATGGTGATGTATTTCCAGGTTGGGATATTGAGAAGTTTGGAGGGCAACTTGCAGAAAGTGGTGTTTTTAATGGATCTGCTACCTTTGTCCTTCCAGTTAGCAGAGTCTGTGGGTTTGGAAGGTGCTGACAAGGAGCTTTGCTGCATTGCTGCTGAGCATCTTATTGATTCGTACACACTATTGCTGAGTGTCAGTAGTGGTGGGAGTGATGTTGAAGGTGGCGGACTGGGTGTTTGGGATGGCACAAGCTTCTTGTGTGTTGTTGGAGTTGCACAGACAAGTGGACAGTGCTCTACCACACTCCTGACTTGTAGATGTTGAACAGGATCTGGGAGTCAGGAGGTGAGTTACTCACTGCAGGATTCCCAGTATCTGAATTGCTTCCATAGCCAATGGATTTACTTATTTGAACACATTCAAAGGGATCTGGTTTATGTAAGTTTGTTATATTTGTGCATGGTGCTACCATGATGACTTTGCTTCTGATTCCTTATTTCCTTGAGAAGGTAATGCTGCACATTCTTTCCAAGTGATTGATTCAGGGTTAAACAGTTGCCAGATTAGGTTTATATAGTAAGCTTAGAGCTTTCTCCAGCATCATTCTGCAAATTGCAATATTTATAAAATTTCAGTTTCATAATTTCCTATAAGGAGACTTGAGCTCATGTCCTCTGGGATGCTAGTTCTGTATTGTAATAGAGTACCCATAACATGAAATATCCTGGACAAGTAGGTAAGGACTACAAAAACAACTTTAGTTGTTTAATACCTTTAACCTTTATGCCTTTAATGCCTAAAACATCACAAGGTTCTTTACAAGAGACAATCATATAACAAGACATGGAAGTAGATGTTAGAATAAGAGGCCGAAGGTTTGGTCAGTGAGATAAGTTCTAAGGAACGTATTAAAGGAGGAGAGAGAGAGAGAGAGACATAGAAATGGGGAAACGTTTAAGAAGGGAATTCCAGAGAAAGGGTCCCAGGCAGCTGAAGAGGTGCGTGAGAGGTCAGAATTCGGGTATTCAGCTAAGATTTTGTAAGGAATGGATAGGTTTGAACACAAGGTGGAAACTTTAAATTTGAAGTGTTGTCAGGCCTAAAGCAAATACGCTTTAGGCAGCGATGGTTAAAAGGGATATGGCATGTTGGGACCTGGGTCACTGAGTTTTGGATAGTGAGTTTTTGCAGGTGAGTGTAAGGAGGGTGAAAGGTATGTGATCATCCAGGATGGCATTTGATTGACATAAATGTCCTTTGTGCTCAATATGGAGTTTTCTACAGTAGAACAGGAGCCCTTAAACTTGTGTAGGCTGAATAACAGAGATTTTTGAAAGCCTGATCCTACAGTTATAAGTCACACTCCAACAGGGATAATCTTAGCTGCAGAGATACACATTCTCTCTGCAGAGCACATATCTCTCGTGCTTTTCTTGAAGACTTTGAATTAATAACCTAGTATTGGCCCAACCAATCCGATTTCGGAAGCACAAATTTAATTAGAATGCCAAACAAGTTCATACGAATAAGTTCGGGCTATCATGCCATGGAAGGGATCCAGTGAATCAGCAGTCATTGAGTATGCCTACACACAGGAATTAACAGCAACTCAATGATACTCTTCATAAAGTCACAGGGTCGTGGGTTCAAATGCAACTCTCGAGATATTATCTCAAACTCTGGTTCTGTCTGTCCTCTCATAGGATTATATATATCCAAAGCACAACCTGAAGAGGTGCAGGAAGTTCTGTTAAAATTTGGTTCAAGTCTGTATACCTTCACAATCTGAGTTATCCCAGATCAGTGTGGAGATAACAAGTTCTAAACCCAAACAATTTATTCACAGAACCTTAAAGATCTTAAGAGTTCTATAGAAGTTTCAAGACATAGGTCTTTCCAGGATCCCCAGGTCTTCTGGAAAACTGAAATCATCCACTCAACTCACTTGCTCCACTTCTAGTCTTAAGCAATCAAGTACTGTGCAAGAATTAGATAATCAAACACAACTGAATTGCTATTGGACATTATCAGTTCTCCTCCGTGACCTGGCCAATATTTGGCCCTCAACTAACATCATAAGAGCTTAAACTTTTGTTATCTTTTATTTGCTTGTGGGATGTGGACACCATTGGCTGGACCAGCATTTATTGCCCATCCCTAGCTGCACTTGTGAAGGTGGTGGTAAGCTGCCTTCTTGACCCACTGCAGTCCAGATCTTGTAGGTACCCCCTCTGTGCTGTTAGGGAGTGAGTTCCAGGTTTGACTCAGCAACACTGAAGGGAGAGAACTTGCAAATGTTGGTGTTCCTATGTATCTGGTGCCCTTGTTCTTCTGGACGACACAGGTTGTGGGTGTGCAAGGTTGTGTCTTAGGAACTTTAGTGAATTTCTGAAGGCCATCTTGTAGACTGTACAGTTGCTATCAAGGAATGACTGAACTTTTGTGGATGTAATGCCAATCAAGCAGGATGCTTTGTACTAGATGCTGTCAAGTTTCTTGAGTATTATTGGAGCTGCACTTATGCAGGCAAGTGGGGAGTCAGCAGCCGAGTTATTCACTGCAGTACTCCTAGCCTGTTCTTGTGACCATTGTATTTATATGGTGAGTCCAGTTCAGTTTCTGGTCAATGGTTATCGCATGATGTTTGTTGTGGGAGATTCAGTAATGGTAATGCCATTGAACATCAAGGGTGGTGGCTAGATTCTCTCTTGTTGGTGATGGCCATTGCCTGGCATTTGTGTGGCACAAATATTACTTGCCACTTTTCAGCCCAAGCCTGCATATTGTGCAGGTCTTGTTGCATTTGGACATAGACTGTTCCAAGTCATGAAGGACACTGAACATTGTGCAATTATTGGTGAATATTCCCATTTCTAATCTTATGGTGGACCAAATGTTATTGATGAAGCAGCTAAAGATGGTTGGGCTTAGGACACTACCCTGAGGAACCCCTGCAGAGATGTCCTGGAGCTGAGAATGACTGGCCTCTAACAACCACAATTATCTTTCTATGTGCCAGGTATGACTCCAGCTGGTGGAGAGTTTTCTTTCTGATTCCCATTGATTCCAGTTTTGCTAGGGCTCCTTGATCCCACACTCAGTCAAATGCGGCCTTAATGTCAAAAATTGTCACTCTCACTTCACCTTTGGAATTCAACACTTTTATTTATCTTTGGACCAACGCTGCAATGAGGTCAGGAGCAGAGTGGCCCTTGATAAAACTAAACTGGGCATCACTGAGCAGTTTATTGTTGAGAGGTGCTGCTTGATTGCACTGTTAATGACACCTTTCATCATTTCATTGATGATCGAGAGTAGATTGATGGAGCAGTAATTGGCAAGGTTGGATTAGTCCTGCTCTGTGGTACCTGTGGGAACTTGCAGTGAGTAAATTGACTAATGTGTCTCCTCCAATGCAATAGCCAATATTCTTCAAAAAGAGTATTTCATTAGCTGCAGAGTACTTTGGGTATACCTTCAGGTCATGAAAGACACAATGCAAATGTAAGAGATAACAAGGTGTGGGGCTGGATGAACACAGCAGGCCAAGCAGCATCATAGGAGCAGGAAAGCTTGACGTTTCGGGCCTAGACCCTTCATCAGAAAATATTTTTTCTGAAACGTCAAGCTTTCCTGCTCCTATGATGCTGCTTGGCCTGCTGTGTTCATCCAGCCCCACACCTTGTTATCTCGGATTCTCCAGCATCTGCAGTACCTTTTATCTCTGATGCAAATGTAAAGCTTTTGTTCCTGCTTTCTTTGAGGCAATGGAGGGCTGGATAATGCTCAGTGGGCCACAGAATCAAGGGGCCTGGTTCCTAGCCTGTTACCTTTTGACACAACAGTGTTGCCCCACTCATTCACTTTCTAAATCCAGCTCAGTGAATGGGTTAGAATTTTAAAGATCATCAAATCTAATGGACACTAATTGCAGCACATATCCTCCCTTCTACTGTCACAGATAGGATGTTGTCACGGAACATTGAATAGGCTGGGGCTCTTCTCTCTAGAAAAGGCCAAAAGAAGACCTGATAGAGGTCTTCAAAATTACGAATGGTTTGATGGCATAGACATGCAGAAAATAACACTTGTCATGTCCACATTTTTCTGTTCCATGATCTGGTTGCACTCCTTCAGAATGTTATCACTCTGAGCAATCTCCATGTTTAATTGCCTGTTTGGGAATGCCACACACCCTGATGACCCCTGTACAATCTACCTCTTCTTATGCATTCAGATGGCCACTACCTGCTACTACCCTGACCTTTCAATGCAGTGAGGCGGCCATCTCCAAGTGCATATAATCCAGCAAACATTTATTTTCCAGATGCAACAATGACTTCAGCTGTCCGTCAAGCTTTGAAATCTTCACCTTGAGTTGGAACAGCTGCAGGTACTTCCAATATATGTTGTTGGTCAAGATGCACTAAGTGTCCTGAAGTTTCCACATGGTACAGGTCTCTGCTCTCCATGAAGCATGTGAAAATACTTCTCTGCTCCTTCTTCAAAAATCTACTACAACCCTGCTTAAAAATCTATTTCAATACCTCTGGGCCCGATAAATGCTTACACTTGTATTAAATTTCCTTACATCAGCGCTAACCACAACAACTCATTTTAAACATTTAGAAAAAGAGAAAAATACTCATTAACCAATCGCTTACATTTTTCTGTGAGTTTGATTGCTTTTGAATGCAGTCAATCAGACAATTTTGCTGTCTATCTTCCAATCTCTCCCTTACATATCTCTCTCTGCCTCATTGCCTCTTAGTCAACACTCTCCTTTATATCTCTCTGCCTTAGTGTCTCTCTCCCAGACTATGAACTGTGTCATCTGACTTCGGACCTTGTCCACCTCAGTCCAACACTGGCACCTCCACGTCATGGCTCTCCTCCATTGCAGAAATTAATAGACTGGATGATAAGTTCTGCACATGCACCTTGTGGGCTTGACCTAGCCAAACTCTCACTTTCGTCCCACTTGCAAAATCATAGAGTTGTACAGCATGGAAACAGACCCTTCAGTCCAACTCATCTGTGCTGGCCAGATATGCTAAGTATCAGGTCTGATTGTGGTGGCAGAAATTCTCCTAGCCTGGCTACATTCCAACTGTATCAAAGAGAGGTCCTGAATATTCTGAAAGTGGTGATAATGTTGGCATTGAGAAAATATTTTCACTTGCAGGGAATACAAAACTCGGAGCCACAAATATAAAGCAACAGCCAGTAAATCCAGTAGGAAATGCCGGAGAAACTTCTTTACTCAAGAAACAAAACTCAATAAAACTGGTACCAGTAATATCTGTCTGAATTGGTCTTATACCCTTGAAAATTGAATTCCAGGTACCAATCGCACCAGTTTCTCACTATTTTGAACTGGCTTGTTGTATCACATTGATGAGATGGCTTGGGTGTCAAGCACTAGGTTTTGGAATAAGGTGCTGCCACCAATGCTCCTGCCTTTGCTAGTCCAAGGGGCCGTTCATTAGTGTACGATGGAGGATAGACCTCCAATGAGATTCAGCAGGGGAGGTTCTTGCTTAAGTGACAGAAGATTCTGTATTATATCTCAGTAACAAGTTCTATTGGCTATGAGGTATATTCAATCTTACTAACAAGAGATGTTCCTTTCCATGAGTAGACTGATTCAGACTCCTTCCAACTGAAGGAACTGCCAAAGACGCTTGACTGGCCTGGCTATTCCATTTGATGGCTGTACTATATATCAGAAAGGATGAGGCTTCAACAAAGCTCACATTAACCCTTTTAAAACCATTATTTTACATAATTTTAAAAACTGATTTTGCCTCCTGGAAGAATCACTGGCTGCCACAAACATTGTGTTTCAATTCATGCCTGCCAGAAATTCCCTCCCAATCATTCTGTTAAGGGGCACATTTTCTTGCCTACAAGTAAAACATATCAAATGCTGGGACAGGTTTTCTTTAAAACAAAAGGGTTTTGATTTCTTGCCCTGTCTTTCTGAACTTGCGATGCCTATCCCCTAGTATCTGGAACACACTCCCTCAACACTTCCGCTTCTTTATTTCTGTTCTTTAAACTTGCATTTCTGGTCAAGTGTTTGCTGGTTCCAGATGCCTCATTGTCTTTTGCTGTGCTGTTGTTAGCTCTCACTCCCAGCGAGTGATAAGGCAGAGAACACTCATCTGAAAAAATGTCTCAATAGGACTGTGGTCGAACGACTGTGGGCCCAAAATTGGACATTCTAAATTGACCCACAACCAGAAATATCAGGCCTGACAGAAAACTGGCCAAACTAAATTAAACAGCAATTAGCTTTAGAAAACAGCAAAACGAAGATCAAAGAAGGTACAGAGATAATAGGAACTGCAGATGCTGGAGAATCCGAGATAACAAGGTGTGGAGCTGGAAGAACACAGCAGGCCAAGCAGTATGATAGGAGCAGGAAAGCTTGACGTTTCAGGCCTAGACCCTTCATCAGAAATGGGGGAGGGGAAGAGGGTTCTGAAATAAATAGGGAGAGAGGGGGAGGTGGATAGAAGATAGATAGAGGAGAGGATAGGTGGAGAGGAGTTGCAGTGGGAGAGAGATCCCCTGAGGTTTGTTCGGAGGGAGGAGGGTAACTTCTTCAGGGTAGGCATCCTTAGAAGAGGCTTCGCAGTGGGGTTAAGATGTATCAGAGATAATAGGAACTGCAGATGCTGGAGAATCCGAGATAACAAGGTGTCGAGCTGGATGAACATAGCAGGCCAAGCAGCATCATGGGAGTTACAAAAGTTAAAGGGGAACCAGTTACAACCAGCGCGAGAGTTGTACATTGGAGGAGTGTCAATCAGACATCTTGACTGCTTGATGATGTGCACTTTATACCTCCTAACATGGCAACATTTTGGCTTGGGCCGTATGAGGAAATGTAATTTATCATATATCCAATAGTGGCATATGGCAAATGCCCACGTGCAATGAGGGCCCCGTAGAGATAGTGATAGGCAAATACTGACTGAAAATTTGTACCATCAGGGAATTGTGGCTGAAACCCACTGAGATAACAGATGATTCAGCAGCACAGGAAATTCTCACTGAGAACAAGGATACGTTCGCCAGTCAAAAACATGATTACAGTCATATAGAGGGTGAGCTAGTGAAAGACAGACTGGACCCACAGTGACAAAGACAACACACATTCCCCAAGCAAGCAGAGGGGGAGGTGGCCAATGTCGCTAGCAGCTTGTTAAAGTGAGGAGTATAATTAATCAGATAAAGGCCTACGGAGCCCAAAGAAACAGCCTCAAACTTCACATGCTTCTAAGGGAACTGGGAGAAGTGGATCTTAACCCAAGTCTCAATGCAGACCCTGGTGATTGATTCAGTCCCTATCTAAATTCCTGATTCCGATCTGGGACCAACCACAGCTATCGATTGAGGCCAGGGTCCTGGGCCAGCCCTGGACACAGTCCCTCCTGGGGCCTCAATGTTGGGAACTGAACTACAGCTGACCCCACCAATTCCAGCCAGAAGATGCAGGTCTCGACGTGCGGCAGTCCAGAAGTGAAAGAAGTGGTTACAGATAGTCAGCCCTATCAAGTGTCCTACACAGTGCTCGAGTCCAGTGCCAGAGACAACACCTTTATTAACTAGAGTTAAAGAAAATCTCCACAGGCGGAGAAGACTGGGGACGTATATAAACTTGGCCAGATTTTACATAAGGATAAAAACAGATACTACCTTGATCCCCTCTCCAGGATGACAACATACAGCTTCTACATCGGCGGCTAGATTGTCAGGATGTGATCATTGGAAGAACTAATTGGGTAACAGTACACATATCCCAGCTTTATGTGGTTTGTCCCACTGAAGGCAGGCGATTGTGAAGATGGTGCTTTGTGGGTCCATTCTGACAAATCCGTGTAATAACCAATGGATTGTGTCTAGGAAAATAAATGGGAGCTCAGATTAATGCTATCTGAGCACGCACATATGCGGGTGGCCAGTGGGGTTTCTCCGCAAATGGGTGGACAGAAATAGGATGTTTAGATACCAGCCCACAGAAATGGCTAGAAATTGGGCAATAATGCCCTGGGAAGGTCATGCAGGGAATTATGGTGAGAAATTGTGCAACAATGCCCTGGGGAGGTCATGCCGGGGACTATGGTGAGAAATTGGGCAACAATGCCCTGGGAAGGTCATGGGGGGAGCTACGTCCTGCATGAAATTAGAAATGTGCTAAAACAAATAAGAAGTGTACCCCTACACGTTTGTCAAACGACTACCCCCAGGACCACAAAATGGGGTGGTTTTAAAACACACACAAAAACCCTGTACGACAACATACACCATGAATTGGTGCTGGGTGTGTTAGAAATATCTGGAATATAGATGCCAGAATGGTGCTGTTCCCAACTTCAGATGTTATACTTGTATTTAACTGATCAGCTATTGGGACAGAAAACCAAGATTGACACAGGGGGAAGCCAGACACAGGTTAGTGGAGCATATCGAAAGAGATATGTTGAATGATTTAGCCACAGCTTACAAAGCAGGAGTGTCCACAGACAATAGCCTTGATTTGGCTAAATTAGATAATAATCTCAGGCTTTCAACGCAGCAAGTTAAGTAGGTCTTGGATGAAATTAAACTGGACAGTTGGTAAAATGCCAAGGGGGGAACTAAAAGAAAATTAGACAGACCAACACCTGGTAAAGGTGCTAGAATAGCACACCAGGACCATAAACATCATCATCTAGGGAAATAAAGATGATGTTAGTAGGCAACAGAATATGATTTTGTGCATCTAAAGGCCAGTGGATGAATGAATAGTTGAGGTAGAACCTTGAGCGGGCTAAGCAAGGGTAGGTCCTGTCTTGAATCAGTGATGAGCAGATAGAGCACTTGTTCCATGGGAAGAGACACCCCAATATTTCTAAAAGTCAATTATGGCAAATGACCAAGGTTTTGTTTAATGAGGATTATAAGGGGAATCAAAATAGGTTAAAAGTCTTCAAAGTGAAATGTGTAGGCATTATCTGAGAGGGAGCATGGTCAGAACATGATGGCACCCTTCCACATGCTGTTGAGAAAGAGAGAAGGTTCACAGGATAAATGTCAGCTGACAAAAGAAGTAATTGTGTGCCCCTACTCTGTATATTCAAATGAATATGCCTTATGTGGATTTTGGACAAATGCCATTCAGACTTGTACTGTGGTGATCTGCAGCTTGAGCACAGACATCCCCAGGGTAGCATATAGGAGAAAGGGAGAATACTGCATCACAATGTTCTGAAAACATGACCAGTATGGGATCTTCACAGGTAACATCCAAAAAACCACCTTTTGTACATGCTACACCCACCAGCCAGGGTAGGCCCAACTGAGCTCACAGACATCCCCGGGGGAGTGAACAAAATCAAAGTTGCTGGAAAAGCTCAGCAGGTTTGGCAGCATCTGTGAAGAAAAAAATCAGCTTTAATGTTTTGGGTCTGGTGACCCTTCCTCAGAACAGGAGGAGTGAGATCTTTGCAAATATCAGTGACAAACTAAGACAAACTTTTGAGAAATAGAACAAAGAACAAAGAAAATTACAGCACAGTAACAAGCCCTTCTGTCCTCCAAACCTGCACCGACAAGCTGCCCGTCACAACTAAAATTTCTTACCTTTCCGGGGACCATATCCGTCCATTCCCATCCTATTCATACATTTGTCAAGACGCCCTTTAAAAGTCACTATCGTATCTGCTTCCACTACCTCCCCCAGCAGCGAGTTCTAGGCACCCACCATCCTCTGTGTAAAAAACCTGCCTTGTACATCACCTTTAAACCTTGCCCCTTGCACCTCAAACCTATGCCGCCTAGTAACTGACTCTTCCACCCTGAGAAAAAGCTCTGACTGTCCATGCCCTTTATAATCTTGTAGACCTCTATCAGGTTGCCCCTCAACCTCCAGAACAATCCAAGTTTCTCCAACCTCTCCTCGTAGCTGATGCCCTTCATACCAGGCAACATCCTGGTAAATCTTTTCTGTACCCTGGGAGATGTACGACACTGGTGTTGAACTTCTAACAGAAAGATTATGGCAGGTCTGGACACAATCGGCAAATATACAAAGTTTTTGCTATTGTTATTCATCAGACAAACCAAATTCAAAAGGGTTTTAAGGAAACCAAACTGACAAATTGATAGGATGACCACTGGGACTGGGGCTCAAACATGCAGATACACCTATGGGTACGTCTCTCTCACACCTGGCTGTGTCTTTCATTCTGTGTACTTTGATTTTCCTCACCGTCCTCATGATTAAATTCATCTGTTGGAAGAAGGAACTCATCCAGAAACTAACTATGGAATTTGTGCTCCTATAGCAAGAGCTGAGAAATTAATAAACCGGGCCTGTCACGAAAGGACTATGTAAATTGTTGCGCCATATGAATTTTACACTATGGAGCGATGCTAATTGCCAAAGAAGCCTGAGGGTGAGCTAGTGTACATAAATCGTGGTTAATTCTCAATTTATGCATTAAATTGTTTCTATCTAATTACCGTTAAATTTATTAATTTGCATAAGGAAGATAGCTAGTGTATAGAGTATTGTTGTCTATGGACAATGGGGAATCCAGATACTCAGGGATTTAGGTTCTCTGTCTGAGACATGACACGAGCCTGCTTGAGAGCGTGGTCTGAGCCTGTGATCCCTCTTTCACTAGATGCTTCAACAGGTCTGTGGTCAAGCGACTGTGGTCCCGTAGTTGGACGTTCTAGATTAATTCACAGCCGGGAGAAATCAGGCCTGACAGAAAATTGGCCAAACCAAATTAAACAGTAGCCAACAGCTACTGACTACAGGGAACAGTGGAAACAAAAGCCAAAGATGTAACAAAGGTTCAAGGAGAACCAGTTACAACCAGCCCAAGAATTGTATATTGGAGAAGTAGTGATCAGACTTTTTGGCACTTTGAATTTCAGCCAGTGCCTGAGAACGTGCACTTTACACCTGCCCAGCATGGCAACAGGAAAGAGTGCTGGTGTGATCCCATTGGGTGATTTGAATCCTGCTCATGACCCTATTTTCCAAAGGCCACAGAACATTCTGGAATGTAACGGAGGATAAGAACACATACTTGAACATCACTCTCTCGGTGATGACTCGGTGAAGACTCAGTGAAAACTTGCAGGTAAGATCACAGCAAGAGTCATGGTGGAAGACTGTGCAACAAGCTAAGATGACCCAGGAGAAAATATGGCCTGACCTGCAATACCCATCTTCATGGAAGAGAGTTAGCCCTACATCAGAGAAAAAAGAGATACCAATGGCCCAGTTCAACCACGTGGATAGTTGTATCGTGGGTAATATCCTTTCTCAGATGGATAGATCTAGATACACAGTAAATGTGTGGGAACTTGGGAAATGCTCACATAGTATTTTAATAAGGAACATTTTGTTAATAAAATCTAGTGGAAACTCAAATCAAATTCTGCATCCCTTTGTCCTCTTCACCGACAAGGGCACTTAGGTAAAGTGTTTTTAATACATACATGGGTCAAAGTGTCCAAAGTAAGAAGGAAACCCAGTGAGATGTTCTGACCCAAATGTGGGACTTTACCATGATATATGTTCTTTGCAGCTGACTGTTTGAACAGCCTGGTGATTACAAAAAGGGAGCAAACCTGGGAGTAAGACAGAGAAAGACAAAAGGCACACCAACAATAAATACTATTTACATCGTGCCTTTGACATAGGAAAAATGATCCCTTTCAGAGTGTTGTGCATCTTTGGAACTCTCTGCCTCAGAATGCGGTACAGGTGGGTCACTGAATAGTTAGAAGGTAAAGATGGAAAGATTATTGTTCTGCAGCAAAAGGAAAGGTTATTTGGGATAGATAGTGATGGAGAATTCAGGACACAAAGAGGTAGAGCAGCTATAATTTTACTGAATGGCAGAGCAGGCTTGAGGGACCAAATGGTCAACTCCTGCTTTTAAATTGTATGTTAGGATTGTGCTTCACAGAAGAAAATTGACATCAAGCCAAGAGGAGACAATAAGAAGGTGATCAAAAGCTTGGTGAAAGATGGACCATTCAGGAAGTATCTGAAAGCAAGTGACAGAGAGAGAGAGAGAGCAGAAGAGGTAGGGAGGTCTAGAGCTTCTGGTCAAGGCTGAAGGAGATACAATTGCTAATGATGCAACGATTAAAATTGAGGATGCTCAAGGGACTGGAACTGGATTAATCCAGAGAACTGTGGTGCTGGAGGAAGTAATGGCGTCCACTAAGGTAAGAATTTTTAAATGGAGCTGTTGTCAGACCAGAAGTGAAAGCAGACTTGCAAGAACAGAAGGTGATGTGAGAATGGGGTTCAGGAGCAGACATTGGAATGAGTTGGAGTTTATGGAGGGTGCCAGATGGGACCCGGTCCAGCAATGCTTTGGAATTGTCAAGTACATGGGGAACAAAGGCAGAGATGAGGGTGTCAGCAGGAAAACTAAGCAACGGTGGGGCTTTACTCA
Organism: Ginglymostoma cirratum; assembly: GCA_024137785.1. Lineage (NCBI taxonomy): Eukaryota > Metazoa > Chordata > Chondrichthyes > Orectolobiformes > Ginglymostomatidae > Ginglymostoma > Ginglymostoma cirratum. Next base: position 6,550,469 of record JAHRHZ010000111.1, on the reverse strand, counting down.
CCAACTCCTCATAATAACCTCGATAATCATCTGAGTGAACATTTGTCACGAAGCTTTCCAAGGCTTTCACTTCACCGTTGTACTGTAACATTTTCTACCCACACTGCTTCTGCTTAATGATCTCTCCCATCAGTCACACAGCTGCTAATTTGCAAGACAAGGCTGCATCTAGGTACAGCGAGCATCACACTACAAATTAAATAGGAACTATGCTTTTACTCTGAAATCATTAATCATTCAGAGGCACCTGGGAGAGACAGTCGGGTTTGACACAAATAGCTGCTACAAGGGCAAACAGTACGACAGACATGCAAGTCTTGGCGAAAGCAAAATGAAAATTACCACCAGGCACTTGCGATAAACCCATCAGATATCGAGTCTAGAAAATTATATTGCTGCATGAATAAGAGATTGCAATCCCTGTCTGGATAAAACTGTTATATTTGTAATGAACACTGCATTAACATGACCTTTACAAATCACGACAAAAGGACAGGATTCTGGGTAAAGCACTTGCCTGTGCAGAAAAAGGAACAGTGATCATTTGGAGACTTTCCATAAATATTCATGCTGCTCCTAATAGGAGGCTGGTGTCTCACTGTTCGGTACAGTAACCATTTCAGGGGGAGTAGTAAATGAAATAGATTGCTGTGATGCGCCCAAGAGGATAGCAGTGATTGCTGCTAGAATGAGGAATGCAGGACTGAACATCTGGGACTACAGAGGCTCAGAAAATGTCAAAAGGCAACAACATTTGGATTCAATATCTAAACAGCCACCTTTCCATTAACATTTACAAGAAATGATTTTCACAGAACAAAAATTGGTCCAAGTATACTTCCCAGCAGGTAACACACTGAACCCTCCCCGTAACCAACTCCAAACCTTTCATGCAACCTACCCTGCACCAGGACAGCCACATTCCCTTACGACTTCACTGGAGCATCTACCAAGATTCTGGGCTTGAGTGTTGGGTGTAGGACTTGATCCCACTACTATCTGGATCAGAGGTAAGGCGCCCACCGAGCCACAGCTGATGGCAATAAGGGTTGTCAGTGCTTATGTAAATGGTTTCCCCAACAGGTCACTTACAGAACAGGGTGTACTGAATATGTATGAGTCTTTCATGTCAGAGAAATCTAACAATATATAAGCATGCCAGAAGCTTGCAGCAAATATACTGCACTAATAGCCAGCACAATTAGCATATTTTGATTAAATTGTGTTTTCTCTAAGCCATTTCGTCTCACTGGCCAATTGAATAATTAACACAATCATTCTGTGATGTGTGTGTATTCCCAATATAATAAACAGATCAGCTGGTAAAATGAAATCCAGTGTGGCTACATAAGCGAACCTGAGGGATAATATCACAGATCCTCAAACCATGTGACATTCACACTAGTAAAGATTCTCACTGTGCCTGTCTCAAAGCACTAACAAAGTAGACACTAAAAAACCAGCAGTTTGCGAAGGGTCATGCAGTTGTTTCAGATGCCTGGTGACTGAGTAGTACTTGTAGAGAATATGGGCTAAAAACTGGTCTGTGTGTCTTCTGAGAACAAGGGCCATGATTTGTAGTGTGACCATGTTTGTTGCTGTTCAGGTATAGGCAGCACACAAATTTAGGGACCCCACCTCATTTACCTGATTGCAACATTGGTCCGAGCTAGCCTGACATCCTCTGGCTGCCTGAATGCTCAGCCAAGCAACTGAACAATGTTTGCTCAGGGCATGTGTTGCAACCCGCTGTCTCTTCTTAAAGGCAGTCTGTCCCTGTTCAAGAGGAGCTGCTCCTGACTGTCTGATGCTGACACTGGTTGCACATGAGAGCTGATGAAATGTATCAACAGAGAAAGGAGAGGGTTGCCTGTGTCAATGCAGTGCTGCAGGCTTTAGTGCTGGAGGACAGGAGACCTTAAGAGAATGGGAGCGGGTGTCTGTGAGGCCACTTTCTGGAGGCTGTCCCTGAGGGTCTGACTGCAGTGTCGGAATATGTTCAATGACCTCATGCAAGTGGTCAGAGTCAGAGAATGAATCATCACTTAGCATGTCCTATCCATCTCACCATCAACCTCTCATACTGCTCAATGCACTACATCCCCATCACTCTCCCCATCAGCATTCCTGGGTGCTCAGCACTAACACCTAATAGCCAGGGGTTCCAGCTCACCTACCAAAGATGCCATCTTCATGCCCACCTCCCACTGCTTTCACACAATTCCAAGTGGTGAGCCAGGGGAGGTACAATACCTGAACACAGTACATCACATTCACATATACAGCCTGTCTTCTCCATTATATATGCAACTTTTAAGTTGCATATATGTAGCTTTTGCATATGTAACTTTTAAGCATAGTTTTAAGGTAATATCTATGTGTGGCGAGTTGCCAGGCATGAGTGGGCACTAGGCAGGCCAGAGACAAAGGACATACTTCAATGCCAACACAGCAGGGGGTGATGCTGTGGGCAGGCTCTGCAGCAGAGTACCCAGATGAGGAGTCTGATGGAGTAGCACACAGGAGAATACTGTCACGTCTGTACTCCAAGAATCAAGCTGGTCTGGCAAAAGGTGTCCTGCCACTGTCAATGAGAATGGAAGTGTCTGGCTGCAAGTCAACAGAGGGCATCCGTCACAAGCTGCCCCTCTGCAGCCTTTGGTCTATCACCCTGTTGTCCTGCTGAACAAAACTGCATGTGCCAATAGCTGCATTAGCAACTAATTTAAAACAAGCTGTTCAGCTCGCAACATGTCTCATTTACACTCACAGTGACATCCATTCATACACAGGAGCCTAGTCTGTGCAAACAAAAGGGATATGATCAAAGCCAAACACCCAGGCGTTTGGGAGCCGACAGCTGCTATAGCATTCTACTTGGCAACGCCTCAGCTAATTGAAATTGATCTGCCAACCAATCAGCACCTTTGCTTTCTGTAGTATAAATTGTGATCATTAGAGATTTGCCATGCTGTATTTGTAATGATAGGTGCAAGGTGAAAAACCTTAGCATCAGGTCTCTCCTTGTTGCAGTATTCCAGGGACAGTACTAGAATGTTCAGGGTAGCCAATTAAATGAAACATAAATTTAACCTGATAACACCATCATACTTCTCAACACTGTTTGTTGAAGCACAATGGATAGAAATGTTTAGACACCAAGCTTTTCAGGGATAGACTTCTGAGAAGGTCATTCTGAGAACTGGACATCAAGGAAGTATTCCACAATAGGACAGGGAAACATTTTGGACAAAGATGTTCATATTCCGATTGATTGTGAGTTCTATGAAGACAACTCATACATGGATAGGAGAATGAATGAATAAAGAGATGCAACTAAGGTACATAAGAACACATAATTGGCATTCATAGGCTACGTGCATGAAAAGTTCAATGGCAGGTAGACAAACAGCAATGGAATTTGGCTTATAAACTATTCCTCACAAGAGTGGTTCCAGTACAAGCATCTTGCGGAAGAGAGATACAGCAACAGAGTAACATCTTAGAGAGGAAGGAGTTCTTCTAATTGACTTCCGTACCATACAACATAATAATGATATTGCTAAGAAGCCAAACATTCCTTTAATGTACTCCAGTGTCAATCTCCCAGTCAACATCACAAAAACACGGTCAGCAATGGTTCAAAGCAGCTCACCACAACCTTCAGGGCAGTTTGGGATGATCAATAAATGCTGGCCACATCCCATGAATTAAAAGAAAAATAGATAATCAGCTCATACTCGTGGGACCAAGTTCCATATTTTCTCCACTCTCTGGGTAAACACTCTGCACAATATTTTTGCACTACACATCACAGGCTGTAACACAGAACTTGTGAATAACAAGACCTGACCATGGCACTAATGGCAGGACACAACTGGTGTTATTTTAATTACAAGAATGGACTCATAATTGATTGAAAAGGTGCTATGCCAGGAAAATAAAGCCAGCTTGTCACCCTTTGTGTGGTATCATGCTGCAAGCCTTCAATAAATTAGACAGATTGACTGGCAGAAGAATGTGTGACACTTGGACAGTTCACTGTAAGCCAGATAAGAGGACTGAAATTTTCTCTGTTTACAACTCATTGCACACTGCAACAATCTATCCCATAGTCTTGCTGGAAACCAAAATTTGCATTTTCACTTTGACAACTGATTTAATGGCCTCAAATATACTTTATGTCACATTTCATTACTCCTGGGCAAACAACATTGAGCTTGTCCCTTTCTGGATGCCTCTACGGTGCTTTAAAAATGCCAGATAGCACGAAGTATAATTTGAAATAGTGTGTGTTTGTGTGTGTGGTCACACAGGCTGGGATGTCCTTCCTCTACTTAGCGCGTAAAGTAAACATCATTTACCCCGTCCTGTGTTTGCTTTGCTCCTCTGCCATTTGCAAGTGCTGCGACAGGGTGATCTCACTGGATTTCAGTAACTGAAATGTTTATCTGGCTTTCTTCTCCCGAGACCACAAAGATGGTTTGTTCTAGCAGCAACATGACAAAAAGAGGCCATGCTTTTGAATCCGTAATATCCTGTGCTAACCTAAAGCTGGAGTTTGCTCCAGAGCTAATTCCTACAGGCTGGCATCATGCAGAGGCGAATAAGGGGCCAAATCACTTTACAAGCATTAATATAGAGCTCAAGTGTTTGTATGGACCAGGTTAACATAGCTAAAAGGATGAGGCCAAGTTGCACAGAATGAGTTTATAGTTCTTTGTCAATGGAGGGATAGGGACGATCTCATCAAAATGATAAACATGATCAAAGGATTTGTTATGGTAGATAGCAAGAAAACTTTTTCCCCTAGTGGGGGGAGTCCAGAACAAGGTGGTGGTGTGTTTCCATTTACTCAGGAAGTCCCAGTTGCTATAGTAACATGGATGTTGTAGTCTTGGAGCTTTGAGTAACAATCCCAAAGGGAAAAAGACACCCAGCAAAATGAAACCATTAATCTTTGAAAATAAAGGTGCTGGTCATATTTTTCTTCTATTTTGAAGTGTTCGAGCTAGACCAACGCCTGCCATTCACCAGTTTTACTGGTTTTCCATTCTGGATAGTAGCGGTCCCAATTTCTCTCCATCACACAGATGACCAAGAATCTCTCCCACTGTGTGTCAGAAGGATTTACAAGTTGATAATCAACATGTCTGACCATGTTATGGATATACCTTCCTTGGCCATTGGCGTCCTTGTTTCGGACATTACAGGTGACAACATTTCAAAGTAATTCATTGGCTGCAAAGAGCTTTGAAATATCTAGTCACCATGGAAAGTGCTATATGAATGTAAACTTTTCTTTTCTCTTTTCATATCAGTGGAAATCTATGACTCTCTCTTTGTGTTACGAGATGGGGTATTACAGAATTATCCAATGGTTAAGTTTGGAACAGGGATGTTTCTTCACTTACAATGGAGGTGACCAAAGTGAAGCTTCCCCACAACTTGCTCACTTTAATCCATGTCAACAGACAGTTTCCAGCTCAGTTAGCACGCAGTATACGTCTGGAAGCAGAATGTGAGAACAGACATAATGTGCTTCAGTCTTCTTGCAGAACAAAAGGAGCAGCCGGGCGAAGAGTAGATTTTTTGTATCAGGGTGCAAGATTCCCTTGAGTATCGAAGATGATGAATGGATGAGTATCAGGGATCCTCACATCAAACCTGTGGCCCATGTGACAGGAAAAAAAAGGCTTTACATCCAATTAAAGTTCACCTTAAAAAAATACTGTCTCTACCCATGATATAGCTATGATACCTTAGACACACATATTTCCAGAGTGTTTGGACTATTTGATGATAAAACAATACTGAGGGAACCAGGTCAACACTCTCAGAACAATCACTCTGTCAAGTTCCCTCAGGATCTTGTATGTTTCAATAAGATCACTCCTTATTCTTCTAAACTCCAATGGCTACAGCTATTTGATAATGATCATAGTTGATCTCATCTCTTCCTCAACTTCACTTTCCTGCCTGCTCTCCATAATCCTTCAACCCATTAGTGATAGACAGATCTTTCAATATTCTCCTTAAACTTACTTAATGTCCCAGTATCCACCACACTGGGGTAGTGAATTTCAGATTCGTGACCATTTAAGAATTACATGACCAATTTTGTCTCATCGGTTTTAAATATGCTACTCCTCATTCTAATATTATGACCTCTCATTCTAGATTGCCCCACATTAGGAAATATCCACTTTATGTCTGCTTTGTCAATCTTTGTCATTTTATATACCTCAAATAGATCTCCTCTCATTCTTCTAAACTCCAGGCAGTATTGGTCTAAACTTGCTTCATAAAACAAATCCTTCATCTCTAGAATCAATTTAGTGAACATCCTATGAACTGCCCCAATACAATTACATTCCTCCTCCTCAATAGCTGTTGAAATGCTGTCTTGCTCTCCATATTGGGGATAACAGGGCGAGTTTTGAATTTGAAGTTGATGATATTAATTCTTTAATATTTCTCCTGAATTTCATGAACTGTTTGACTGCATCATCTAATAAAGGATGTCTTGAAGATAAGGAATTGCCTGAGTGAAGACCTGCTGTCATTGCCTCTTTATTGTGCTTTATTTCCATGCACAGTAACATTTTGTTGTGAATTACAATGGAAGTTTACGAAAAAATAAATTTAAGGTTCATGCCAAAACCGTAGGCATAAGCAACTCTTGTGCAATGAAATAAGAACCAAAATTACCCTCTAAAATGATTTGTCTGGATTTTTGTTTCTGCTCCCATGTAAATGGGAAAAAACAAATAGGGAGATTCTGAAGAGTGACAGCAAGGAAAACTGGGAGAGGCAAGAAGATCTGGTAGCATTTTCCTCTTGTTGGTTCAGTGACTGAATTACATCTGAAGGAAACCCATCTAACGGAGGAGGAATAGGGGCTGTTGAAGGAAGCAGGGAATCTCAAATAACCACCCACTTCATCTTTGAAATGGTCTTGAACAAAAATAAGTTAATAACTTCACAATCTGTACTTTTAACTTCACAATCCATACCAGTCGGCATGGTGGCTCAGTGGTTAGCACTGCTGCCTCACAGCGCCAGGGACCCGGGTTCGATCCCAGCCTTGGGCGTCTGTCTGTGTGTAGTTTGCACGTTCTCCCCGTGTCTGCGTGGGTTTCCTCACACAGTCCAAAGATATGCAGGCTAGGTGGATTGGCCATGATAAATTGCCCGGAGTGGGAGGTTGGGTCTGGGTGGGATGCTCTGAGGTTCGGTGCGGACTTGTTGGGCCGAAGGGCCTGTTTCCACACTGTAGGGATTCTATTCTTAATAAAACACTGAATTCTCAGGGAGATGCAGTTTATGAGCTGGGTTATGGTGCATGCTGCAATACATGTCACTGTGCAAACTAGGAAAAGAACATTTGTCCAGGATTTTTACTTGTTTTTATATAAATAATCTATAAAGTCATAAAGGGATTTGATAACATAGGTGTCACCAAGATTCTTACACTGGTGGGGAGCTACCAAAACTAGAGGCCATAAATATAACATGGTCGCAACAAATTCAAGAGGGAATTCAGGAGTAATTGTTTCACCCAGGAGAGTGGTGAGAATGTAGAATCTGCTTCAGTGTACAGTATCATTGTGCTTATGAGGAGGCTTGATAAATAAACGTGCAACTGTTATTAATGTGAGGTAATGCAAAGTGGGAGGAGACTCTTGGGGTACTGCTTCTTCACTGTCACTGGATCCAAATCCTGAAACATCCTCCACTAAGAGCACTGTGGGTGTACCTACACCCCAAGGACTGCAGACATTCAAGAAAGCAGTTCACCGCTAACTTCTCAAGGGCAATTAGGGATGGGTAATAAATGCTGGCTCAGTCAGCGATACCCACACCCCACGAGGGAATAAAAGAACATACACAATGGCAGAGAAAAGATGGGCTGAACAGCCTATTTCTATGGCATAGTGTCAATATAATTCTGTTGAAGCCAAGATGGAATTACACCTGTATGGATCTTTAATGAAACCGTAGTCATTGATAATGCTCTCTACGATTGCACAACTGTACAATTTGAAACAGAGTCAGGCACTCAGGTCACTCAAGATCATGGCTGATCTGTATCTCAGCAGCACTTACTCATCCTTGGTCTATCTCTCTCAATGCCGTTACCTAATAAATATCTAGCAGCCTCGGTATCAAAAGCTTCAATTGTTCCCCAGGATCCACAATCTCTTGAGGAAAGCAGCCCAGATTACCATGATCCTTTGTGTTTAAAAAAAACTTTCCCTGATTCCACTTCTGAAAGTTTTACAATTCTACTCTGTTCAGATTTAACATCCGAGTTTCAGACAGAAATTGCTTTTGAGAGCAATTGAGTTAAAATTCTATCATACCATTCCTCTCCGGGGGCTCTTTTATGACAAGGTTATTAATTGACCCAGGGTCATTACATAACACTGAGTCTATAACGGATGTTCCCATTAGGTGATTTGGCATACTGATCAAGAAAACTATACTACATATACTTCATGAACTCACTCTCCATACCATTATTGCAAATTTGGTTTGCTCAGTCCATTTGAAGATTCATATACCCTATAATCACCGTATTACGCTTGTTACATCAACCTCTAATTTCCTAGATCTTACTCTGCTTGACACTAAAATTACTGTTAAGTAGCCTGTGGACTACTCTCATTACAGTTTTTTTCTTCCTTCGTTCCACCCAAACTGATTCTACATCTTGATTTTCTAAGTTAATTTTTTTTTCTCTTGTCCTTACCTTTTAATATCTAGCCTCTCTGATTCTCCATTTCCATTCTATCCATCTCTTCTAAAGCCAAAGATCCTGAAAAGTGTAAAATCCAACTTTGCTCACTCTGTAACCACCTCTCCATAACAGCAATCTGATGTAACCCATGGATGCATAGTGCAGATAAAAGTTAAGGTGTAGAGCTGGATGAACACAGCGGGCCAAGCAGCATCAGAGGAGCAGGAAGGCTGACGTTTCGGGCCTAGACCCTTCTTCAGAAAAATGGTAACTTCTTCAGGGTAGGCATCCTTAGAAGAGGCTCCGCAGTGGGGTTAAAATTGTTTCAGGAATAGTAGGATCTGCAGATGCTGGAGAATCTGAGATAACAAGATGTAGAGCTGGATGAACACAGCGGGCCAAGCAGCATCAGAGGAGCAGGAAGGCTGACGCTTCGGGCCTAGGC
>JAHRHZ010000111.1:6492318-6540881 GCA_024137785.1 Ginglymostoma cirratum | reverse complement strand
CTGTGTTCATCCAGCTCTACATCTTGTTATCTCAGATTCTCCAGCATCTGCAGTTCCTACTATCTCTAGATAAAAGTTAACATGCTTTTATTGTGAATGTTTTTGTATATTCATATATCGTGCTTTTACCTGCAGCTTATTTTTGTATTTTCCCCTGAAGTCACTTTAGTAAAAAACACTATTATTCTATTGCACTCTCTGTCCCTTCTCAACCAACTCTGTTCATTCTCACCTGAATCGATATTTGACTCTTCATCCTTGACATCTTCCTTGCCACATCTGAATTAATGCTGTCCTGAAGCCTCTCATACATCATCCCACAAATTATTATTTAAAATGCTATTTTCTATCCAGTTACTCAATATGCTAGGTCACTAGCCCCAGTTTGGTTAAAGTGAAACATATCCAAATAGAACACTTCCCTCAGATACCATTTATCATTCCAGTAGCTGTTGAATTGAAATCTTTGGCCCATCTGCTTATCTTCCAGCCAAGCATCTTACACTCTAACCCAATAGTTTCAATGTCAATTCACATGTGGTTCAGGAAAAATGCACAGCAAGATATTTGGTTTTTAATTTCGAAACTCATTTCTCAAACTTCCTTAGCAGAACCTCATTCCTAATTTTACTCATGTCAATCATTCCTACATGGGCCACAATGACCAGTTTGTTTCCCTCACAGTCTATGCTCCTCTAGCCACGAGGCGCAGATGCAGAGAACAGTCTCCAGTCTCCTGGCCATACTGTCATCTATGACTACCACATTTCCCTTCTCTCCACCCACTTGAAAGGTACTACAGTGCCATGGTCACTTTGCTCAGTCACTAGGCTCACTTGATCCTCTTTTGTCAAGGCAGCAAGAATTTTTGACCATGTTGGGAAAGGGCAATGGTCAAGGATGTCCCAGTTTCAAAGGGTAGTGGAGGCCAGGCCCTTGTCTGCTTGACTCGACAACACCCTCCTATCGTGAAACAACTTACCAGCCTGCACAGCTACCTAACCCGGCTGGTGTGACTGCCATCACAGGTGTCCAGATAACCATTACCTCTCTCCCACATTAAATTCCCTCTAAGGCCAACTGCACAGAATTAAACACAGTGCTGCAGGTGGAATCTGTATGGCTGAAGTACATCCTCCAGCCCACTCACTGTCAAAAGTTTACATTTGGATATGTAGGGTGTGAAACGGAGTTCACAGTCAGGAGTAAACAACTTCACCAAAGATGCAGCAACAGGCAAGAAAATATACCAAAAGCAAGCTTTCATCCTGATCTACTGCACTAGGAAGGCATTGTATATCAAGATCTACGTGTCTTTTAACTCAATATTGAATTTTTTCTGCTTTACATTGAGTTGTGGGCCTCAGCGAGAATCAATTAATTGCAGAAAGTCAGCTCATAGGCAAACGATTACGGGCAGAAAGGAAGATTTGTCTTTCACACCATTTTCACGTCTCAAAGTGCCTTTCAGCCACTGAAGCACTTTTGAAGTGCAGTCACTGCTGTAAGAAACCCAGCCATTCAGTCATACACAGCAAGCTCCCACAAGCAGCAATGTGATTAAGAGCAGGGAATCTGTCTGAGTCAGATATTGGTTGGGACACCAGAGAGAAATCCCCTGTTCTTCTTCTAACTTTCATATCTACTGAAGGGAAAGAAAGAGGTCTTGGATTATTTTGGGTTTCACATGGAGAACAGCACCCTGAACAGAGTGGAAATGTGGATCCTGGTGAGGGGCTGTTGCTGCAGAGTAAATGTGAGTGGGAGAAAGTTCAGTGCACAATTGTGAACAGAGAAGTCTGCTTCTTTGATAAATTCCCCTGCCTCATGTAACAAACTGATTTCAAGGACACTGAAAAATAGGAAGAAGTCGCATGCTAATTTTGTGATGTCTCCTTTAAGACCATAAGACCATAAGACCATAAGACATAGGAGTGGAAGTAAGGCCATTCGGCTCATCAAGTCCACTCCGCCATTTAATCATGGCTGATGGGCATTTCAACTCCTCTTACCCGCACTCTCCCTGTTGCCCTTGATTCCTTGCGAGATCAAGAATTTATCAATCTCTGCCTTGAAGACATTCAACGTCCCGGCCTCCACTGCGCTCCGTGGCAATGAATTCCACAGGCCCACCACTCTCTGGCTTAAGAAATGTCTCCTCATTTCCAATCTAAATTGACGCCCTCTAATTCTAAGGCTGTGCCCACGGGTCCTAGTATCCCCACCTAACGGAAACAACTTCCCAGCATCCACCCTTTCTAAGCCATGCATTATCTTGTAAGTTTCCATTACATCTCCCCTCAACCTTCTAAACTCTAATGAATACAATCCCAGGATCCTCAGCCGTTCACCGTATGTTAGGCCTACCATTCCAGGGATCATCCGTGTGAATCTCCGCTGGACACGCCCCAGTGCCAGTATGTCCTTCCTGAGGTGTGGGGCCCAAAATTGGACACAGTATCTAAATGGGGCCTAACTAGAGCTTTATAAAGTCTCAGAAGCACATCGTTGCTTTTATATTCCAACCCTCTTGAGATAAATGACAACATTCCATTCGCTTTCTTAATCATGGACTCAACCTGCAAGTTAACCTTTAGAGAATCCTGTACTAGCACTCCCAGATCCCTTTGTACTTCAGCTTTATGAATTTTCTCACCATTCAGAAAATAGTCCATGCCTGTATTCTTTTTTCCAAAGTGCAAGACCTCACATTTGCTCACATTGAATTTCATCAGCCATTTCCTGGACCACTCTCCTAAAGTGTCTAAATCATTCTGCAGCCTCCCCACCTCCTCCGTACTACCTGCCTGTCCACCCAACTTCGTATCATCGGCAAACTTCGCCAGAATGCCCCCAGTCCCTTCATCCAGATCATTAATATATAAAATGAACAGCTGCGGCCCCAACACTGAACCCTGCGGGACACCACTTGTCACCGGTTGCCATTCCGAAAAAGAGCCTTTTATCCCAACTCTCTGCCTTCTGTCAGACGGCCAATCCTCAATCCATGCCAGTAACTCACCTCGAACACCATAGGTCCTCACCTTACTCAGCAGCCTCCCGTGAAGCACCTTATCAAAGGCCTTTTGGAAGTCTAGATAGATAACATCCACTGGGTTTCCCTGGTCTAACCTACTTGTTACCTCTTCAAAGAATTCTAACAGGTTTGTCAGACATGACCTCCCCTTAGTAAATCCATGCTGACTTGTTTTAATCTGACCCTGCACTTCAAAGAATTTAGAAATCTCATCCTTAACGACAGATTCTAGAATTTTACCAACAACCGAGGTTAGGCTAATCGGCCTATAATTTTCCATCTTTCCATCTTTCTCACTGCCGTAATGGAATCTGCAAGTGATTACTGAGCAGCAATATCATCAGGAGCTCTTGGTGACATCATAAGCAGCAACTGAGAGGCTCAAGTGACTTTGCAATTGCCACCTGAAACTGAAGAGAGATTGTCGCCTTTGAATTCACTTCAGGGTATAAATGATGTGTGGCGCGCAGGTCAGGAGGGTCGATTATTCAGCATGCAGACCTTTTCCTCATGTAGTCTGACATCAAGAGGTCAGTAATGCACCCTGAGAAATGAGCAACTGAGGAATAATATGTGGTCCAGTTATTTTAAGGTGGTGATCAGAAGATAGTCAATTGACAATTGTTCAATGGCCCTTCTGGATTATGGCTTATTTGTCCAATCACTCAATGAAGACAGATTCAGCTTGAACTGCAGACTTCTGAAGATGCTGGCTGTCATTTACTGCGACAATGTAATGCTGGATAAATTTAGATTCTTGGTAAACAAAGGGGTGAAAGGGTATTGGGGTAGGTGGGCAAGTGGACTAATCATATCAGCCTGAATGTAGAGCAGGCTCAAGGGAATCTACTCCTGCTTCTTATTTGGAGTGGAAGTCAGTCTCAATGCAAATTAATCTAACCTCTGGCAGTTTGGGGAGCTGGAGATTTTGGGATTGAAGTGGGGCTAGAGCAGGCAACTGCTGCAAAATTGGCTCAAAATTCACCCAAAGTTGAGTCCTCATTTACATAAAACATCAACACAGGCAGTTTGGCAAAGTTGGCTCCTTCAAATGACAAGCCTGCCCCGGGAAGGGTACCCTGTGGATGGTTTGAGGGGATCGCTGGTCCTTATGGCTTCACGTTGAGATAAATAAGGATAAAAATGACCAACCTAACCATTAGCTCGCAAGGGTAAGAACTCTCATCTCCATGTAAGAAAGTTGTGGGTTCAAGTCCCATTCCCGACATTGGAACACATAGGACAGAATTTTACTCTCGATGGTGTGGTATGAGGAATGGAAAATATACAGTGGACGAAAACATCAGATACTTGACAATAAGAAATATTTTTCTGATTTTTACGTTGACCTTAAATGGCAACTGCCTTGTTCACACATCTGTGTTTCATTCATGACCAAACTCACCTTATTTATATGCCACATACAATTCTCCTTCTTCCATGATAAAACTAGACAGGGCAAATTCCTGAGAGCTCACCAAACATTTGTCTCGGCCGCCATGCAACTAATTCTTCAACACGATGCCCCTTAATGCTCCATAAGCATCATTTTCCTTAACTTTCATCCACGTAACTTGCAATCAGCAAACCATCAACTTCACTATATTACTATGTCTGCTCTTGGACCAACCCACGCACAATGTCAATACTTCAAATACTTCACTTTAGATCTAAGGGACACCTATGACCTGAATGCATCTGCCAGGCTGCTTTGTGTGAAAAGACAGCCATGCATCTACACAGTGTGCACCTTATCGTTCCTACCTTGCTTTCTTAGCATTCACTCATTTTGTGTTTACTTAGAGGCTGCCAGCGTCTGTCTATTTTATATTGTTTTCTGAATTGCATGGGGTCTTCAGTACTCAGTTACAAGTTGCCAACCTCTGTGGCTTTCGTTGCTTTTTAATGCAGACGGAGAGGCAGGCAGTTTGTCACAGTGGGAAGCACTGAACAGTCTGGGGTGAACATGTTACTGCACAGCATCCTGCTATGTCAATGTCACACCAACAACATGTGCCAGCAGTTTACAGGACAAACACATTGCTTCAAGCAAATAGCCGTGTGTGAAAGTCAAAAGTTGGTACTGTCGTGAAGGAAGACTACAGACATTCAGGAAGTACTGCACAACCAGTCCTTTTACTAACAAACATCTCCAGGCCCTAAATTACTGGCAGGTGGTTCAGCTGTCCCTCCTCACTGGGTTAAGATGAAACTTCTATGCCTGCTATGCTAACAGGAAGTGGATTGCACACAAGGGCACCAGCTACGTTCCTGGAGTCAAAGCATAAAGGGCAAGGTATGAAGCCCCGCCTGGCTGGTCTGGTCTGCACAGCTTAAGGATTTCCACAGCTGGTTAAACAGGAGTTATACCTGCAAAAAGTACAGTGTGGAATATATTCATTTAAGTGAGCAAGGCAGTGATGGTTGAGGCCCTTCTGTGTAGTTTTGTCTGGTGGTTTGAAAAGCCCACTTCAGAAAACTAGGCAGTTCTACCTGAACTGCCCTCCACTCAGTGGGTAAGATACGGCAACGGTCACCTAAGAAATGTAATACCACCTTCAGACATCTAACATACTTTTAGTAACACTTTGATTCCCACTCCACTAACTTGAACTCATAGACCAGATGAACACTTCAGGTCAGGACTGAGGGAATGCTGTATTGTTGGAGGTGCCATCTTTTGGATGAGACATTGAATCCTACCAAATCTCTTTTGAATGTGAAAAATTCCACAGGATTATTTTGAAGAATAACATGAGACATTTTCTCTCATGTCCTAGCTGATAATTTTCCTTCAACCAACGTCACAATACTTGGTCATTACCACATGGCTGTTGGGGAACCTGCAAATTGGCTACCGTGCTTCATGCACGTAGAGTGGAAGCAGTGTGAACCATTTATAAACTGCCTTGTAGCAACTCACCAAGTCTTCTTGAACAGCACCTTCCAAACCTGTGACATCTATAGCCTATAAAGACAAGGTCAGCATTCCAAGTTCCCCTTCAAGTGACTCACCATCTGGAAATGTATTGCTGTACCTTCAGTGTTGTTGGGTCAAAATTCTGGAATTCCCTCCCAACAGCTTACTGGCTCTATCTAACCACATGTACTGCAGCAGTTCAAAAAGGCAACTCAATACCACCTCGTCAAGGGCAAATTG
Organism: Ginglymostoma cirratum; assembly: GCA_024137785.1. Taxonomy (NCBI): domain Eukaryota; kingdom Metazoa; phylum Chordata; class Chondrichthyes; order Orectolobiformes; family Ginglymostomatidae; genus Ginglymostoma; species Ginglymostoma cirratum. The sequence goes on along the minus strand of JAHRHZ010000111.1, from coordinate 6,534,684 downwards.
GAACAAACAATATTTTTGGCCTTGAAACTCACACCCAATAACCAGTACAAAAAAAAATCATGGTGATACTGTGAGGTTGTGAAGGCAGTATGTAAATAAAGTCTTTATTTTGTGATGTACACAACCTAAAAGGGAAGAATAGGTTATTCAGGAGTGTTTTACGTTAAAAGTACTTCAGCAGATCACCATCACCTTCTCAAGATTAATTCCCAACTAGTCTAGTCATCCCATGAAGGAACGAAAAGTCACAACAGTGACTACATTTCAAAAGCACTTATTTTGCTGTAAATGTGGTTTGAGATAGCCCAAGGTTGTGAAAGGTGCTATTCAAATGCAGATATCACTTTTGTGGTTGTTGGTTATCTCAGTCGCTGGTTGGTGGGTTTGCGATGCAAAGTAATGCAACAGCGTGGGTTCAATTCCTGCACTGGCTGAGGTTACGTTGAAGGTCCCACCCTGTCAACCTCTTCCCTCGCCTGAGGTGTGGTGACCCTCAGATTAAACCACCACCAGCGTCTCTCTCATGAAAGAGCAGCCCCATGGTCCAGTGGAGCTATGGTGCCTTTACTTTTACCTATTATTTTTGTCTTCCAATGACTGGAAATTTTCAAAGCGTCATTGTTACTGTTTACCTCTCCATTTACACTTGCCAAATTGTTAATTAATGAGATGATTATTCAGTCATCTCCTGAAATTGAGAACAATCACACAATGGCAAAATTGTATAACCCCCAATGAGTAGAAATACAGCGAGGAGGAGCTTGTTTTCAATGCTGAGTCTGTTGCATATATGAATAAGAAGTGTTTACAGGGATGTGGGCCAAATGCTGGCAAATGGGACTAGATTTATTTGGGATAACTGGTCGGCATGGATGAGTTGGACCAAAGGGTCTGTTTCAGTGCTGTATATCTCTATTACTCTATGCAGATAGATATAGGGCTATGGGTAGAGAGGTTCACAGGAATGAGGGGCCTACCTCTAATGGCCCAAGCTATTGAACTCGAGAAAATTACTTGCAGCATATACCACAAATGTTAATGGAGAGGTCCAAACAAAGACAAGTGCTAGATAAATTCAAACAAGAATCAGAGAAATCATACAGAAGGAAGCCATTTTTTGTTTTGATTCATTCGTGACATGAGACCGTTGGCTGGGCTAAAATTTGTTACTGATCCCTAATTAGCCTCGAGGTGGTGGTGGAACTTGCGGCAGTGGACTTTCCATGTATCTGCTGCCTTTGTTCTTCCAGCTGGTAGAAATTGTGGGCTTCGAAGGTGCTGTCTCGGGAGTCATGGTGAATTTTTTGCAGTGCATCTTGTAGATGGTACAAACTGCTGCTACTGTGTCTTAATGATAAAGGGAGTGAAAGTTTGTGGTTGAGATACCAATCAAACAGGCTGCTTTCTCCTGGAAAGTGTCAAGCTTCTTGTGTGTTGATGGAGCTGCACTCATCCAAGCAAGTGGGGAGTATTCCATCACACAGCTGAACTGTGCCTTATAGACAGTGGACTGGCTTTGGGGAGTCAGGAGGGGAGTACTCACTGAAAGATTTAGCCTATCTTGCTTGTGCTAACTTCATAGAAGAACTCCCCAATTCTATCCATTGCCCCAGTGTCTGCCTAAAACTGTGGTAGTCTTTTACCTTTAAGTATTTATCCAGTTGTCTCTTGAATGCTTCTGGTGAATCTGCTTCCACTGTCCTTCAGGAAGTGCATTTCACATCACAGCAATACATTACATGCTAAGTTATAAATGGATAGTGAGAAATCTCTAAAAAAAATTATAATTGTAATCATACTGTGAAAGAAGAAAAACAAAAGAAAACTGTGTGCTCAATTTCTATTCAAGAAGAAGCACGAGTTCCTTTCCCCACTAAGTGTTAAAATCTGAATTTCTGTTTCCAGTGAGATTAGTAAATGTTACCATCCAGAGGGAGGATTATAACAAGAAAAGAGACTGGCCCCAGCAGCCTGACACTGAATGAAATTCATGATAACCCAGTAGCATTAGCCTCTGGCTTAGTGCTTTTATATTGAGCTCACCAGCATGTGATTTCTCAGCAGTTGAGTACAGAAGCAGGAAATCATGATCAGCAACTCACCAGCAATTTAAGCAGGAGCAAAAGGTTTCAATTGTGTGACTATTCTATTGTCAGTTCACTGATTGCCAGTAGATACAAGGTGGGTAGGGAGAGCTAAAAACTCCAACTATGTCCCATTTCATCCAGTTCATGCTTCATTGTCCAGTGATATTTCGGGAGCAGAACACAGAATAACATTGCCTCTCTCCCTCCATAGCTCCTCTCAATGACCTGAAATACTCACATTTATATTGTGGTGGCCTTTAATCCAAAAATAGTAATAGGAAGGAACATTTTTATTAACTATTAAGTGTTTGTGGAGTCTGGAAATTTTTTAATGTATGAAAAGGATTTTTCTAACAGTTTATGTAAAGGGATCAACTCTAATTGTTCGATAATAAGAAATGGTGGTCCAGTCAGCAAGGGCACATGGTAAGTTTGAGAGAACCTTCACCTGAGTAAGACAAAGGCCGAGTCAGTATATTTGAGACTTTAGTTCAGAGTAAATTCAACTGTTACATTTTTTTCAATTCAATTTTATAGTAAAATTCAGATTCTGAACTAGAACTAACAGCCGTCAAGTACATTAAATAGCGTGGTTAGACAGACAGGTACTTGATAGCAGCAGTTGTCTCTCCATCATCGGAATCCCTTTTCTGAATAAGTTGCCTATTACTCCAGCAGGAAGCTGAGTTAGAGAGTGACTCATCACATGTCTATATAAGAAACAGGCTCTTTTAAAGTGCAGTTCAGTAAGGGAGCACAGCCAGTGTGAGCGAGGCTTCATCATTGTAAGACAGCAACAGAAGTTGAGTGAATAGAAAATGCAAATTGTGTAGAAGAGGAGAGAGGTTCTTTTCGTAAAGTTTACTGTAAGAAGTAAAGTGTGCTAAGTCGGGAGCTTGGAGGAGGTGCTTTTCTCTTTTATTCTTTTTCAGTAAGTTCTCTGGTGAGGAACTGCTGTTGGAGACTGTCTTTAAATTGCTGTAAATTTGAAAAGCATTTTTTTAAAAGTAGCTAAAGTTTCATTTAACTAAGAAACAATAAGAATATGAGAAAGTCAGGGCCAATTTATTAAAGTAATAAAAGACATCCAAAGCAGAATTAAGTTAACATAAGGGAAATGAAGTCAGGACATTGTAGCACTGCTCAGTTGAGTGTATGGCCTGTGACATGTTGGAAGTCATGGACCCTGTCAGTGTCCTGAATGACTAAATGTAGGAACTGCTGCCAGCTGTGGAATTTTTAGCTCTAGATTTCAGATTTGGAATTCACCTTCTGAACGAACATTTCAATGCAGATGAGAGACTAATATTGTCAGATTTATATTCCATAGCTGAGATGTTAAACCAGGACTTTTGTCTGTTTATTTCAGTGCTGTAGATGGAGCTATTTGCATCACTACACAATCTGAAATCTTGTGTGGAGATCTATTTCTGGTCAACTCGGCTGACGTTATTCAAAAACAGTACATTGGCCATTCATATGTCTGTTGATTGTGGGAATATGCCAGTAATCAAATGAGGGCATTGTTAATAGGGATGTGCTGTTGAGGCTTATAACCATGCACTGATCAGGATAGATACAAGAATACTACCTTTCAAAGGAAACAATAGTTTATGTTGTATGAGAAAAGGAAACTGGTTGGCTGTGATTCATCACAGTATGCCACGAAGAATGCAACAGGGAGCTACTGACCCCATGCTTTCTTTTAAATTAAAAAAAAGGCAAGAATAGTACATACTCATTTTTTTTCTGCAGGTCCTATGCATACATCTAGCAAGTGTAAGTGAGCTACACTGAGAGCTCTACTTACATTAGTTGCCGGTGTAACTCTCAGCACATTTGTGATTGCTCATCAATTGCTGTCTAATTTCAAGGTGTAAAGACCACTTTTCTTTTTTAGACAAAAGAAGATACTGCTTTAAATCAGGGACTGAAGAAGTTGAGGTTGCTGTTTTTAAAACAACAAACTCATTGTGTAAGTATGATGTTGCTTTATTCAAACAGTGGAGGAGGATGGTAGACACCTCAGCTCTGTGGGTGTGGGTCCAGGGCAGGTTTGCCTGTTGACAGACACTTGTACATCTACATTTTTGAACCTTTTACGTTTAAGAAATACTCTACACATCTGTTGCTCCTAACAAAGTCGATAACCTCGTACTTTTCCACATTATATTCCATCTATCGTGCTCTTGTTCATTCACTAAGTTTGTCCAAACCCTCCTGAAAATGGGTTACGCCTTCCTCACAATATAAATTGCCACTTAGCGTTAAATCATCTGGAAATATTGCTTTTGGTCCACACTTCAAATGCATTAATATATATCACTTTGGTGTGTAACATCCTCAAAAAACTCTAACAAATCCATAAAACACAATTTCTCACTCACAAATCCAAGTTGACTGTTCCCACTTAGATCACTAATTATCAAGTGTCCAATTATTTCATCCTTTATAATGGATTCTTGCATTTTCCCTCCTACTAAGGCTAAAAAGTCTACAGTTTCCTTCTTATTTCTTGCTTTATTCTTAAATAGTGGAATGAGATTTGCTAGTTTCCAACCTGTAGGTATTATACCAGAATGTACAGACATTTAAGAGATGATCAACTGTATGTCGACTATCTCTATAGCAGCTCCTTCAACACCTTGCGATTTGGGTCCCTGGGACTTAACAACTTTCAACGCCATTAATTAATTTATTCATACATTCTTTTTACTCATGTCAATGTCCTTCAACACCTCATTCTCCCTAGTCAATTGGATCCCTAATTCAGGGGGATTTCACAGTGAAAACAGACACAATGTAATCATTTAGCTTTTCTGCTTTTTCTCTACTCCCCCATTATAAATTCTGCTGCATCTGCCTGTAATGGACACACATTTCCCTTCGAATGGACATCAAGCTTGGAGCCATCGCACCCCGGCCCTATCTTCATCTCTGAATCCCCTGGTACCTTCTTCCACTGTGATTTCCCCAATCCGTCCATCACCCGTAGTAATTGCCAGTGTTCTGAGTAGCTGTGTGATCCTGAGGCTCAGAATGTGGAGGGCAGTGGGGTGTGGGAGGTCGTGCCAGCAACCGTGATCTCCTCTGTGGGGCTGTGGAACTCAGAGGCTCAAGAGTTGTCAGATTCCAATGGCCGGCACCTCTCACTAAGTGGTACCTCTGCCCCTTAAGGTCTTGATTCCAGGGGAATGACCACTGGTGGGAATGTGGTTGCCTTCCTGAACGTAAGCAGTCAGAACACTTGTTAAAATGTATTGTGCCACTTAAAACCGGCACAATATCTAACGGACAATGAGGAATTGAAAGAAGACTATTATAAAAGTTAATTTCTCCACTGTTTCCTTTAGTGTATTGTATGCATCCATAAATGCCAGATAGCCTTTGTTATGCTGCCGAGAAATTTTTGGTGTCACAAAGCTTGGACAGTAAATGGTGACTTTTGATTCAAGGGCTTCCCAGTTGAACGTGCTTCTGTCCTCATCTGGTTTTGCACACATAAATTCTTTCCATGTAAATATTTCCAGCTTACATCTAAGGATCAGGTCCTGGCTTCACACATGTCCATGTTCTTGTTGCTCACACATGCTGATCACATGTATACAAGTTTCTGTCATTCACACCTTAACATGTTCTAACATGGAAATAATTAAGGACAGGAACCCAGGCCAACATCTCAGCCCAGGGGCACTGAATCCGACATCAACTGCTTCCTGACTTCTTCCAGAAGTCAACTAACTCAGGGTAGATCAGGAATGTAACCTATGGTTCCCTGGGACAAACTTCCCACTTGCCAGTCAATATCATTAACCACTGAACCATATATGCCTCTGACACATTGTTACTATTCTATTGAAATGGAAAGGGTACATCTCTGGGTACTCACATATTCATCGTAAGTATCTTGCTCTGGTGGAGGTGGTGGTCGATAGCCAGATGCTCCTGGTCCTCCCCTGCTACGTGGTGCTGGAGTACCCCTCACTGCATGGGATAGAGAAGGTACCCCTCGTGCCACTGGTGTTCCTCTGGGAACTGGAACTCCTCGTCCAGGAAGGAGAGTGCTAGCACGTCCCCTAAAACAACATGGAACAGGAACATAAAACAAACAACTCCAGATGCTGGAGATCTGACACAAACAAAATGCTGGTGAAATTCAGCAGGTCTGGCAGCATGTATGAACAGGAAACAGAGTTAACGTCTTGAGTCCAGTGACCCTTCTTCAGAACACAGAACTGTTTTTTGTTGGAACATCGAGCAGTAGATGCTTAAAAAAAAAAATATATATATTCTTGAGGTGTGGGTATCTTTGGTATTTAGTTGCTCTGAAAAAAGTAGTGGTCATCCTTCTTGAACCACTGCCAGTGAGTTCATGTGGTTGAGCAGCTTTTTAGCCCACTTCAGAGGGCAGTTTTGTGATGGGATAGGAGCGGAGTCAAATGGAGGAAAGATTGGGTAAGTGTGGCCAATTTCCTTCCCTGAAGGGATATATGTGAATCATTTGGGTTTTTATTGTAATCTGACAGTTCATGGTCACCTTTACTAATGCTAGTTGGTATTTTCAGGTTTTCATTATTTGAACTGAATTCCAATTCTGAAATTGCTATTGTGGGATTTAAACTTGTGAACTCTCTCAATTACCAGTCCAGATCTAGCTGGTTAACTTGGTTCAGTCAAGTGACTATTATATGCTACATCAAACATTAAGAGGAATATCAAAGTACATGTTAAATACTAAACTATTCCATATAGAAAAGGAAGCAGAAATTGACTGAACTTCATAAAAGAAAGAACATGTAATGTTGTAGCTGCTGGAGAATGCAAAGGGGGCAATTTGTCACTGTGTAAAGTACCCATGATGTACTACAACATAGAACTACAGTACAGCACAAGAACAGGCCCTTCTGCCCACATTGTCTGGGCCAACCAAGATGCCATAATCCCACCTGCCTGCACATGGTATGTACTCCTCTATTCCTGTTTGTTCATGTGTCTGCATGCTTGCAAGACTTTGCTATCATATCTGGTTCTTCCACCTCAGTTGGCAGTGCGTTTCAGGCATCAACACTCTCTATGTAAAAAAAAAATTACCTTGCACATCTCCTTTAAACTTTTCTCCCCTGGCACCTTAAATCTATGCTCCCTAGTATTTGACATTTTCACACTGGGAAAAAGACGCCGACTATCCACTCTAATCATGCCTCTCATAACTTCTAACAAGTTGAGCATCAGCCTCCAATACTGTAGCCAAAACAATCCAAGTTTGTCCAACCTCTCGTTATAGTTAATACACCCCAATGCAGGCAACATCCTGATAAACTTCTTTTGCAAAGCCTCCACATCCTTCCTATTGTGTGGCAAACAGAACTGCACACATACTCCAAATATGGACTAACTAAAGTTTTGTCCAGCAACAACATGACTTACTAACTTTGATAATTAATGCCCTGGATTGATGAAGGCAAACATGCTGCACCTTCTTTACCAACTTATCCATTTGGGTTGCCACTTTCAGGGCGCTATGGACTTGTGCCCCAAGATCCCTCTGTGTATCGATGCTGCTAAGAGTCCTGCCATTTCCTGTATACCTTCCTCTTGCATTTTCCCTTCCAAAATGCATCACTTCACACTTGTCCAGATTGAACTCCATCCTCTATTTTTGTGTCCAACTTTCCAATAATGTGCTGTATCCTTTGATAACATACTCTGCTATTTTCATGTCAGGTGCCAACTTACTAACCAGTCCACCACATTTTCATCCAAATCATTTATATATTGCAAACAACTGAGGTCCCAGCTCTGATCCTATAGTATTAATACATATATAGACAGAAACTCACACACAAGCATAGACATATGTACATGCAAATACACACACATGCGTATCTACACTCATACAGCCATTTATAAATACACACAAACAGGCATCTACACAGTCACACACAGTCTCATATGTCTACACAAATAACCATACATATACACAGCCACATACATATACACGTATATGCACACACATTCACATAGTACCATACACATATATAGTCACAGCACTTATATATGTGCATATATACTGTATATGATAGGCTTGTAGGAAAGTACTTGTTGTTTCAGTGGCAGCACAGTGTTGGATGATTAGTATCAAACAAATGATACATTGGCATAACAAATAGCATCCTTTCCTATCATGCCATCTTAAGATCATTTTGCAATTGCCATAGGCAACTTGATAGATTGGAGAAGACCAGGAAAGCGGAATTAAAACATGTAAAGGTAGGAATGGATGGGATGATACCTTAGTTTTTTTGCTCCCAGACAGTAGGGAGCTCTGGAATGAACTAAAGGTGGGTTGGGTGTTGTCTCTTTCTCTCTCGCTGTAACTTCCACTCGGAGAGGAATCAACTCCTGAGGGGCAAAGTTCCATCATACAGAAGAAAAGTCTCTTTACAGTCCATGGGATCAGCTGGACTAGTTTCAACTGCTCGAGGGGCTTAAGAGTGATTTTCCAGGATCTCTTTTGTTTCCATGATTGTTTTTCTGCCAATTCCAGGTGATTACATGGCTATAGAGGCAGGGGTCGTAAGGGGATTGGGAGGATGGAATCGGAAAGGGGTTTGGGCAGAGGGAAGTGGGGAGGGATATGGGAAGAGGGGAGTGGGGAGGGGTTTGGTTGGAGGCAAATGGAGAGGGGGTGGGGAGGAGGGGTCTGAAAGTAAAATAATGCAGATGGGGTTTTGGGAGATGGGGTAAGGTGCTGAGGTTTTAGAAGGAAGAAGTGGAGAGGGACATCAGGAAGTGTTCAGATCTTCCAGCCATCATGAATATGGGGCTTGATGAACTAACCTGCCTTTGTTGTCAGTTATTTGGGAACATCTGATTGTCCTCACTAGGTCAGTGCTATATCAACAGCGTTCTGTGGCAATTAATTGAAAAGTCACATCAGCACAGTCTGCATGAGCAAACATTATGGAAAAGAGAACCAGTCCAACACAGGCTTTCGACTCCGACCACGATCTTTGCTGTGACACCATTGTGATTTAAACCTGCTGCTGGCCCTCATGTTTTATTTGTTTAGTATGGGATTTCACAGAGAGAGAGAGAGAGAGAGAAAGAGAGAGAGACTGAAAAACATTATTTTCAATCCGTGAAAAGAAAAATCTATTGTGACCATGTCAGGCTGAAATTAAATGGTCACAGGAGTGACAGCAAGATTCTGACACTGAGTCAATAATCTTCACTGCCTTTGGCCTGCTGCCTGCAGCCTATTTAATTGGGAATCTGTTGCAACACTCGAAGCTCATGCAATGTACAGGCAATTTCCAAGGTTTGGTGGTCTGTTAGAGGGAGAACTGAAATGGCTTCTGCCTATCAAGGCTCCATCTGTCTCTACAGATAACACCTGGATCCATGTATTCTCCTGGACTTACAAACAGGCAGGGCAGTGAAGATAAAAAAAAATCAAATTATGGCCCTCATTCCTGCATGACTGTAGGGTAGTTTTCATGGGCCCTGCTGGTCTTTTCCTACCTGCTAGTATCCCTGTGTAACCATCCCCCTGGGCAGGTTTACCTCGCAGCTGGTGTGAGGGCAGATCGAATCACCCTTCCACGTGTTCCCCTCCCTCGATTAGAATCCTCGGAACCATTTAGGTATGACAGCTCTCTCAACTGCTCCTGACGAATCTCATCATTGTAGTCCTGCACAGAGGAAAGACACTTTCAGTACTATCACAATCCAATTGAGCTTTTTCTCATCAACAATAGCAAAGAATAGCATTTAAGTTCATATCTTTCTCAGAGGATATGACTGAATGTTTTCCCACCGGACCTCTTTACATGACTTTTTGTGTTACTAATCCATACAAAGATGAAAGAATGGAGCTCATGTTATGTGTTTGCAGGCTCAAAGCAAATGCACAATTGATAAACTTTACCTCACTCGTAAACATTATCGTATTCCAATGAAAGACTTGTACAGATGTAGGCCATTTAGCCTATCTAGTCTATACCATCCCTCTGTGCACACAACCCTCTCCATCTCACCCCATCAGTACACCCTTCTATTTCTTTCTCCTCCACATGCTTAGAATGTTTTCTCGAAGAACAAATTCAAAGCCTATCAGAGAAAATATATGTACTGCATGTAAAACTCTCCTCAGAAGAAATGTCTTAAATGAATTCCACTAAAGACAATGGGACGCCTGCATCGTGAATTCTCGAAATTCCAGGGGGGTAAAAGGCATGAAATGCAGCTCATTCGATTGTTGCTCTGTTGCTCTGACACAGAAAACATTTTACATAAAAAGATGAAGATATGTAAGTATATTCCTGTCTCTCAGTAACATTTAGCAGAGGATAAAAAATTACTGTTGGATAGCAGCCCTCTTTAGAAGGAAGATAGTAAAAGAGAGTAGCTGAATTTTTACCATTCTTAACTCAAGCACCACAAGAACACAGGCTTGGGCCAATGAAGCTAACAACCAGAGAATTGCTTCATCCCCATCCCAGGTAGAGGGCATTGCCACACAAAAAGAAGCATTCTCAGCTCATTAAACTGTCCCAGTAGCCCATGTAACTGTGTAGCCCACTTCAGAAATTTGAGCCTGTAACATAGGCAGACTCTTCAGTACAGTGCTGAAGGGGCCCTGTCAGAAGTGCTGTCTCTCTGATGGGTTGTTAAACTGAGACCATCTGAGGTGGAAGTGAAATATTGCCCTTGCACCAATCCGAAGAAGAGCAGGGGCACTTTCCCTATTGACAATGTTTCATCCTCCCAGCATCATTAAAATCAGACTATTTGGTGTTACTTCACTGCTTTTAAGGCACTGTTCTGAGTGCAAGATAACAAGCATGGGGCTGGATGAACACAGCAGGTCAAGCAGCATCATAGGAGCAGGAAAACTTGACGTTTCGGGCCTAAAATTGTTCTGAGTGCAAATTGGCTACTGTGTTTTTCTACAACAGTGGTCACATTTTCAAAACTACTGTACTGGCTGTGAAGCTGTGAAGTTTTGATGTTGAAAAGGGCGTTATGGAAATGCAATTCTGTCTTTTTCACACAATCTAGGTGTGCCATCGCTGCCACATACCTGTCGTGACCATGACTCTTCTTGCTAAGCTTTCAAAACATAACTGGAAAGTTTGAAGTATTGATGAAGCAGCACCTACAATGGTGACATGGCATAGGTTTGGAACAAAACGGAAATTTAACATTGCTGGTTATACCTCATTCAGGAGAAGAATGGAGATAAAATAGTTTTAGTGGATGATTTTTTCTCAATGCTAAATGAGAAGATATCCCAGAAGATGTTGTATTAAGACAGAATCAATACTGATAGAATTAAGTGACAGGAACATTAATAGTAAAATTATTGATGTACATTACAAGCCATCCAACAGACGGGATAGCAGGGAAGATCTGTAAACAGTTCGAAAAGTGATATTAAACACAGGCAATAACATTGGTTGATTTTCAACGTTCCAAAGTAGCCGGAATTTGATTTCTCTGTGCCATCAAATTGGGGATTTCTTTCAGGAATGTATCTAGGACTGTTTCTGAGAACAGTGTGTCTCCAGTCCAATACGGTTAGAAGCATTACTTGATTTAGGCATGTAGGAACAGGAATGGGTCCTGCAGCCCTTTCAGCCTGCGCAGTTACACTACGGCTGATCTATACATCAAACCTGTTTACCGACCTTATATCTATATCCTTTAGTACCTTTATCCACAAAATCTCAGTTTTAAACATACAAATTGACCCCCAGTTTCAATAGCTTTTTCAAGGAAGAGTGTTCCAGATCTCCACTCCCCTTTGCATGAAGATCTACTTCATGTCATCACCCCAGGTTGAGTAGATCTAATTTTAAGGTTGCACCTCCCTTGCTTTGTCTTCTCCCACTGGGGGAAATAGCTTCTCATCTCAGCCCTATCACCTCCTTTCATCACGTTAAACATCTCAATTCTGGAAAATTAAGTAGGCAACTGAGGCAAGAGCAAGTGTGTAATTGGGAGATATCGGCCAGTCTAAAATTAGACTTAATGCAAGAACTGGAAAGGATCATGTCAGCTAAGGGTAATAGACTGGAAAGAAGAAAGCAAAGTGCAGACAGGTAAAATAGAAACCATCAAAAAATGACAGGGTGGAAAAATTGGCCAACAGGCTGACAGATCAGCAGTAAATCATCTTCAAACACGAGATGGACACAGTGCAAAGTAAGACAAAAAGATAAAACTGAAATAATCTACACAGAAAGCATTTCAAACAGGAGCTGGATATATCAGATGCAGAACGAGCATGTGTTGTTAAAATGGAGCTTATGTTGTTTAATCAGAAACATTTAAGTGTAATTAATTTGAGAGACACTGTAACTCACCAGTGTGCACCAGTTCTGGTCACAGGGTTGTTCAGAATCACCTTAACACCATCACTTACTCTGATAATGAATCAAAACATGAATTTGTGATTAGGGGATAACAAGGTGTAGAGCTGGATGAACACAGCAGGCTAGGCAGCATCAGAGGAGCAGGAAAGCTGGTGTTTTGGGTCTGGACCCTTCTTCAGAAATGGGGGAGGGGAAGGGGACTCTGAAAAAAATAGAGAGGGGGGGAGGCAATGATGGAAGGTGGATAAAGGAGCAGATAGGTGGAGAGGAGACAGACAGCTCAAGGAGGCAGGGATGGAGCCAGTAAAGGTGAGTGTATGGAGGGAGTTTGGACGGGGGTTGGTCAGTTGAGGGAAGACAGACAGGTCAAGGAGGCGGGGATGAGGCTGGTAGGTAGGAGGTGGGTGTGGGGTTGGTCAGTGAGCTGGGAGGACCAGATAGATGGGAGAAAAGACAGACAGGTCAAGGAGGTGGGGTCGAGCTGGGCTGGATTTGGGATGATGTCAGGGGTGGGGAGATTTTGAAGCTTGTGAAGTCCACATCGAGACCACTGGGCTGCAAGGTTCCTAAGGGAAATATGAGGTGCTGTTCCTGCAGCCTTCGGGTGGCATCGTTGTGGCACTGAAGGAGGTCCAGGATGGACATGTCGTCTAAGGAGTGGGAGGGGGAGTTGAAGTGGTTCGTGACTGGGAGGTGCAGTTGTTTGTCACAAACCGAGCGTAGCTGTTCCACAAAGCGGTCACCAAGCCTCCGCTTGGTTTCCCCGATGTAGAGGAGGCCACATTGGGAACAGCAGATACAGTACACCACATTAGCAGATGTGCAGGTGAACATCTGTTTAATGTGGAAGGTTTTTTTGCGGCCTGGGATGGGGTTGAGGGGGGAGGTGTAGGGGCAGGTGTAGCACTTCCTGCGGTTGCAGGGAAAAGTGCCGGGTGTGGTGGGGCTGGTGGGGAGTGTGGAGCGGACAAGGGAGTCACAGAGAGAGCGGTCCCTCCGGACGGCAGATAAGGGTGGGGAGGGAAAAATGTCCTTGGTAGTGGGGTCAGATTGCAGGTGGCGGAAGTGATGGAGAATGATGCTTTGGATCCGGAGGTTGGTGGGGTGGGACATGAGGACAAGTGTGTTCTGTTTTTGTTGTTATTGCGGGGAGGGGGTGTGAGGGATGAGTTACAGGAAACGTGAGAGATGCGGTCGAGGGCGCTTTCGACCATTGTGGATGGGAAATTGCGGTCCTTGAAAAACGAGGACATCTAGGATGTCCAGGAGTGGAATGCCTCATCTTGGGAGCAGATGCGGCGGAGGCAAAGCAATTAGGAATAGGGGATGGCATTCTTGCAGGAAGGTGAGTGAGAGGAGTTGTATTCTAGGTAGCTGTAGGAGTTGGTAGGCTTGAAATAGATATTGGTTGCCAGAGATGGAAACAGAGAGGGCCAGGAAGGAGAGAGAGGCATTGGAGATGGTCCAGGTGAACGTAAGATTGGAGTGGAAGGTGTTAGTAAAGTGGATGAACTGTTTGATTTCCTCGTGGGGGCACGAGGCAGCACCCATACAGTCATTGATATAATGGAGGACGAGGTGGGGGATGGGGCCAGTGTAGCTGTTGAAGAGGGATTGTTCCAAGTATCCTACAAAGAGGCAGGCATAGCTTGGGCCCATGTGGGTACCCATAGCCACCCTCTTTGTCTGTAGGAAGTGGGAGGAGTTGAAGGAGAAGTTGTGAAGGGTGAGGACGAGTTTAGCTAAGCTGATAAGGGTGTCGGTGGAGGGGGACTGGTCGGGCTTCCTCCAGTGGTCCTCAGCATTAGAGATACTAGTCTTCAGCCAATTCAATTCACTCCATGTGATATCAAGAAGCAGTTGGAGACACTGGATACTGCAAAGGCTACGGGCCCTGACAACATTCTGGCAATAGTAGTGAAGACTTGTGCTCCAGAACTTGCTGCTCCCCTAGCCAGGCTGTTCCAGTACAGTTACGACACTGGTACCTACCCGACAATGTGGAAAACTGCCCAACTATGTCCTGTACACAAAAAGCAGGACAAATCCAACCTGGCCAATTACTGTCCCATCAGTCTCCTATCGATCGTCAGTCAAGTGATGTAAGGTGTCATCAACAGTGCTACCAAGCAGAACCTGCTCAGTGACGCCCAGCTTGGGTTCCACCATGGCCACTCAGCTCCTGATCTCATTACAGCCTTGGTTCAAACATGGGCAAAAGACCTGAATTCCAGAGGTGAGATGAGAGTGACAGCCCTTGACATCAAGGCTGCACCCGACCGAGTGTGGCATCAAGGAGCCCTGGCAAAACTGGAATCAATGGGTACCGGGGGCAAACTCTCCGGTGGTTGGAGTCATACCTGACACATTGGAAGATGATCGTGATTGTGGGATGTCAATTATCCCAGCTCCAGGACATCTCTGCAGGAGTTCCTCAGGGTAGTGTCCGCCACCTAACCATCTTCAGCTGCTTCATCACTGACCTTCCCTCCATCATGAAGTCAGAATTGGGGATGTTCGTCAATCATTGCACAATGTTCAGCACCATTCGTGACTCCTCGGATACTGAAGCAGTCCATGTTCACATGCAACAAGATCTGGACAATATCCAAGCTTGGGCTGACATGTGGCAAGTGACATTCGCGCCACACAAATGCCAAGCTATGACCATCACCGATTAGAGACAATCTAACCACTACCCCTTGACATTCGATGGTGTTACCATCATTGAATCCTGCACTATCAACATCCTGAGGGTTACCATTGACCAGAAACTCAACTGGACTCACCACATTAACACAGTGGCTACAAGGGCAGGCCAGAAGCTGGGAATACTGTGGCGAGTAACTAGTCTCCTGACTCCTCAAAGCATGTCCACCATCTATAAGGCACAAGTCAGGAATGTGATGGAATACTCCCCACTTGCCTGGATGAGTGCAGCCCCAACAACACTAAAGAAGCTTGACACCACCCAGGACAAAGCAACCCGCTTGATTGGCACTACATCTACAAGCATTCACTCCCTCTGCCACTGACGCTTAGTAGCAGCAGTGTGTACTATCTACAAGGTGCACTGTAGAAATTCATCAAAGATCCTCAGACACCACCTTCAAACCCACGACCACTTCCATCTAGAAGGACAAGGGCAGCAGATATCTGAGAACACCACCACCTCCAGGTTCCTCTCCAAGTCACTCACCTTCCTGATTTGGAAATATATCGCCATTCCTTCACTGTTGCTGGGTCAAAATCCTGGAATTCCCTCCCTAATAGCATTGTGGGTCAACCCATAGCAGGAGGACTGCAGCGGTTCAAAAAGGCAGCTCATCACCACCTTCTCAAGGGCAACTAGGGATGGGCAAGAAATGTTGGCCAGCCAGCGATGCTCACATCCCACAAATGAATAAAAAATACCCCAAAGAGCCTTGGTAAATTTCTGCAGTTCATTTTTAGATGGTACACACTGCTGCTATTGACTTCAGCGGTGAAGAAATTGAATGTTTATGGATGTGATGTCAATTAAGTAAGTTGCTTTGTCTTGGGAGGTGTCAAGCTTCCTGAGTGTTGTTGGAGCTGCACCTATCCAGGCAAGAAGGCCGTGTTCCATCACACTCCTGACTTTTGCCTTGTAGATGGTGGACTGGCTTTGGGGAGTCAGGTGGTGAGTTACTCACTGTAGGGTTCCTAGCCTCTGACCTGCTCTTGTAGCCACTGTATTTATTTGGCTAGCCCAGTTCAGTTTTTGGCCAATGGTAACTCCCAGGGCGTTGATAGTAGAGATCCAATGAATATTAACACCATTGAATGTCACGCTAATGGTTAGGTTGTCTCTTACTGAAGATGTTCATTGCTTGGCAGCTGTGTGGCATGAATTTTGTATGCCATTTATCACTGCAGTATGAATATGCAGTGTTTCATTATTTGAGGAATTTCAGATAATGTTGACTAGTGCATAATCATTAGTGAACATCTTCACTTCTGACCTTATGATGGAGGGGAGGTCATTGATGAAGCAGTTGAAGATGGGTGGGCCTAGGGCACTATCTTGAGGAACTCCTGCAGAGATGTCCTGGAGGTAAGACGCTAACCTTGAGGGGCTGAATGGACTACTTGTGCTCTTATATTCCTATAGTGTTTGCATGACAAGAAAGAGGCTCCGCAGCCAATGAAGTATCATCTTTGGTCTCATACAGGGAATATAACAGTCAAAATAAGCAAAGATAGCATCCATGAACAAGAAAGTGAAAATAACCAAATAATTTTTCTTCAGTGATGTGGACTGATGAATGTTGGTCAGGACACCATTGATAACTTGCCTCTTTCCCTTCAAAACAGTTCTCAAGGGTCTTTTTTATACATCCCCATGGGATATGATGGGGCTTTGGTTTGATGTCTCATCCAAAGACACAGAGTCTGCAGGTGCAAACCTCTCTCAGTATTGCATTCCCTATAGACTCAGGCTCAGAGAGCTAACTGATAGGTAAACCATGCTGTTCAAGCCATTAAACAATTATTCTGGAAGTTATGCATCTTTACCCTCAAATTCTTAAAAGATATAAAATTAGGAAGCAACAGACAAAAACCTGAATTTTAGAAAATAAATCATTATTTATGTAGAATCTTTCTCAGCCTCTTTTGGTAGTTAAAGTGTTTCACTGCTAGATAATTTCCTTTTACAGGGTAGTCAGTGTTATACATTTACAACCAAAAGGTTTTCAAGGACATTAAGTGAAATAATCAGATCATCAAGATAGGAGGTATAGCAACTCATTTGGTCCCTCCAACCTGCTCCACAATTGTACAAAATCACAGCTTATCCGATTACGGCTTTAACTATACTTTTCTGTTTCTCATAACCTTTGACTCCTTGTAGGTCAAAAGATTGTCTAACTCAGCCATGAATCTATTCAATGATCCAGACTCTGCAGAAAACAGAATTCTAAGGGCCAACTACGCTCTGAGAGAAGAAATTTCTTCTTTTCTCCATCATAAATAGAAGACTCCTAGTTGTTAAACAATTGTCCCATGTTCGGGATTATTCTTCAAACTCCTTTTGCCCTCTCTGGTGGTGAGTTTGATGACAGGGTGGGCACTGAATCAGGTAAGAGAGTGGCAGGTGAGCTCTGTGGCACCTCCTTGCCTTTACTTGGATTAAACGGAGGGCTGGTGTTTGGCATTCCTACCCAAATGTCCAGTCAGCCCCTCAAGTGCACACTTGGTAATTACTGAAGGGGCTCATTCTGTTACTGCTACCATTAATGGGCCTGTCACCAAGCAGAAACCTCTCTCAGCTGGTTATCATTCCCCCAGGAGATGTGGAAGGGATGGGAGGAGTGACCTTCTTCAAAGGCACCCTGGCCTGATCAAGGAACCCAACATCAGAAAGGAGAGCCTCTCTAGGGCCAAAACTCTATGCTTGCTGCTAACCCCCTCGCAACCCTTCAAACCCAACCTTGTAAATCCCTTCCTCACACAACTTACCTCTGGCCTGGGTCACTTCATAATACTAGCCTCTGATGGTTGCTGTTCCAGCAGACGCATGAGAAAGAGAGTTTCTGGCCTCTGAGTGGCTAGCATCTCTCAGCAGTCAGAACCTCTGTTTCAGCAGGCCTGATCACCCAGAAAGGTACCTCCTCAATTGCCTGGCTGGCTGGTGGATTGATGGGCCTTTAACAAGGGAGGCAACGTGGGTGTCTTCCTGGCTGTCTACCATGCAGGTGAGACCCTATCCCTTCTTCAAGAGTGTGCCTATCTTCTCAGCATCTACCCTATCAAGCTCCCTCTGAATCTGGATATATTTCGATAAAATCATCCTTATTCTTCTAGATTCAACTGAATATAGACCAAAGCAACTCAATCTTTCTCTCATAAGACAACCATTCATGCTAGGAATCAGCATAGGGAACTGTTTCTGAATCATTTACAATGCAAGCATATCCTTATGAGTGTAAGGAAATCATAACTGTATACATCACTCCACATACACAGTCTCACTAATGCCATGCACACTTTTCAAGCCATTACTGCTTTTATACTTTATTCTCTTTGCATTAATGGCCAACATTCCATTTACTTTCTTAATTTCTTACTGCACTTACAAGCTAAGTTCTTGTGATCCATGTACAAGAGCATCCAGATTCCTAGGTATTGCAGCATTTTGCAGTCTTTCCGCCCTATAGTGATTGTCATGAGGTCAGCCAGGTGGACCTCATAGAATGAGTTTCCCGATTGGGGCTGTTAATCTGGGCCAATCAGAGAGTCCAGTCTGACAGAAAAGAACAGGAGTGTCAGACATCCTGTTCACTCTGACAGCTGCCTCTGATGGAGCTGGATCTATGTCAAAGACTCTCCACATGTAACTGAAGGGTGACTTGGTGACAGGGTACCAGCCTCTATAGAGTTATTTCACTCCCATTTAATAACACTTTGCATTTCTGTCCTTCCTTCCAAACTACACCACTGTATACTCCATCTACTAAAATTTTGCCCAATCTCTTATCCTATCTATATTCATTTTCAGACTGTTTGTATCCTCCTTACAACTTGGTTTTTTTTAACCAATATCTGTATCATCAACAAATCTACTTACAATACAGTTAGTGCCTTCAACAAAGTTATTAGTTTGGATGAGGTGCTATCACTGTTCTCTATGCCCTCTATTAGTTAATTATGACATAATTTACCTCATTCTATTTCCTGTTAGCCAGCCCTTTATCCATACTAATGTATCATCTGCCAAAATGGTGAGGTCTTAGCTTGTGCAGTAATATTTTGAATGCCTTTTCAAAATTCAAATATACTACATCTACCTGCACCCCTTTATTTGCTTACTCCTTGTTACATCAAAACATTCTAATAAACTTGACAAAAAAAATTTCACTTTCACAATTCAATGTTGACACTGTGTCATTGTATTTCAGCTTTCTTAACATTCTGCTAGCACCTTCTTAATAGTGGAATCTAGCATTTTCCCAGTGACAGATGTTCGACTAACTGGCCTAGACTGTCATTTCCTGATCCTTTCTTCAGTAATGGTGTTACATTTGCAATTTTCCAATCTGCTGGGGCATTTTCATAATCTAGAGAATTTTGGAAGCCTACAATCAGCACATCCACTATTTTTGCAATCACTTATTTTAAGACCCTGTTGTACAAGCCATCAAGTCTAGAGGATTAGTCAGTCTATTTAGTCACCATAGTTTCCCCAGTACCTTATTCCTAGTGGGTATGGCTGTTTTGCTCCTTCCCCCCTTTTCCCTGTGATACTTTGTTATTTTTTACTGTTCTTGGAATGTTTTCTGTGTCTTTTACAGCGAAGACAGACCAAAAAAACCCTACTTGTTCCAAGTCTCTGCTAGCTCCTTGTTTTATTATTCTCTAAGGGATCAACACTCACTTTAGATACCCATTTCATTTTTAGCACAATTTTTACTGCTTCTGTTTATATTTCTTGCTAGCTTTCTTTCACACTCCAATGTCACCCACATTTCAAAATAAAAAGTCATCCTTTTTCAGTTTGTAACATTTTCCTGAACATTTAGGTTACTATCAAATGTTATTGCATTGTACATATTTTATTTCAAAATGATATTGTCCTATCCATAAGTAGCCATATGAATTGGTGATAGCGGTTGAGATACAAACTACTGTTGATGATACCAGGTGAAGGGCTTCTTATAAGCCCTTCTCTTATTCAAATATTTCCATGCAACCTTTTACTCTCATCTCAACAAGCAAATATAGACTTGGTTCAACAGCTCGTTGTCTGAAGCTGAAGTACATTCACATTACCCTCGAGTTGGGAAATGTTGGCTAGGGTATTGGGAGAATTTCTCTGCTTTTCCTTATAAATACATCCAATGGTTTAATGTCTGAACTAAAGAACTTTATCTCTGACAGTATAGCACTCTCGCAGTACTGCATTGATGCACTGGCCTCGATTGTAAACACCATGGTAAAATGGTGTAAAAATGGTAAGAAAACAAATTTAATGAAGAAAATCCATAATATTACATTTTCAATTTCTTTAGTTTCTGATTGCACTCTTGTCTCTGAATGAGAAAGTTATCAGAATGTCCATTCTGATATGGACATGACATATGGACAGACATTAGTACAAAACATCGACCAATAATCTAGTTGTTGCGATTCCAGCTGATGGTGATGATAGTCAAATCAGATTCTGGAATCAATGAATAGACTTGATGGGAAGCTGCCAGTGTACTTTTAACAAAAGAACATAAGTTTATCACATAATATGCTAAAAAAAAGTTGTGAAAAATCTTATGATCCAGCAAAAGAAGAAAAAACAACCCATTTCCCCCTATATCCTGTGCAATTACTCAACCCCAGTGAAATATCACTACTAACTTCATTTCAAAATTATTTACTTAACTGAAAAGTTTGTAAGCATTTCCTTTCAGTGACTGTCTTCACATTCAGCAGATGTGATTCTCTTTGTCTCTTCCTGAGAGTCTTAAACTGTTTTTTTTCTCACTGAGCCCTAAGAAAAGCTAAGGGCTGCTAAATCCGTTTAAGACCTCTTTCCAGTTCTGATGGCTTGAAGACTGCCAAAGGTAAGTTGCTGTTTTGCTGGGATAAAACTGCTGTTTTGAACTGAGCCTGCTTGTGGTCCCCGGCAATCTCGCTTGCCTGTTGGTTGTAAAAACTCAACTCAACAATAAACAGCAATGATCTCACCTGATAGCCCATTCAGTCACTTAGCCTATTTTACATGATTCCTTAGAAATCTATCTACTGAAAATTTCTTGGAAACCTATTGATTGAAAATTGGTGATAACAAGCATGGGGCTGGATGAACACAGCAGGTCAAGCAGCATCATAGGAGCAGGAAAACTTGACGTTTTGGGCCTAAACCCTTCATCAGAATTGGTCTTTACTTCACTTGTACAAATTAATTTAAGACACTTTTGCCAAAGAAAGCACCTTCACAGTACTGAAAAACAAATTCTACTTGTCACACTTTTTTATCACATGGTAGTGTACTGAGGGAGTCCACTCTGTCTGAGGAACCATCTTTTTGATGAAACATTATGTGAGGCTGCACTCTCAAGTGACTGGAAAAGTTGTTATTATTTTAAAGAAGGTGTGCTCTCCTCATCTGTTGGTAAAAATTTACACCTCATTCTACATCAGTAGAAACAGATTATCTGGACATTGCCATGCTGTTTGTGGGAGCTTGTTTTGTCTGCATTACCTGCTACATTTACCATATTACAACAGTTTACTGCACCTCAGTGAGTACTTCATCGCCTGTGCAGCATTTTGGGATGTCTTAAGACTGTGAAAGGCAGGATATTAATGTGGGTTTTTTTCTTTTATTGAAATAATGGATATGACAGTATGAAAAGCAGTGGAAGAGATCAGGGCATAAATTGGCAGTAATAATTCCCACCAAGCAACAACTGACATCTGCTACTGATGACTGGCTCAAAACAAGCAGAAGAACCTGCAGAGAAAGGGGACGCAATGATCTTGGGGGATTTCAACACTTCAATTCCCTACTTGCTCTGTTTTGCCCATGAATTGAAGTACAAGGCATTTCACAGAGGTGAGCAGTGACTGCCTCTTGGCACAAGGCGTAATATATACCATTAAAAACTTGGCAGTGAGATTTCATAAAATACTTGTCTCTAGGTGTTTATGTCAACAAAACACAGGAGTAACATGTGTGATTGGTTGGAAGCAGCAAAAGGTTTTATATCTGTTAGCCTTGTTCCTGTTTCCATTATAAAGTGGGTGAAAAAAAAATGAGAGGAGATGGGGGTAAATTCCTTGTTAAGCCATGGTTCAATCCCTATTCAGATTAACACGGGGAGGATGTGAATGTGAAGCTCAATTTGAGCTAATTCTGGCATCCGTTATGCGAATGGGGGCATCATTTCAAAATATTCAACCCACTCCTCTCAAGTCAAAGCCACTTCATTTCATCCTGCAAAAATGCCATCCCCTATTCCCAATTCCTTCACCTCCGCCGCGTCTGCTCCCAAGATGAGGCATTCCACTCCCGTACATCTCAGATGTCTTCGTTTTTCAAGGACCGCAACTTCCCCTCCTCATTGGTTGAGAACACCCTTGACCGTGTCTCCCGCATTTCCCGCAACTCATCTCTCACACCCCGTCCCCGCAATAACAACTAAAACAGAATCCCCGTCGTCCTCATGTACCACCCCACCAACATCCGGATCCAACGCATCATCCTCCGACACTTCTGCATTTGCAATCCGACCCCACCACCAAAGACATTTTTCCCTCCCCACCCTTATCTGCTTTCCGGAGGGACCACTCTCTCTGTGACTCCCTTGTCCGCTCCACACTCCCCTCCAGCCCCACCACACCCGGCACTTTTCCCTGCAACCTACACCTGCCCCTACACCTCCCCCCTCAACCCCATCCCAGGCCCCAAGAAGACCTTCCACATCAAGCAGATGTTCACCTGCACATCTGCTAATGTGGTATACTGTATCCGCTGTTCCAGATGTGGCCTCCTCTACTTCGGGGAAACCAAGCGGAGGCTTGGGGGCTGCTTTGCGGAACACCTACGCTCGGTTCGCACTAAACAACTGCAGCTCCCAGTCGCAAACCGTTTCATCTCCCCCTCCCATTCCACAGACGACATGTCCATCCTGGGCCTCCTGCAGTGCCACAACGATGCTACCTGAAGGTTTCGAGAACAGCAATTCATATTCTGCTTGGGAACCCTGCAGCCCAATGGTATCAATGTGGATTTCACAAGCTTCAAAATCTCCCCTCCCCCTACCGCATCACAAAACTAGCCCAGCTTGTCCCCGCCTCCCTAACCTGTCCTTCCTCCCACCTATCCCCTCCTCCCACCTCAAGCCCCACCCCCATCTCCTATCTACTAACCTCATCCCGCCCCCTTGACCTGTCCGTCCTCCCTGGACTGACCTATCTCCTCCCTACCTCCCCACCTACACTCACCCTTACTGGCTCCATCCCCGCCTCTTTGACCGGTCTGTCTCCTCTCCACCAATCTTCGCCTGTATCCATCTTCTATCCACCTTGCCCTCTCTCCCTATTTATTTCAGAACCCCCTTCCTCTCCCCCATTTCTGAAGAAGGGTCTAGGCCCAAAACATCAAGCTTTCCTGCTCCTATGATGTTGCGTGGCCTGCTGTGTTCATCCAGCTCTACACCCTGTTATCTCATTTAAATAATACATTGATATAAGGCTTTCATTCAAAACTAAATTTCCACTTAATTTGTTGTGCTATGTACACCACTTAATTCAAATCATTGGAAGATTTGAAAATGTTTGTGCAAAAAGGAATATGGATTCTTAGGAGTAGACTGTATTAACATAACTCATAGTTATTTTGTTCAAAAAGCACACAATTTATAGACTGTCAGTCAATGTGGCATTTTATAAATTTCTGCTTCAGAAATGAAACCAGTCTGACTCCAAACTAAAACAAAAACAGATTCTAAACAAGGCCTCACACCTAACATGCATTGCCTGACCTAAAATGTCACCTCTTTTTTACATTGATAAAACCTTTAGTTCTCTCAGGGAAGTGACTTGAAAGGAATTTGGGGATTTACATATACTTATTAATCATTTAAAACCTTCTATCTGATTAAAGATTTAACAGCATCTTAGGTTTGTTTAAAACATCCTCATCAGTGGTGTGAACCTTTGATCTTTTACTTATAAATTCTGTGTCTGATACCACCTCACTGACACCTGAAGGAGGAGCAAGTTTCTAAAGGCTTGTATTTTCAAATAAACCTGTTGGACTAAAACCTGGTGTTGTGTGATTGCTGACATAGTTATTATTTAAAATAACTTAAAGAAGGGTATAAACCATTCAATGAATCATAGAATAGCTATAGCACAGGAGGAGGCAATTTAGCCCATCTTCTTTTGCTGGCTTTCTGCAAGAACAATTCAGCTAATCCCACACCCTGTCTGCAGTGCACTAACATTTACCAAGTTTCATGTGTTACATATATGTGTCGTAAATCGAATTTCAATATTATTGTGTTCCCTCTTTCTTTTACTTCACCTAATTTCTTATCACTTTTTTACTCTCATTCTATCTGTCTCTCCCAAACATTTTGTGCATCTTATTTACACTGTCTGTGGCCACCTCCTGTTTTCTGTCCCTTTGTCAAATTAAGTTAAACATTCTGCAACAGGATCAGCAAACTGTCCTGCAGGGACACTGGTCCCACCTCTGTTAAGGGATGACCAGTTGTCTTTAGTACCCTGGAGGCATCTTACCATGGTTATACAGAGCTGCTCTTCTCTAAGCATGAATAGCACAGCATGGGAGGAGTTAAATGAAGAAAGTGAAAAACACTTGGTGAGTGATGCCGGAGCCTGAAGTCTTACCATGAGAATAAGATAACCCAGTGCAGAGGTGTTGACCAACGTGTATTATGCAGCAGAGTTATAGAATAGTCTTCCAATAATGTAGGTTATTCAATAATGTGGCAAGGTTACAGTCTGGTATATCTCCGATTACCAAGTATTATGGTAATTAGTATTATTATGAATAAGTAATATTGCAAAGAATCCCAAACCTTGAACTAGTCTTTTCCTCACCCAGTCAGTCTTGAATCTAAACTCATAAACTACAAGAGAACAAATATCCCATCAGATGCTATCTTTCCCCAGAACCAGTTCCAATATGCAGTGATCTAAAGCTCTCTATCCTGCATTAATTTCAGTTGGTGAATGTTACTTGTGTTGTGAGTTATTTACCCAATGTTTTATGCAATGATTGTAAATCTATTTCCAAGTTGTGGATGTAAATGAATGATGAGTTAGAATGACACTTTCTGGTGCAGATGTGATGGTTGAAGAATATCTCTGTAACAAACAGGCTCCGTGCACAGAAGTTATTACGGTTATATATGTACAAGACAGCTCATCTCTAAAATGAGATGCCTGTTCAATCTTGTTCCACTCCATTTCCTAAATCCACCAGCACAGAGCAAATGGAACGTTTAGGCTTTTGCAGGCAAGTCAGTCAAAAGTGAACTGTGGTGTAATTAATTGAAGACATTTATACAGCTACTCCAGAGCTTAATGGTATTATGGAAAGCCCTACATGATCCTTTCTATAAATATAAACATTCGTGTGAAAGAATGAAGGAAAAACTCATTTGCCTCTGCTACATTCATTGAAGCACGTCTCATTTAATTGGGGGTGGTGTTAGCTTTAACTTCACTTTAAATTAAAGCCAGTGCAATAGAAGCACAGTTAAATATCATTAGCTGTATTTATGGAATAGACTTGCACATTGACAATACCTTGTCAACTGTTTTTGGGAATGTTTCATTTTAAAAATCATCAAAAAATCATTCATGAGATATGAGTATCACTGGCTGGCCAGTATTTATTGCATATGCTTAATTGCCCTTGAGAAGGTGATTGTGAGCTGCCTTCTTGAACTGCTGCAGTCCATAGGGTGTAGGGGCACGCACAATGCTATTAAGGAAGGTTTTGAGGATTTTCACTCAGAAACAGTAAAGGAATGGCATTGTAGTTCCAACTGAGGATGGTGTATGACTTGGAGGGAAACTTGCAGGTGGTGTTTCACTGCATCTGTTATGGTGAGGGTCAGGGTTTTTAGGTGCTGTCAAAGAGGGTTTGGCAAGCTGCTGCAATGCATTTTCTAAATGATCTACACTGTTGCCATGGTACAGTGGTGCTAAAGGAGAGACTGATCTTTGAAGGTCATGGATGAAGCACCTAATCAAATGGGCTGTTTGTCCCAGATAGCATCAAGCTTCTAGGGTGCTTTTGGAGCTGCAATCATTCAGGCCAGATAAGTGGAAAGCATTCTATTAGACTTCTAATTTGTCCCTTGTAGACGGTGGACAGGCTTCAGTGAGTCAGAGGGTGAGCTGCTCACCACAAAATTCTCTGCTTCTGACCTGCTCTTGAAGCCACAATACAGGAATTTTGATGGGTGGGGGTGATTTAGAAATTATAATATCGTTGAGCATGAACAGAAAATGGCAGGATTCTGTCCTGCTATCTGGCAAATGGCAAAAGCTTTTTTACGGTGCGAATGGTAATGGGTCGAATGAAGCGAAAAAATGAGCCTGAAAGCAGTAGGTATGAATGAAAGAATCATGAACATCTGCCATCCGAAAGCAAAATAAAAGCTAAAAGAAGGCAAAACAAAAATCAAAACCAAACAAGTGAGAAAGGAAACAAAGGTGAGAACAGGTTATTTTCTGATCGTTGCATCTGAAAGGAGGCAAATTGTTGAACTGAAGTCCAAGGTCCGGCTCTTTGACAGGATATCAGATATGTGGTTTTCTGTTTTAAAACATAAATGGTTTTCCTGAAGCAGCATTCACTGGAAACAACAGATGGGCAGGAAAACAGATGAGTAGCAGGTACTGCAATAAGGAACAGATGTTGGGAGAATCAACATTTCCAGGATAAATATCAGTGTGTGCAGGGGTTGGGGTGGAGGGGGGAGTGGTAGAGAAACAGAGAACTTGTAATCAACTATCAATCGACAATATTGTTCGAAATTCAACTACTTAGGCAATCCCCCACATGTTTATGGTGAATTCTGCTTCATGCAATGTAAGGGAGGGAAGAATGCTTTTGAATATTGTGGGTGGATTCACTACAGCAATCTTGCTTCTTTTGTGTCCTTAAGGCAAAAGTATTACTTGAAAAGCAATGGTATTCTGCTGTAGTGAAACACTTCTATTGTTCTAATACATCATACTGCTTCTGACATCACCTAACACAGATTGTGGAGTATGAGGTGCAGAGGTCCTCGCTCTAAAACCCAAGTTCAAAATCAGTCTACACTACCTTTTAATATAAACTTTTCTTACCCTTTTCCATTTATTCTATGTTATCCCTTAGCCATCGCCTCTTTTCTTAAGTACTGAAATCTGACTGGAGATAGCTTGATTATCAGTGATGCAAATACTTGACTACGAACAAGTCATTTTCTGAAGACGGGTCCAGACCCGAAACGTCAGCTTTCCTGCTCCTGTGATGCTGCCAGGCCTGCTGTGTTCCTCCAGCTCCACACCTTGTTATCTCAGACTCCAGCAGTTCCTACTATCTCCTATATTTCAATGTTACTTCAAAAATCGTTCTTTCACTGTAAAGTACTTCTGGGCTATCCTGACGTCATGAAGATGAGACGGAGATGTTGTGGATTGGCACAGAGGGCCAGTCTGAAGCAATCTACCTCTCTTGCATCCACCCATTCCTGTCTATTGGAATTCATCACTGGCCTGTCCCAACTGTTTTCAGAATATTCCCCCACTTAATTCCCACATTGTCCTCAGCTCATGACGTTTTAATTACCCTTAAATTACAGCTCCTCAAGTTTACATGAGTTCCACACTTGCTATGCATCAGTGTGGGTTCGTATCAATGACCTGGCCCTTGATTTTGAAATCCATCTTCCTGTTCAGATTGGGAGAGTTTTCTTAACAGCTCAGAAATGATTTATGACAACACATGAATATCTCCCACCACCACTACTCCCATCCACCCGCTCTCTCGTAACTCTAAACCCCTGGCTGTGAATTTCAAACTGCAGATATACTTATGAATATGTCAAGGAGTCAGATGTGTCCTTGTAGGTTTGCAATAGCAATGGAAAATCAGGCCAGTGTTCTTCACAGGCTTTCACTTCCTCCCAGTGCTGTGCCCAAGCTGACTGAAGACATATTTTATTACCTGGTCTGCAATTTTACATGTCCCTAATGCATACAGCTCTTCTATATAATGGAATTGTCAACTGCAAATGTAACAAGATCGGTGTGCAGTCCTTTTTTGAAGAAAGACTTCAATCAACCCATTTTGTGATTGACCAGTTGGTGCTGTGCGAGGTTCCAGAGAGTTCCCTGTGTGATCAATTTTGATTCAGGGCGAAGGGCATTTCAGCTAAGAATCAAATAAAATCCGAATGATGCTAAAAATTCAACTAGAGTCTGTTACAAGCAGGGAACGTGCAGTGAGCTGATTCAGGAGAGCTCAATGATTAAAGCAGACTTCCATAGTCCAATGACATCAATTCTGGGTGAGCCATTATTATGCTTGCATTAATAATTCACATATTTAGAGACAGAGCTTAGCAAATTGGCAGAAACGTTTTTGGTTTTTTGAAAATGCAATGTGTACATCAAAGAGTGATTGCTAATAAGCTCAAGGCCAAGTCTCTAATTTTTAATTGGCAGTCCTTTAAATTTTGGCCTAAATATGCCTCCAAATTGCAGTATGAAAATCATCGGTATTGATTTGCATCAAGCACTTGGTGAGGGGTCTGGTGGGGAGTGTATGCAGGTTGTTGGTAGCAGTGGGAAAGGGACTAACTCTTGTCAAGCTTGTGAAATGAGCTAGGTAGCTCTGGGTTTCAAACTCCCCATCATGCAAATAGTACAAGGAGGACAGGAGATCTGAATCCACCATTTACAAATATGCACGTCATACAATTATAAGAAATGGGGCAGTCCATTTTGCTCCTTGAGCCTCTTTCACATTTAACAAGACCCTTATAAAGGCAGTGGAGCAGGTCTGAAGGGCCAAATGGTCTACTCTTTGTCCTAAGTCCCATTATTCTTGCATTATCATAGAATCCCTACAATGTGGAAACATGCCAATCGGCCCAACAAATCCACACTGCCCCTTTGAACAGCATCCCACCGAGAGCCACCCCCTACCCCCTCCCTGTAACCCTATATTTCCCATGTTTAATCCACTTAACTTATACACCTCTTAATGCTATGGGCAACTTAGCATGGCCAATCCACCTATTCTGCACATCTTTGGACTGTGGGAGGAAACTGGAGCACCCGGCCAAAAAATGCAAACTCCACATAGACAGTTGCCTGAAGGTGCAATCGAACACAGGTCCCTGGCGCTATGAGGCAGCAGTGCCAAACACTGAGCCACCGTTTCGCCCCTTTATAAGGTCATGATCACAAGTCATACAAGAGTCAGGAATTACATGTTTAAGCAAGAGAAGTGTCTTCTCTCTGAGGGTCGTGAATCTGTGGAATTTTTCACCACAGAGACTGGGTTAGTAAATATATTCAAGACTGGAAAGACAGATTCTTAACCAGGAAGGGTACCAAGGGTTATGGGGAAAAGGTAGGAATGTGGCGATAAGGATTATCAGATCAGCCATGATCTCATTGACAATGGAGACGACTGACAGAAACCCTATAGTGTGGAAGCAGTCCATCAAGTCCGCATCAACCTTCTGAAGAGGATCCCACCCAGCTACCCTATCCCTGTTACCCTGCATTTCCCATGGCTAATCCACCTAACCTCCTGCACATCCTTGGACTGAGAGAGGAAACTGAAGTACCAACAGCAAACCCATGCAGACACAGAGAATGTGCAAACTCCACACAGACAGTTGCCTGTGACTGGAATCAAACTTAGGTCCCTGAAACTAAGCCACTGTGCCTCCCTAATTGTTGGACTGAATGGGCTACTTCTGCTCCTCTGGCTTTAAAATCCCAAGAGGACTTGACAGATTGAATGTTGACAGGATGTTTCCCCTCACGGGAAAGCCAAGAACCAGAGATACAGTATCAAAATAAGGGGTTACTCATTTAAGATAAAGATGAGGGGAATAAAAGCAAAATACTGTGGATATTGGAAATCTGAACACAAACACAGAGAATGCTGGAGAAACTCAGCTAGTACAGCTATTTATGGAGAGGGGAATGAAGTTAATGTTGCAAATCCATTTTCACTCTTTGTCAGAACTCTTCTTCTGAGAAGGGAGCTTCTTTTGCCTGAGAAAATCTTCAGCCTGTGGAACTCTCTTCCTAGACAGCTGCGGTGGTGGGGTGAATGAATATTTTTGAGGCTGAGTAAAATTGATATGCCATGATCTTATCAAATAGTGCTGCAGGCCTGATTGGCTGAAGGGCTTTGTCCTGCTCCTAGTCTGTTTGCATCAGCAATTTTGGCAAATACTTTCAACCTCTTCCTCCAGCTCACTAATGTAGTTTGTAAATAGTTGAGCCCCAAGTACTAATCCCAGTGGCAATCCACCAGTTACAGTTTGCCAACCTGCAAATGAGCCATATATCTCAACACTATTAACTGTCAGTTAGCCAATTCTTCATCAATGTTAGTGCATTAAGATCTAGAATTCCTATCTGATATAAGTCACCTTTTACACAGCACCTTACTGATGCATTTGGATTTCCAAATGCACTACAACCATTGATAGCGCTTTCATCCATCCTGCTATTTGCATATTGAAACATTATTTCCCTTCCACAAAATCATGTTAACTTTGCCCCATTGCACCTTCCTAGCACTTTCACAATGACAGATGATTAAATAATGGGCCTACAGTTTCTGCTTGCTGCCCCTTTCTTTACTTGAACTGAGCCGTTTAGTTTGCCATTTTACCATCTGCTGGGACCTTTTCCAAAACCAGGCAAATTTGGAAGATTAGAAGAAGTGCACCCATTATCTTTGTAGCCAACATCTCATCCAAAAGGCAGAACCTCAGAGAGGAAGGGATAACCTTGATGTTGCACTCAGGTCTCTGAAGTGGGATCTGAATTCATGACTTCCAACACAGAGACAGACATCATACCCAGTAAGGCACTGCTGATGTGCAAAATGACCACGCACTTGAGTAATATGAAAAGGAGTCATGTTTAGATCATTGCCTCTTCCTGCTCAGGGCAGGCCAGCTGCCTGAAACACATCACTGTTACCTTGCCAGTTACGCTTGCAGTTAAACTGATGAAAAATGCATACATCTCCGGGCCTGTTCTAACTGCTGACTGTCAACTGGGTAGCAAAACCCCCTCAGGACTGATGAAGCAACCAAGCCTCGCCAATCTCTCAATTTCCACTTGTTTCAGGGTTAGTAGAACACACAAGCGACATTCACAAATGGACGACAGCAGATATTCTAGGCTTACACTCCCTATGTGGTACTGCACTGTCAAAGGTGCTGTTTTGCAGATGAGATAGTAAACTGAGGTCTTGCCTGCCCTCTCAAGTGGCAAAATCTCCCACAGAGCTATTTTGAAGAAAAGTTCACCTCAATTTACTATTCTGTACTGATTTCTCAACCATCATTATCCATAAGTTGTCTGTGAGAGCTGTCTGTGAAAATTGGCTACGTACTATAGAAACAGTGACCACGCTTTGAAAAGTACCACATTGGTAATAGAGCTCAGGGGTCATGGTAGACACAATCTAATTGTGCGACTTCTTGTTTTTCATCATTTCTCCTTCCACCTTTCTGCAATAGCTGATTCTGAAGCTTCCAGTACATTTGTTCTACACTTACAACTAATTTCTTCCTGGTTGCAATTCAGAAGTAAAAATAAAATTTAAGTATAGTTAATGTCTGGAATCCAGCATCTTTTGTGCTGCAGGTTGACAACATTATTAACAATGTGTTGAAAACACAGTATCCAACGTACTTAAAACCAGCAAGCACAAACAGCAATGTGTTAACAACCAGGCAACCTATTATGATTTTAATGTTGCTGTTTAAGGGGCAAATACTGTGACACCAGGCAGAACTCTTCTTTGAGATAGTGGCCATAGGATCTTTTATATTCACCTTGCGAAAGAGAGAGAGTGAGAGAAGATAGGGTCTAGATTCCAGCAGACAGACAGATGCATAATTAGTGCTACTCATGCAGATAGTAACTTGGCTGCTGCTAATCTCCATAGCAACACCACTGAACAAAGAACAGCAGATGAAACTACGGCAAAATTTAGTTGATGTAGACCCTGTGAACAAATTGACATCTTTGGTCCATTTTCTTCAATGATGGAGCCCAATTAAAACAAAAATCTATCACGTTGCCTGACATCACTCTCTTGATTAATTTGTGGTCATAAATTGACGAGGTCTAATTGGAAAATGTGGACAATACTTCCAGGAGAGGAGAGGAGAGAAAGGTGGTGCAATTACAATAGTAAAAGTAACTTGCATCGTTTTGCCTTTAGCTGTATAAGCTTCCTGTGCATACAGTCAAGTTGTTGACACTGCAATAAAAAAGCACATGGTTTATTACTATTATACATCAAAATTGATCATTTGGGTTGAGCTTTCCATTTGACAGGCATATATGCAAATCTTTTGGTTCTAGACCAAGGCCAGAAAAAGTTTTAACTCTTTTTTCCACGTGATGTGGGTGTTGTTGCCAAATTGATCTTGAAGTGGATGGCTTGCTAGGCCATGTCAGAGAGCACCTGAGAGACAATTCACTAATTAGAGTCTGGAGGCATGTTGGCCATTCTGGGTCAGCGGATTTCCTTCTCTATGATGGTATTTGAACCCATGTTATGAGAGCATTGTTCTGGACCTCTGGATTACTATTCCAGTGACATTACAACTGTGTCAACATCTCCACCTGAGCATATGCTTTACCATTTTTTATATACTGATATTATGTATGTGGGAAGTCATCTTTAACCAGAGGAAAACTGAACATGGGTGTAGAGTGAAAGAAGCAGACTTTTTGAAGTTGAGACAGAGAAATAGTTACCCACACTTCCAGCAAATACCATCAGGATTTAAATGACTGGTAAGAAGCAGTAACTGCTTTACAATAACCCCTTTCATGCACAATGTGAATTCTGCCTAACTTTTAATTAGCAGCATTTTTATTTTATTGAGGCTGCTGCATCTATTACAGCAAAAAGAAATTATAGATGGTAGAAAATATAACGTTTCTCTCTCGAGGCCCATGATGTTATCTGAACTCAAAGAGTAAATTAAACTTTTATTGCTCACTCCTAAATACTCATATTTTAATAAATCATTTGCTCCTCATTCCCGTGAGAGTGATTGGCTTTTGAAGGACACCTTAATTAATTTTTGAGGTGATTTGAAGTGCTTTGCATACATAGGTCACCGTCACGTGTAAATCAGTAGCCCAGCAATATTAGATAAGCAATTACTTCATATCCAATGCTTCAGAAATAAATGCAATGTTCCAATACAATGTGGTCGAAACTGATGTACTGGAGATATTTATAAACACAAAAGGCGACATTCATAGCCGGTGTACATATCAAACTTGTTTTAAATGCAATACTCCAACTTGTGTCATCTTCAGTTCTGGCAGAGGTAGCTCTGTCACCTTTGCTTCAAAAGATCATGGATTCAAGCCTCACTTCAGCACCTTGAGCACCATCCAGGCTGATGCTCCTGGGCAGAGCTGAAGAATTGCCATGCTGTTGACGTACCATTTTTTTGGATGGCTTGTTAAACTGGGCCTCTGTCTGTCCTTTCAAATTTTTCCCATGACAACTATTCAAAGAAGGGTAAAGGTATTCTCCCCACACTGGCCAATATCTATCCCTCAATCATATCACTAACACAGATTATGTTGTAATTGTCAGAGTGCTCTTTAGGGGATCTTTCTGTGCATTAATGGGCCACTTGGTCCCCTACATACAACAGTGATGACTTTTCAAAGGACTGCATTTGTTTCAAAGAAATTGAATACAATCCACAAGCTGCACTGCCGCAACTGCTCAACGCTCCTTTGCATGCACCTTCTAAACGCTCAATCTCTTCCATCTAGTAGGACAAGGACAACAGATACATGGGAACACCACCAGCTGCATGTTCCCCTTTAAGCTATTCACCATCCTGACTTGGAAATATATCACTGTTTCTTCAGCGTCACTGGGTTAAAATTGTGAATTCTCTGCATAACATCACAGTGGATGTCTCTACACCATATAAACTCAACGGTTCAAAAAAACTCTTCATCAACTTCTCAAGGGTAAATTGGAATGAACAATGCTGATAACTTTGGCATTGAAACTCCACCTAATGACGAATAAATAAAGAAAAACATGATGATGTTTTGAGTATGTGAAGTCAGTAGATAACTACAAAACCTTACTTTGCAATGTACAAAACCTGAAAGGTAAGTACAGTCTAGCCAGGAGTCTCTTATTTTTTTAAGGTACTCATTTTTATGAGAATGCATATGAACAGGAAGAAACTGTGGAAAATGGGTAGGAAAGTGGCTATGAGGAATGCCAGGTCAACCTTGGAACTATTGAATGGCGGAGCTGGCTTGAAGGGCCAAATGACCTACTCCTGTTCCTATTTCTCATGGTCTTACAATGTGACATTGGAGTAAAGTGGTCCAATTTCTTTTGGAGATAAAAGGTACTGCAGATGCTGGAGAATCCGAGATAACAAGCATGGGGCTGGATGAACACAGCAGGTCAAGCAGCATCATAGGAGCAGGGAAACTTGACGTTTCGGGCTTAAACCCTTCATCAGAAATGGGGGAGGGGAAGAGAGTTCTTCCCCTCCCCCATTTCTGATGAAGGGTTTAGGCCCGAAACGTCAAGTTTTCCTGCTCCTATGATGCTGCTTGACCTGCTGTGTTCATCCAGCCCCATGCTTGTTATCTCAATTTCTTTTGGAATTCCCTGCCTAAAATACAAACTTCCACACAGCTCAGCTGTTCTGGTGACCCCCTAAAAAAGGTGTGGCCAGAAAGAATCTAAAGTAAACAGTGAAACACTGACATTTCAAATCCAATCAGGGAAAACATTCTGGAGTTGCCACTTAAACCCAACTAAATCAAGGTGCAAGCTGTAAAACCCATCCTGTGTTCTGGTAGCTCTGGAGCAGCATCCTGACCCTTTTTGAAGATATGTACCTCTCAGTCTGCAGCAGAACTGTTAAGAAGAGGGTGTTAAGAAATGTGTTTCCTCACATACCACTTCATCTTCAAGTCAACTCAATTGTTAGACAGATTTCACACATGTCTCACGTACACAGTAATTAAACCAACATTCAGCAGCTATAATGACACTGAAACATTCGGTCAGAAGACAAATGCGTAATATTTCTGACTTCAGTATAAAGGCTGTCAAACCTCGCAGGAACACTTAAACATCTATTCAAACATTGTATAATGTAATGGAACATCCCAAAGTATGTTGAGGGAGGGTTTTTTACACGATTTGTGATGTCACATCAGGAGATATAAAGACAGTTGATTGAGAGCTTAGTCATTGAGATAAGTTCTAAGGAGGAGAGAGGTGGAGAGGTTTTGCAGCATAATGAAGAATATTAGACTAAGTCTCATTAAAGATGAATTGTAATTGTCTGAGTTGACATGGCAGGAAGTCCACAGAATGACAGAAATTTTATGGCACAGAAGGAAGACACCTGGCCCATTTTGCCTGCACTAGAGATATACTCATGATCTCACGTTCTCAAAGAGTTAGCTTTTACAGAAGCTAATGTAAGGGAGCAAGTATTTTATAATAAAGTTAGAGTGTTCGGCAGAATTTGAGAATTATTGACAATACTCCAACACAGCCACACAACAAAATTGAAGGAAAAGCTGGCAATAGAAAAATGTCTACCTCTACTGTTGCACTTCACAATAATATAGTTAATGGAGGGAGTTCTAAAACTCAGGTCCCTGGCAAATGAAGCCGCCTCTAATGTTTTGGCAATGGAAATTAGGGTTGTAAGAAATAGTTTCTCCTTGCAGCTTCGACTAAACAATTCATGCCCTTCCGGGTGTCCTAATACAACTTCATACAGCAGGGTATTTTAACAAGCTTCTACCCTTGCAATTTTAAGCAATAATTTTGATTTCCACAAGTTCCTTTTGCTCATCAACTGAACTGCATAATGTTTGTTTCCTCACACAGGGTTTCACTCTTGCTATTATTCTACCCAGTTATAAATCTACATTATTCCTTACCAATCTCTTACTTTCCAAGAAGCATGCACTTCCTTCTGCAGAACTTGTTATTAACTAACTGAAGTTCACTGCACTGGAATACTTTTTAATTAGTTTTATTGTCAAAAATAACCACCGTTTTTAGGTCAATCTTAATTCAATAGTTCAGTGGCTACTGCATCTAAATTGACTTTTTTCTTTACTTATCAGAGAAAAGCTAAAGGCTACTATCACTACAATAGAAAGAAAAATCAATAGCTGTGTAACATTAGCAGACTTCAGGATGATCTGATTAACTACTGCCTGACAGAAATTCTTAGGGGTTTGCCAATCCTTCAGGATTGCCTTGGACTCAGAAGGACTTTTAGATAAACTTCCTGACATGGCTTTATGAAAAATATCGAGGCATGATAAAAATTGTCAGTTATTTTTATTTTATTTGAACACTTTGATTGGTTAGCTCAGAAATTGTAAGAAAGAAGCACTATTTGATTATACAGGGCAGTTGGACATGGAATATCTTTGGGATAAACTCCCAGGAATGTGTTCAGCCCCAGTCAGCAACCCAAGATCCACCCTAAGCTTTACCAAGACCATCACTATCAGTGCCTTCATCCAAGCAAAAAAGGTTTTTTTCATTATTTGAGCGGAGGCATCAGTTTATTTCAACCAATGTGACAGTGCTGCTGGCTGTCTAGCACATGACCTGAATTCCCCTCATATCCAAATTAAAGAAATCCTGCTTCTATTTTCTGTTATCACTAACAACTAAGTTTATACCTCTCCAGGAACAGTCTGAGACTAAAGTAGACTGTTTGCAAATTTGGTGTCAGCTTTGACGCAAAGTTGAGCTTCTGACTTCATCTGCATGCCTTCTCTAAGACTGCAAGACTGCTTTCCTTACATTTCCTAGTTTCACTGACTCACCTCAACTGCTGCTGAAACCTTCATTCATGCTTTTAGTTACTTTTACGCTGGATTATTACAGCTCAGTACAGGCTAGTCTCCCACATTCTAACCTTTGTAAACTGTGAGAGAGCCAAACATTTGCTCATTGTTGTAATTACACCTTCTGGTGCCCACTTCTAGATATGTATATATCAGAATAAACCCATTTAGTTTGGGTTGATTCTCCATCCGCAGAGCATTGTTTTACTCAGTTCTGCATTTGGTGCTGAGATGGGATTGTGTGTAAAAAATAGTGCCCTTGGCGAATAAATTTGTGTTCCAGAAAGCTACTATAGGAATTGTGAAGTTTCTTTTGCTGGAAAATTGTTTTAAAAATCCAGTAATTGCCTTCATTATTTATTTGATTAGATGCCTTGCAGTTGTTAACTCTTGACTTCTCCTGATTCACATTCCATCATGTATGCTTGGTGGACTGGTTGGTAAACTTATATCACGTGAAATTGGGGGAGAGCTTGCCAACTGGATACAAAATTGGCTTGACAGTCGGAGACAGAAGCCGGTGGTGCAGGGTGTTGGTCGAACTGGAGGCCTGTAAACAATGGTGTCCCGCTGGGATTGGTGTTGGGTCCACTGCTGTTCATCATTTATATAAACGATTTGAATGAGGATTAAGGAAGCAGTGTTAATAAGTTTGTGCATGACACCAAAAGCGGTGGTATAGTGGGCAGTGAAGGTGGTTATGTGGGCCGAGAGGTGGCAGAAGCAGTTTAATTTGGATAAATGCAAGGTGATGCATTTTGGTAAGATAGACAAGGGCAGGGCTTACACAATTAACTCCTGGGGAGTGTTATCAAACAGAGAGGCCTAGGGCCTCAGGTATATAGTTCTTTGGAAGTTACATCACAGGTAGAGAGGAAGCGTTACTGGACCTGAAACATTAACTCTGATTTCTCTCCACAGATGCTGCTGGACCTGCTGAGCTTTTGCAGCAATCTCTGTTTTTGCTTCACAAGCCAGCCATCCAAAAACTAAGCTATAGACAGTAAGACTAGAAGATCATTGTAATATCAATGTGATGACTAGATCATCATCCTGATGTAATGTAAAACACAACAGGGTTGGGAGGGATGTATTTTTCTTTTTACATATAAATGAGCTATCTGTCACAACAGAGGACATCAGTAGAACAACTTGCAGGGACCCTGTGTTATCAAGGGTGTACTACCATATTGCAAATAGGTGGCCAACACAGATGCTGGATTTAGAAATTAGGCCTGTTTTTGTATCCGTAAGGATAACTTGTTAGTTGATAAGGTTTGTATGATGTGGGAAGCAGAGCTGTAATTGTGGAAAGGTACAGGTCACAGTTGCAGTATGATTGTCATGATCAACTCTTAGGGATGAGGTTGACAGAGTCCAGGAAGAAGCTATCTTTGTTGGCTAAGATTAGACAAGGACATAGAAGATGCAGTGAAACAGTGTGGATTGTGTCAAGCTGAAGAAAAGCTGCCTTCACCTTTGCGACCATGAAAATGGCCTGGGTGTGCATGGTAGACATTGCATATGGATTTTGCAGAATTTGAGGTAGAAAAATTGTTCCTTGTGATTGAGAGCCATTTAAAATGATTTGAGGTATTTTTGATGAATCGAACAGCAGCTAACAAAACTTTAGAGTTTCTGAGTAGTTTGACTGCTGCTTATGGGTCTCCAAAGGAAATTGTGTGTGACATCAGAGCTCAGTTTGTT
Source organism: Ginglymostoma cirratum (assembly GCA_024137785.1). Classification (NCBI taxonomy): domain Eukaryota; kingdom Metazoa; phylum Chordata; class Chondrichthyes; order Orectolobiformes; family Ginglymostomatidae; genus Ginglymostoma; species Ginglymostoma cirratum. The sequence goes on along the minus strand of JAHRHZ010000111.1, from coordinate 6,495,854 downwards.
TAGAAGAATGGGGTAAAACAAACTTGTGTCTCATAGTATCAGAGATAGGGCTTCGCCCTAACCCTAACCCTATCCCAGAGTATCATCCTGCTTTGAATGCACAGAACACATTGTTAAGCATGTTGTGTTAAATAAATGCTAGATACACACTGGAGGAAATGTCAGGTATCATTGAAATGCAAATTGCGGAATTGTTTCTTTATCATACACTACTCCTGATTTAATACCAGCTGAAGTGCTGCTTAGAAAAAAGTCTAGAGGGAGGTTTTCATTGCTAAAGCCATATTTAACACAGCTGAGGAAAGTCAATCCCATCAGAAGGAGAATCTTGAGTTGAGGCAGAGTTAGTCAGGCATGTCCGATGAAGGGAAATGTTCAACAAAGTTAATGGCAAAATCAGTCTTGTTTTAAGAAACCTCTCCTCAGTCTCAGGCCAACACAAGTCACAGTGCTTCCCCAAATTTTGAATGTTTAAGTCAAGAAAGGAGGCATCCTTTTAGGAATAGATAACCAATGGTTAAATTACGTGTAAATAATTGTGATCATTTGAAAATAAATTGGAAACTAGAGATGAACGTTCTGAATTCTGAACAGTGAATAACTTATTCATTTAGAAGGGCAGCACGGTGGCTCAGTGGTTAGCACTGCTGCCTCACAGCACCAGGGACCCGATTCCAGCCTTGGACGACTGTCTGTGTGGAGTTTGCACATTCTCCCCGTGTCTGCATGGGTTTCCTCCGGGAGCTCCGGTTTCCATCCACCGTCCAAAGACATGCAGGTTAGGTGGATTGGCCATGCTAAATTGCCTGTAGTGTTCAGGATGTGTACATTAGGTGGCCTGTAAGGGGATGGGATGCTCCAAGGGTCAGTGTGCCCTTGTTGGGGCGAAGGGCCTGTTTCCACACTGTAGGGATTCTATGATGATGATGATGATGATGATGATGATGATGGGGGATGAGGGATGAGGGATGAGGGATGAGTGGAATAGCACCCTCTTTTGGTCATTTGTATATGTGTGCATACCAGAATAAACAGGTGTAGTTCAGGTTGATTCTCCATGTACTACAAAGATCACACCTGTCTCTTAAGCCACACCAAGTCCTGTGAACCTAGCATCCCTGTGTTCACTGACCTAAGCCACATCCTGATTTTAAAATGCCCATCCTTGTTTACAAATATCTTGCTATTGCCTGTCTTTGTAATATGCTCCAGCCCTCAGAGATATATTGTTCCGCTAGTTCTGGTCTCTTGAATGTTCTCATTTATGAATACTCCAGCACTGGTGGTCCTACCTAAGCCCGAAGCTCTCAAATTCCTTCCCTGCACCTCTCTGTCTTCCTCTAAGATGGTCTAAAAACCCAGGGTCTAGGCCCGAAACATCAGCTTTCCTGCTCCTATGATGCTGCTTGGCCTACTGTGTTCATCCAGCTCCACACCTTGTTATCTCAGGTCTACACCTTGTTATCTCTTTCACTATGCTTTTGGTCTCCTCATCGGTACCTTTTTACGTGGCTTATTTTAAAATGCTCCTGCAAAGGATCTCAAGTTTTTAATGACTTTAAAAGGTGTTGTCTAAATAAAAGTTTTTATTGTCTAGCTGGGGAGAAATTTCAAGAGAAGCTATTCTTGAAATCCCTTTCTCTTTGTTCGGGTGACAGAAGTACCATGATTGGTGAAAGCAAGCAGTAGGTTTGCTTTTTAGACCAATCACTCTTAAGCTGGTAGTATTTACAAGATCTCCCTTGGGTCTCAACCAAATGAGCAATAATAGGAATTCTTATGTAAATTAACTAAGATGATCTCTGTGTTTAGTTGTCCTGCTGCATATTGACTTCTATCTGCATTATTAAAGGGCTAATGAGGGCAATGTCCACTCTTCTTCTATAGACCACTTATCAAACACAAATAGGCTAGCTAATTATTAGCAAAGCAAGTAGTCTGAGCTAATTGGAACTGAAGCTGCTGGCCATCTATTATTCATGGAGTTAACATGGAGAGAAAATGTATGCAGAAGGCAAGGGTTGGCTACAGAAAAGGAAAAGGCCATTTGTGCATTTTAATAATGTTGTTCCTTCCCAAAGCACTTGACAACCACTGAAGTGCCTTTGGAGTGTAGTCACTGTTGTAATGGAGGAAAGACAGCAGCGAATTTGTGCACGGAGTGATGAAAGGGTAAATGTTGGTCAGTGGATTCGGAAGAAGAGCTGTGGATTTCTTGACAATCCGTGGATTTTGTTTTTTGCCAGCCCTTGTGACTTGCAAAGTGATGCTGCTTCTTCTCATTTGAGTTATTTGAAGCGGAGGCTTTTCCATTCAGAAGGGACAGATAAAAAGCGAGAGAAGCCCACCATGAGGTTCCAAAACATACTCTCTGCTGGGCTAATAGTGAGTCAGCAAAGAATTCAATATTGGACAAAGTAACAGTGATGAAAATGAACTCTCAAAGTGCACCACTGAAAGATAGTCACTTTCAGTGATCCGAGAAGGGATTTAGTACAGGTAGACTCTTCGGAAAACAGAAATTGACAATGGCAACTCTGCAAGGTGGAAACACTTTGGGAATAAGCTTGTTTGATACCTAAAGGAAGGGACAACAAAACAGGAATCCCCCTGGGTTACGTAGGATGCAGTTGTTAAAATAAAGCTGAAAAGGAAAGTTCAAATTAATCTCAGGCACAGCATACAGTCAGAAAAAAAAATTAAACCTGTGTTTATATTGTGCCATTCCTAAGCAAAGCATTTTTAAACTTATGAGTATGGAGGGTCCTAGAAAGCAGGGGAGTTACCTGGTGAAAGTTCAAACTTCCAGGGTAATTCCTACGGTGGCCTAATTCCTGTATTGGGACTTCTGATGTGCATTTCTGGCTGTATATGTCTGTTCTCCAACTATCCAGAGACTGGAAGACGTAGGTTGATGCTTTTCATTCTCAACTTGCAACTGAATTGAAGAGTTCTTGCTGCATTTGTGTGGATGTTATCTGTGCTATAATGGGTCTCAATATTGTCTCGAAGACATGAAGTTGCGGGCAAGTCTCAATCTGGAGACTTCAGCACCATATCCAGACTGACATTCTAGCTTGCATTTAAATTACACCTTGCACAATCTCTGGACATTTCAAAGCATTCTTACAGATAACTAAGTGCTTTCAAAGTGTGGTCCCAGCTGTAACAGTGATAATATGTTCACAACAAAACTCCCCAAGCAGCAATGTGATAATGACCTGCTAAACGTTTTTTTAAAAGTGTTGTTGATTTAGGGATAAATATTGCCCGATAAACTTCAAGAAGTTATGTGTGATAACAAGCATGGGGCTGGATGAACACAGCAGGTCAACCAGCATCATAGGAGATGGAAAACTTGACGTTTCGGGCCTAAACCCTTCATCAGAAATGGGGGAGGGGAAGAGGGTTCTGAAATAAATAGGGAGAGAGGGGGAGGCGGATAGAGGATGGATAGAGGAGAGGATAGGTGGAGAGGAGGCAGACAAGTCGAAGAGGCGGGGATGGAGCCAGTAAAGGTGAGTGTAGGTGGGGGG
>JAHRHZ010000111.1:6385122-6492218 GCA_024137785.1 Ginglymostoma cirratum | reverse complement strand
TTCCTGCAGCCTTCGGGTGGCATCACTGTGGCATTGCAGGAGGCCCAGGATGGACATGTCATCTGAGGAATGGGAGGGGGAGTTGAAATGGTTCACGACTGGGAGGTGCAGTTGTTTGTTGCGAACTGAGCGCAGGTGTTCTGCAAAGCGGTCCCCAAGCCTCCGCTTGGTTTCCCCGATGTAGAGGGAGCCACAACGGGTACAGCGGATGCAGTATACCACATTGGCAGATGTGCAGGTGAACATCTGCCTGATGTGGAAAGTCTTCTTGGGGCCTGGGATTGGGGTGAGGGAGGAGGTGTGGGATCTCCTCCCCACCCCCCCACCTACACCCACCCCCACTGGCTCCACCCCCGCCTCCCCTCCATCCATCCTCCACCCGCCTCCCCCTCCCTCCCCACTCACCCCAGAACCCTCTTCCCCTCCCCCACCCCCAACGAAAGGCCCAGGCCCGAAACGCCAAGCCCTCCCGCTCCCACGATGCAGCCCGACCTGCGTTATGTGTGTTATTTTATATCCACTAGAGAAGGCAGAAAAGACCTTGTGATCTAAAAGTCTGTATCTCTGACAACACAGCACTCCCTCACTGGAGTGGCCCTGCTGTATATGTTCATACCCTGGGGTGGGGCAGATGTGCTATGGAAACATCTGTATCTGTTCAACATACCCTTTCTTCAGCCAAATTGCCCAACATTGAACTTTTGAGCATTTTGAATAAAGAAAATGAATGTGAGTAATATGCACCAAACTTCAAGTATTAACTCATTTACTTGTTTAAGCACAGATGCTCATTCCTCTGATTACAGCCCTTCATCATCAAGTGCAGTGAAATGCTCTTTTGCTTGGATTTATGTAATAGTTACACCATGGCGGCAGGCCATGCAATGCTACTGATCCACATCAGTGTTCACAATCTATACAAGCATCCTCTCACTTGACTTCATTCTGCCCTTTCAACGTATCCTCCTGTTCTTTTCTCCCTCTTGTGCTCATCTGGCTTTCCTCTAAATATGCCTATGGTATTCACCAACTATTCCCTGTAGTAGTGAAACCCAGATTCTAATTGCATTCTGGGCAAACAATTTCTCCTAACTTCCTTATTGGATTTAATGGTCAGCATTTCAAACTCATGTCCTTTTCTCCTGACCTTCCCAAAAATTTCTCAGTGTTCTATATTTTTTTGAACTCCTTCATAATTTGAAAGGTCTTGATCAGGTCACCTATCAGCCTACTTTTTCTGTAAAGAACTTTGACATGTTAAATCCTTCTTGATAGTTCTGATATCATTCAGGAAAATCCTTTTCTTTACTCATTTATGGGATGTGAATGCCACCGGCTGGCCAACATTTATTGCACGAGCCTAGTTGCCTTTCATAAAGTGGTGGTGAGCTGCCTTCTTGAACCATTGCAATCCATGTGCTGTCAGTAGAGCCACAATGCTGTTAGAGAAGGAGTTCCAGGATTTTGACCCAAAGATACTAAAGCAATGGCAATACATTTCCAAGTCAGAATTGCGAGTGGTTTGCAGGGGAACTTGCAGTTGGTGATGTATCTCACATGTATCTGTTGCCCTTGCCCTTCTAGACAGGGGTGGTCTCTGTTTTGGACCGTGCTGTCTCAGAAGCGTTTGTGAATTTCTGCAGTGTATCATATAGACAGTACATAATGCTACTTCTCAGCATCAATGGGGGAGGGAATCAATGTTTGTCGATATGGTGCCAATCGAGTAGTCTGCTTTGCCTTGGATGGTGTCAATTTTATTGAGTGTTGTTGGAACGCAGGACGGCCTACTGCTGCTCCTAGTTCTTATGTTCTCATGAGCTGTGTTCAACCAGACAAGCAGGCAGTGTTCCACTACACTCCTGACTTGAGTCTTGTAGATGGTGAACAGGCTTTGGGGAGTCAGGAGATGGGTTACTTGCCGCAGAATTTCCAGCTTCTGACCTGGTGTAGCCACAATATTTATATCATAGAATCCCTACAGTGTGGAAACAGGCCATTCGGCTCAACCAGTCCACACCAACTCTCCAAACAGCATCCCACCCAGACTCATCCCCCTGTCCTATTACTGTGACTCTGCATTTCCCATGGCAAACCCACCTAACCTGGACTTTGGGAGGAAACTACAGCACCCGGAGGAAACTGACGCAGACACGGGGAGAATGTGCAAACTCCACACAGACAGTCACCCGAGGTGGGAATTGAACCTGGGTCCCTGGTGCTGTGAGGCAGCAGTGTTAACCACCGAGCCACTGTGCCACCCATGGTGGCTACTTCAGTTCAGGTTCTGGTCAAGGGTAACCCCCAGGTTGTCGATAGTGTGGGATTCTGGAATTGTCATTGATTGTTAAGGGCTGATGGTTAGATTCTGTCTTTTTTGGAGGTGATCATTGCCTGGAAATTGTGTGGCTCAAATAATACTTGATCTTTGCCAGCTCAAACCTGATGTTGTACAGATCTTGCTGCATTTTGACACAGGTTGGCTCAGTAGCTGAGCTGGAAATAGAGCTGCACATTGTGTAGTAATCAAACATTCCCACTTCTAACCTCATGATGAGGGAAGCTTTCTACTGTCTTTGGCACTTTCTCTTTAATGTAATATGGAGACCAAAACTGAGGATGATGTTTTCCAAGTGCAAACTTATCAAATTTCTTTGTAAATTCAATGTAACTTATGTCTTGAAATAAAAATTGTGCTGTGTTGTGGAGCAAGTACCTTTCCAAATTAGAAAACACAGGACTTGATCGCATTTTACTTAAACATTATTGCTCTCTGTGTAAAACAGATCGTTTAAATATAACCCAGTGACACTGAAGGAATGGCAATATATTTCCAAGTCAGGATGGTGTGTGGAGCTTAGAGGAGACCTTGCAGGTGGTGGTGTTGGAAATGAAATATTGACTTCAGGGCACACAGCTGGCAAAAGTTATGAAGACCATGGGCTGTCCAAAGGCAATGGTGCCCCCTTAATCACTCCATGAGAATCTAAAGAATTTGATAACACTGTACATCACTGGCTTGGTTGCAAGCCATGCTGTAAAGATGACTTATAAAATACCAGTCTGCTTTTGGGCTCCACTTCAAACTTATTGTCAGAACTTGGTCCTTTGAATTCTCCAAAGGCTCATGAGAGTTGGTGTGTGTCCACATCAATGGGTGAGTACACTGCGTGTCTGGAGGCCAAACTTCCTCCATGTTCCTCTGAAGTTTAGCCTGCAGCTATGAGGGAGCCAGTTTCAGTATATCACAAGGAGGCGTAGCTGAGAACTCGCTAATGGAGAGGCTGTGTACAGATTGGGATGGACTTCCACATTTGCCTCTTTTTCCTTCTATTGTTCCCAGCAAATGGTGTGAGCTGAAAATGAACAGCGAACTAGCACAAAATGGCAGAAATCACATTAATTCCTGACACTCACATACAAAATTGATCACACTGAATCCTTGGACACACGTACCTAGTAAATTTTTCTCCACAAAAAGCCATTACTTTTACAAAAATACCTTGGGGAAAAATTTGTAGACCTCAATATTTTATGTAGTAATAATACAGGAGTATCCAGACAGAGGTGAGAGATACAGTTATTTATAGTGGAGGATGGTCGGATCTTACTGCTGATTGGTTAGACCGTAGCATTTGCAATAAGTCAGTACTTCAACATTCTTGATGCTGATTGGTCAATAGTACAGAATTACGCATAGTAATATACTTCCTGAGTAATGGTAGTCAGATGTCATTGATGAGTCATAGATGTCTACAGCATAAAGGACCTTTGGCACATCAAGTCAGCATTGGCCAAAAAGAACCACCTGAATATTTTAATTCCATTTTCCAGCACTTGGTCTATAGCCTTGTGTACCTTGGCAGAGCAGGTGCACATTTAAATAGTTGGAACAAAACAGCACAGGAACAGACCCTTCAGCCCTCCAACGTTATTCAATTGCATAAGGGTTTCTGCCTCTACAACCCTTATGACCTGTGAATTCCAGGTTTCATTCACTTTCTGGGGGTGGAAAGGTTTCTCGTCACATTCCCTTGAAACACCATGTCCCCTACCTTAAATCTATGCTCCTGGTCTTTGATTCCTCCACCAAAGGGAGGCGTTCTTTCCTATCTGCCTATCTATGACCTCCATAATTTCATATATCTCAATCAGGTCCTTCCTCAGTCTCCTTTGCTCTAAGGAAAACAACCCCACTCTATCCGATTTCTATTCATAATTGAAACACAGCAGCCTCGGCAACATTTTAGTAAGCCTCTTCTGCACTCTCTCCAGTGTTATCACATCTCTCCTATAATGTGGCCTAAACAACATTTTATGCAGTTCCAGCATCATGTCCGCGCTCTTAAACTCTGTGTCTCAGCCAATAAAGGCAAGTACGCTATCTGCTTTCTTAATCACTTAATCTACCTGAAAAGTACAATGTTATGGGAAGGTCTGGTATCGGGAGAAGTCTGTTGCCTTCCTGATGCAACTCATGCGCCGACACACTCGCTCTTACACCTATTCCAGTTGGTCCCCCAGAACCATAGAAAAGTGATTCCACACAAAGCCATTGAGGCTTGCCAGTTTTTCTAAAGATGACAATTGTTCTTTTCTGAGCAGATTTTACATGGTAGGATAATAGTGAAATCATTAAAACAATGTTTAAAGCATAGCGAATTCCTGATTTTATAAATAATGGAATTGGGTCCAAAAGCTGAGAAACTATTGCTAATTCTTTATGTAACACTGGCTCAGCCTCAACTGAAGTGTTGTGTCCGATTCTAGGTATTATCACACTTCAGAAAAATGTGTAGGTCTTAGAAAGTGTGAATGGAGATTTTCTAGAACAGTCCCATGGATGAGGGGCTTCAGTTAGTAGAGTGATCTGAGAAGTTGGGATTTTCACCTTAGAGCAAAAAAGCTGAAGAGGAGAGTTAACTGAGGTGCTCAAAATTATGAAAGATTTCAATCATGTAAACGTGGAGAAAGTGGGAAAGGGGATCAGTAATCAGAGGAGGCAGATGTCTAGAACCAAAGCATTGAGGAGGAGAACTACTTATACACAGTGAATTTCTAAGATCTGGGACACTGGGCCTGAAAGGATATTGAAAGCAAAATCAATAATAACTTTAAGAACGGAATTGGATCTATAATTGAAGGGGGAATGTTTGCATGGCTATGGGAAAAGTGTGAACCTGTGAGATCAATCCAATAGCAATTTAAAAGATGTTGAACAGAAACAATAATTGAATGGTCTCCTCCTGTGATGTATCCTTCTCGGGTGGAGCATTCCTTTCTTTTACATGCAAAAATTAATATCAGAGCCCAGTTGGGGTAAACCGTTCTGTGATAAGAGAATGTTACGATAAGAACTGTACGTATTCCTGCAAGGGCCAAGCGATGGATTTGCAAATCTGCAAATGATTGCCAGCAAAAGGGTATAGCTGAGGCAGAGCTCTCAATAGAATAGAAAGAAGGGCTAGTGTTCTCAGACAGCATTAGTTCACAAACTGTGATCTGTTAATTCCCAGTTTAATGTAGTCACCTTTTCCTACCAGCTGTAAAAAGGGAATCCGTTGGAAGACGGGAAAGGATGAATGAGTGAAAGCCATTCTGCTATCAAATTGCCAGCTTACAGATCATGTGCCGTCTACCTAATACGATGTGACTCCATCTATTAAACCTCCTGAGAAAAGCATCTGCAGGAGTGTTTGCTGATCCATAATGATCTAGTCGCACCACATTATCAAAGCTGACCACTGACGATCTTGACAAATGCTATATTTCCAGGCAATGAGTTCTCTGAAGGAAGCCAATATGGCCAGCTACAACAGTAGTAGGTCCATGTCAGGACTTTCACAGACTTCACTTGGTCAAATTGAGTAGTGATCATGGGTCAATATTAAAGAAAATCTCAAGGTGACTGTTGGCATCCTGTGAAAAAGGTGTGCCGCATCTCGCAACAGCAACTCAGAAACATGTCTCTAAATCAAAGAACCAGGGTATCATATTGTAAAAAGAAAAGGAACTTACTGGGACCAGGAATTTCTTCACCTCCTCTAGTGCGTGGCTCATGCGGGAATAGGCTTCTCCTGCTGGGACAAAGACTTCGATGAGCACATGAAGGTCATCACCTAAATGTGCATACTTGGCCTCTCCACTTTTCCGCAATTCTTCTTCCTGCACAAAAAAGAAGTGCAAACATTTAGGATAGTTTCTGAAACAAACAGCAAATAACATCTCATTCAGGTGGCCTCCTGAAACCCCAACCAAAGATGATTCAAATTCTTGAAAGTAGTCATTGCAATGCAGGTATAGTGGCAGCAAATTTGGGCACAGCAGGCTCCCAAAAACAGCAATGTGAGTGTGACCAGATCATTTGTTTCAACAAATTGGCTTAGCTACAGAGAAATAACCCTGTTCTTAGAGTCATACAGCACAGAAACAGGCCCTTCGGTCCAACCACTCCATGCTGAACGTAATTCCAAACTAAACTAGTCCCACCTACCCGCTCCTGTCCCATATCCCTCCAAACCTTTCCTATTCATGTACTTATCCAAATGTCTTTTAAACGCATCCACCACTTCCTCAGGAAGTTCATTCCACCTGCGAACCAGCCTTTGTGTAAAAAATTTGCCTCTTATGTCTTTTATAAATCTCTCTCTTCTCATCTTAAAAATGTGCCCCATGTCAGGTAAACCCCCATCCTAGGGAAAGGACAACTACCAATAACTCTATCTATGCCTCTCATTATTTTATAGACTTCTATCAGGTTGCCTCTCAACCTCCTATGCTCCAATGAAAGAAGTCCCAGCATTTCCACCCTTTCTTCATAACTCAAACCTTCCATACCCAGCAACATCCTGGCAAATCTCTACTGAACCCTCTCCAGCTTAATAATATCCTTCTTATAACTAGGTGACCAGAACTGGACACAGTATTCCAGGTGAGGCCTCACCAATGTCCTATACAACCTCAACATGACTTCCCAACTCCTATTCTCAAAGGACTAAGCAATGAGGGCAAGCGTGCAAAATGCCTTTTTAACCACCATGTCTATATGTGATACAAACTTCAAAGAATGATGTATCTTTATCCCTAGGTCTCTCTGTTCTTCAACACTACCCAAAGCCATAGCATGAATTGTATTAGCTCTACCATTGTTTGTTGTACCAAAATGCAATACCTCAATTTATCCAGATTGAACCCTATCTGCCATTTTTCAGTCCATTGAGCCATTTGATCAAGACTCCCCTGTAATCTTAGAAAACTTTCTTCACTATCTACTATGCCACTAATTTTGGTGTTGTCCATAAACTTACTAACCTTGCCTCCTACATTTTCATCCAAACCATTTATATAAATGACAAACAAAAGAGGACCCAGAACTGATCCCCATGGAACACCGCTGGTTACAGGCCTCCAGTCTAAAATGCAACCCTCCACAATGACTCATTGTCTCCTGCTGTTAAGCCAATTATGCATCCAATTGACAAGCATAGCCTGAATCCCATGTGACCAAACTTTATTAATGTGGAACCTGGTCAAAGGCTTTGCTAATATCTAAATAAACAATGTCTACTGCTTGGCCATCATCAATCTTTTTGGTAACTTCCTCAAAAAACTCAATCAAGTTTGTAAGACACAATTTTCCTCACACAAAACCATGCTGACTATGCCTAATCAATTTTTGCCTCTTTAAATGCCCATAAATCCCACTGTTTATAATCACCTCCAACAATTTACCCACAACAGAAGTCAGACTGACAGGTCTATAGTTCCCCAGTTTTTCCTTACAACCTTTTTTAAACAAAGGTACTACATTAACCAGCCTCAAGTCATCAGGCACCTCACCCGTGTTATAATTGATGCAAATATTTCTGCTACGGCCACGTAATTTCCTCCCTTACTTCCCACAATATTCTGGGATACATTAGATTGAGTCCTGGAGATTTATCAACCTTTATATTCTCTAAGACCTCCCGAACTTCCACGTCTGTAATGTGAACTGTTTTTAGAACATCAAAACTTTTTTCTCTGCATTCTCGAGACTTCATTTCTTTCTCCACAGTAAAAACTGATGTGAAATGTTAATTTAATATCTCTCCCATCTCCTAGGTTTCAACACAAAGATGACCTCCGTGATCTTTAAGAGGCCCTAACCTCCATCTAGTTACCCTCTTGCTCTTAATACACTTGTAGAATCTCTTTGGGTTATCCTTGACCTTATCTGCCAATGCTATCTCATATCCCCTCCTTGCCTTCCTCTTATCTCTCTCAATAATGCGCCTATACTCTTTATCTTGATCAAGAGATTCAATTGAAACAGGTTGTCTATATCTAAACTAAGATTCTCTTTTATCCTTCACTCAATATCTTAATTCATCCATTGTTCCTTAATTTTACCAGCCTTACCCTTCATTCTAACAGGAATAAAATGCCTCTGATCTGTTGTCATCACACTCTTGAATGCCTCTCACTTGTCAGATGTCCTATTACCTGAAAACAGGCTACTCTAATCAACTTTTGAAAGTTCTTGTTTCATACCATTAAAATTTGCCTTACTATAAATTAATACTTTAACCTTTATGGAAGACTTATCCTTTTCCTTAGCCATTTTGAATCTAATAGAATTATAATCGCTGACCCAAAGTGTTCCACTACTCTTACTTCAGTTACCTGCCCTGCCTTTTTGCCCAGAGGAAGGTCTAGTTTCGCTCCTGCTGTCGTAGGTGTATCCACATATTGATAAAGAAAATTGTCTTGAACGCATCTGACAAATTCTTCACCATCCAAACCTTTAACATTATGGTAGTCTTAATCAATGTTTGGAAAATTAAAATCCCCCATTATTACAATCTTATTATGTTTTCATATATCTGAGATTTCCCTACATATTTGTTTCTCAATCTCCCTCTTACAATTGGAGGTGCCTACAATACAATCCCATCAAAGTGATCTTTCCTTTCTTACTTGTAATTTCTAATACTGGACAATTTTTCAGAAATATCTTCCCTACTTACAGCAATAATATATTCCTTAATCAAAAATGCCACCATCCCCCCACTCCGTTCTTGCTTCCTTTTCTATCCTTTCTGTAGCATGTAATACCTGGAACATTGAGCTGCCAGTCTTGTCTATCTCTCAGCCAAGTTTTTGTAATAGCCATGACATCTCAATCCCATCTTCTTAAACATGCCCTGCGTTCTTCAGCCTAACTTCTAAGACCCCTCGCATTGAAATATACGCAATTTAGGTCTTCAGAGTTATTACTTTCTGATCATCAGACGCCATTTCCGCCACCTCCAGCAAGATGCCACCACCAGACACATATTCCGCTCCCCTCCCTTGCCCAGCTTCCGCAGGGACCATTCCCTCCAGGACACCCTGGTCCATACTTCCTTCACCCCCAACACTTCCCCACAGCCCTACGGCACCTTCCCCTGTAACTGGTGAAGGTGCAACACCTGCACATTTACCTCCTCCCTCCCCACTATCCAAGGGCCTAAACATACCTTCCAGGTGAAGCAACACTTCACCTGCACTTCCAAGAATCTAATTTACTGCATTCGCTGCTCACAATGTGGTCTCCTCTACATTGGGGAAACGAAGCGTAGCCTTGGGGCCACTTCGCTGAACATCTACGTTCTGCTAGCAAAAGAGACCCTGAACTACCTGTTGCCTGCCACTTCAATGCACCACCCTGCTCCCTGGCCAACATCTCTGTCTCCGGCTTGCTGCAGTGTTCCAGTGAAGCCCAGTGCAAGCTGGAGGAACAACACCTCATTTTCCGCTTGGGGACCCTACAGCCCTCTGGACTCAATATTGAGTTCAATAATTTTACGGCCTAAACTCTCCCATGTCCCAGCCCCCCACCCCACACACCAGGCCTTGTTACCACATAGCCTGCCACTACACACCCCCTGTTGTTAGTCACTAATGGTCCCCATTAACAACTATTCCCCCTCCCAGCCTGATCGTTAGCAACTCCTTTGTCTGTCCAACTGTCTTTCTCTCTCTTTGGGCTCTATCTTATCGTTTACTCCCTACCCCACCCACTTCCCTATTTTCTGCATATAAACTGACGTTTTCCCAGCCACCATCAGTTCTGAGGAAGGGTCACCGGACCCAAAATGTTAACTCTGTTTTCTCCTCCACAGATGCTGCCAGACCTGCTGAGCTTTTCCAGCAACTTTGTTTGTTTCTGACTTTCTCTTGTCTTTCTTTTCTAATTGACTTGCCAATTCACATTCAGAACCTTCACCATCATCTGTTTACACTGCTACTTAGAATTCCTCCACTCCTCCTCTCTATGAGAATAAAGTCTCCCTTAATGGCATAAGCAAATCTCTCTGCTAAGATATTGGTCCCTTTCCAGTTTAGGTTAGAACCATCCTTTTTGAGCAGGTCTTCCCTACCCCAAAAAATGTTCCAATTGTCCAAAAATCTGAATAGTTGAACAATATACCAGCTCTTCAGCCATTGATTTATCTCCATTAGCCTTTTGTTCCTTCCCTCGTTTGAGGTTGGCATTAGGAGTAAATCAGAAATTACTACTTTCAAGGTTCTGTTTTTTCAAATCTTCTATCTGACCTCTTAAGTTCACTCTGTACTGCTTTAATCCTTCCCCTAAAAATGTCATTCCTACCAATGTATACAATAATTTCTGGCTTCTCAATCTCACCTTTAACAATATGCTTGAAACGTTTAGAGATGTCCTTAATCCTAGCACCAAGAAAGCAACAAGTCATCCTAAATTTACACTCACTGCCACAGAATCACCTGTTTCTGCCCCTGACAGGACAGTCCCCTTGAACAATAAATCTTGTGAAACGCTGCCAAGCTTGAGAATAATTCCAAGAGTCATAACTGATTGGCCCTTCCATTTTCCTCGGACAGACTATCCCCTTCTACAGTTCCAAAAACTGAATGCCTATTTAGTAGAGAAATAGTCACCAGAGACTTTTGAACTACCTTCTTACCTTTCCTAACAGTCACCCATCTATCTGACTGATCATGCTGTGTAATAACTTTTCTAAATCTACTAGGTATCTCAGTCTGTACCTCATACATGCACTTAATAATATTAGGCCTAAAAATTTTCAATAGCACCTTACATATAAAATAAACTATCTTTCATTATCTACATAAAACAATGTTAAAATGGAAAACATTAAAAATATATATAACTCAAACATATAAAACTTAAATAAAATCAACCATTTAGCTGATTAACTGAATAAAAAATGACTCATCTTCAATAAATTCGTCAACGAAAATAAATCTTCTCCAGAGCTGACCACATGTAGGACTCCCCAAAACGCAAACTCCTTATTTTAAAAACAAACTGTTTGGCTTTTCAAAATAAAACTTTTGCAACGTAAAGAAAACCCTCTAAAAACCTTTGTAATGTGAAAAAAATCTCTGAGATACATATACACCTTTTAAACTTCTGAATTTAGTATAAAAAAACCTCAGCCGTTCGCTGTAGACCGTTAAAAGCTCATTTTTTAAAAAGTCTGTTTAAAAAAATCACAACTTGTTTGTTTGTTTGTTTGTTTGTTTTAATTTTAATGAAATAAAATGAATAAAAATCTTATGCTAGTAAAATATAATGACTGTCATAACTGTAAAAAAAACTATAATAAATCTTTAACTGAGCCTGCAACCCCAGGAGCAGCTGCAAGACCCATGCTGCGCTAAGTTCTTCGAGGTGGTGACATGGAATGTTTTATATCTGCCCATGAGGGGATGTGGGACCTGGTTTCAATGCATCATCTGAAAGATAGCACCTCAAACAATACAGAACTCCCTCAGTACAGCACTGGAGCATCAGCCTAGACTATGCATTCATGGCTCTGCAGTGGCATTTGAACTCATAATCGTTGTGATTAAGAAGGTAGAATACTACCCATTGAGCCCAGGCTGACACGTGTGGTAAGATTCAGCAGTTTATTAAGTAAAAGGTACATTTAAATTGGTTTTTTATCATCTACTGTGAGTAGATAGTTGAAAAAGAGAACAGCTGGGTAATTTGACATTCATACTTCTGAGGAAGCACTGAGGCTTTTTGATGGTGAGGGATAATTGGACCAAAGTCATTGGGAATGGAAATACTGTGGGCACCTTTTCTGCTATGCCACCGTAATCACTGACACCTCAGCTAGACCCATTTTCCTGTTTCTTCATTTGGTCCGTTACTAGCTCCTTTTGCCTTGCACCAACATCCCTTCTGTGATTCAATCATTCCTGCCTGACTCTGACCTTTCCATTGTGCTCTCCTTCCCCCTTTCTCTTTTCCTTGCTGCAAGAGGTGGAGGAGTTTTTGTGATGTCACTGGTCTAGGCCAATGCTCTGGGGACAAGGGATCAAATCCCACCACAGTAACTGGAACTTAAATCCAATTAATAAATCTGGAATTAAATGTTAATTATAAACATACGAAATAGGACCAGGAGTAGGCCATTCAATCCCTTGAGGTTGCTCTGCCATTCAACAAGATTATGGTTGACTTCCTTGTGTTTTAAATTTCAGATTCCCATCCACCCCCTTCCTCAACAACTGCTGATTCCCCACATAACAATAATTTATTTACATCTTTTGTTAGCACTGCTGCCTCACAGCGCCAGGGATCCGGGCTCAAATTCCAGCCACGGGCAACTGCCTGTGTGGAGTTTGCACATTCTCCCTGTGTCTGCGTGGGTTTCCTCCGGGTGCTCTGGTTTCCTCCCACAGTCCAAAGGTGTGCAGGTTAGGCGGATTGGCCATGCTAAGTTGCCCATAGTGCCCAGGGATGTTTAGGTTAGCTGGGTTAGACATGTGAAATGCAGGGGTAGGCGAATGGATCTGGGTGGGATACTCTTTGGAGGGGCAGTGTGGGCTTGTTGAGCTGAATGGCCTGTTTCCACTCCGTAGAGATTCTATGATTGTATGACACCATATCGCTGTCTTCTGAGGCAGAGAGTTCCAAGTCACATGGCCCTTGGACAGAAAATACTCCCCTGTCAGTTAGCCTTAAAAGGCTCAGTCCTAGTATTAAAACAGTATCTCCTAGTTCAGGACTCGCCCATAAATGTAAAGGTCCTTTCAATGTCCACACTGAGGTGCATGAGTGCCTGAATGATCTTGACAATCAAGTTACCCCTCACAGTATTGACTGACAAAGCAGTATCAATTTGCTGAATGGACTAGTTTCGCTCTGAATTCTAAAATGTTAACAGTCTCTCTTTCTTTCAACAGGCCAACCTGATGGGGCAAAGGGGATTCCAGCATCTTCTGCTTTTATTTTATTCTCTTTGACAATCCTGCCAACATAGCCACCTAGAAAAACCTACACGTATCCAGCCATGATGTGACAAATCTAGTTTCTTAAATTACTAAAGGTAAGTGAGTCCATCCAAATTGATTTTGTTCTCTTTTTGTTTGGAATGTTTATTTATTTGTGATTGCCTTTTATATATATGGAGTAGGAAGAAACAGAAATGCACAAGCTTATTGTCTATCTACAGTAACAATTTAAAAGTACATTATTTTCTCCTGCGTCAAGACTATTAATAACAGTAAAACCTCCACCTGTATCTAGAAAGACTAGATCTAATTCTGAGTTTTTACAAGAATTTTCTGATAGTCTCGATGCAATGACTGTACTCCCTTTAAAAATGCGCAATTACTTTTAATTTTTTAGAAATTTCAATCCATTTAAGGAAAGACCTATCAAAAAATAACATGGTCAGTACATCACTTTAATTTGAAATGAGAAACCATTAAAAATTGGTAAATTTGAACTCACAAGAGAAACAAAAGTTCAGAATGACAAAAAAATGATTGTGGAGGTTATTTTAGTGGTTTTGTAGATGAACGGTGGCTTGGCAGAGATTAGAGGTCAATGGATGTTTCTTAGATTGATAGAATATTGATAATCATCCAATTTATTTATGGCATCTTCATTTTGTCTTTAATTTTTCACCCATCCAAACAATGATGGCTGTTGTGGTGTAGTGCCCCTCTGAGCCAAGAGGCCCAGGTTCAAGTCCCACCTGCTCCAATGATGTGGAATAAGATCCTGAACAGGTTGATTAGAGAATATCTATAAACAATTTAGACATGAACGCAATACACCCTGATAGGTGGGGTGGAGAGTTTTTAATCCCCATTGTGTTTGTGTGTATTTGAATTGTGGTGGGTGGGCGACAGGAGGGGTGATCTGGTTGATCGATTTGCAATCCACTTGAATCAATAGAATGATAATGGTTGCGGGAGCAGAAGGCTTCAATACATGCAAATGAATCCAGCCTCTCTGGTCATTAATTAAGACAGTTATCAACTCCATGTTGCCAAAGTGTTCTGAAATTATCACTTTAGGGGACAAGGTGAATTACAATGAGAATTGCAGGAGCAATGTGGACATGGAGCACTGCAGAACAACAGGTGAACAGACAGAGCTAGGTACAGAGAAAGGTGAAGTGATGCATTTTCAAATTAAAAATATTGGAAAAGATTGTTAAGCTTGAGTAGCAAAGCCCAACATCTTGATGTTGGCATCTGAAACAGGCTAAAGGAGCACAATGAATTTTGGTATACAGAGATTGACCAGACATCAAAGGCTGCAAAACATCATTAAAACCTCTATAAAAGTAATTTTTGAGTTTGTAAGTGACACAGACTAAAATGTATGATGCATGGTTGGAGTCTTATGAAGTTTTGGGTGCTTCAGCACAGAAGAATACAATGGTAAAATGCAGATAAGACCAAGAAAATAGTTATCAATTCCATGGGTTATGCTCAGTGTAAGGAGACTTGAAATGAGATTTTTTTTTGCTTTATGAAGATTAAGAGATGGAAGGGTAACCTGATTAATGTCCTCAACTAGACCAAGAATTGTGACAGGGTACAGAATGTTAAATTGTTTCTCTTGGTAGGAAGTGAATGACAACAGCAATGTGCATTTATATAGTGTATTTAAAATAGGAAGCATTATGAAGGGTTTCATAGGAACATTATCAAACCAAACTGGACCCTAAAGTGACATGGGGAGGTATTCAGTCAGTTTAATCACAGGGGCAGCATAAAGATGAGATTTGGAAAGGTCTGGAGAAAGGATTGCAGAGGTCAAGGACCAGGCAGCTGATGGCAATGGCTGCCATGTAGTGTTAGGACAGGATCCCAAGAGTTAAGGATTGAAGAATCAGAGTTCTTGAAGGATGGTTAAGCTGGAGAAGCAGAGCCCAATTCCCAAACCTCAGGAGAATATTCACTTGCTCTGATATGTAGCTTACATTGGTAGCATGGGCTTAGAACGCTCTTTCTGGTCTGCCAGATAGGGATTTAGAAAATGACAGAATGCACTAAACCTTTCCTTTATTGGCCAAACAAGTTGGAACATTGATGGATCAGGCTGGGTTCTAGTTTCTTCAGATGTTCAGTGAAACAAACCTTTTGGCAAAAACCTAGTCTATTCCAAATCCAGAAGTACTGCTATCTAATAAAGCAATACTTAGAGGCAAGACTCTTGATAAACATTTTACTTACTTGAATGGATGTGGGATGAGGGTTTGGAGAAGGAGGAAGTACAGGGAAATAACAACTTTGGATTCACAAATCAAACTTCTTTACCTGGAGAGTGATTAGAATGTGGAGCTTGCTACCGCAAGGAGGTGAATGGTAGAGGTGTAATAAAGGAGAAGCTGGGTAAGTATAGAGGGGATAAATAAACAGAAGGATACGTTAATGGTGTGAGATCAAGAGGGGTGATAGCAACTCATGAGGATCAACAATAAAGACTGGTATGGACTGGATATCGAGCGGTGATACATACAGTTAGACATATGGCCTAGCTCCAAGCATTGTAACCTACTTATTTACATCCGATGTGTCAACTGCCTTATATTCCTTTCATTTGAATTTTCTTGAACCAATCATATATTTTATAAGTTAGGCATTTGTGTGCTTGACTGATTTGCTGTCAGAGCAGGATGTTTTTATACTTTATTACTGTCACTTTGAGCCCAGTGCAGCTTAAATACAGTAATAGAAAAATAGATGAGCAGCAGAGTGAGAAATCTTCCGAATTGCCTGTCCTATCAATAATATTTTATAGGCTGTCACACTGCTGAAAACAAGTAACTGTAAAGAGAACAAACAGATTGCTTAGAGAAAACACCTTTCGAAATCTTCGCTGATGGCTCAGTTGGTAACTGAATTGCCTGGCAAGGAATGCAATCACATGGAGCCAGAGACATCCCGTGTTTTACATGGAATTAAGAGTATAGAGAGAAGTCATTCAGTTCAATTTGACTGTCCAGAGTTTATGCCCCCATGCACCTCCTCCAACCAACATATCCTCTCTTCCTTTCTCCCTCCAGTGTCTATCTAGCTGTCCCAGGGATAATGCAGTTTGGAAAGTTGCTAAGGGAAGATTGAATGAGAGGGCCAAGTGTGGTGGATGGAGTTCAGTGTGGGCAAATGTAAGATCATCCAGTTAAGACCTTAAAAATGATTGAGTGTTCTTTAAATGGCATGTAGCTAACAGTTACGGGTAAGTAGAAGGTTGTGGGAGCACAGAAATAATTAAAAGCTAGTTAATAGGATGAAAATA
The DNA here is from genome assembly GCA_024137785.1 of Ginglymostoma cirratum. Taxonomy (NCBI): domain Eukaryota; kingdom Metazoa; phylum Chordata; class Chondrichthyes; order Orectolobiformes; family Ginglymostomatidae; genus Ginglymostoma; species Ginglymostoma cirratum. The sequence continues at coordinate 6,475,639 of JAHRHZ010000111.1, read as the reverse complement.
ATTTTAAAACTTAATGGAATGTTTTCTTTTAGCTCAAGATGGCTGGATTACCAAGTGTGTTATAGTTGACAGAGGTCTGATGAGATCCTACCCGAGAACTGCATTTAGTTTGGGCACCGCACTACAGGAAGGACATACAGTTCATACTCAAGAAATATCAATATAGTATGTAAGTCAACCCACGACCTATGTTCCCCAAATCCTTCATTTGTTAAATAGCTTGTGTTAATTTCAGGAGAGTGATTGGTGGGGATGTAGTGTGTGGAAGTTTAGTGAATCTTCTTCATAATCCCCCTTTTTCATTTAAATGTTTAGGAGTACTGGCAGATATCCTCGGACAGCTGTTACCTTCTGGATTCAGGACCATGGACAGCAACCTGTTTCAGCAACATCATAAGCTGTTCTAAAAACCCAGCATGGAAACCAACCCTTCCTTAATGCTATTCATCCAAAAGTCAACCCTTTAGCTTTTTGCAGAAAAGTTTGGTCTCAAAACTTGCCTTTTTCATGAGTATATATGGTATTTGTCTTTGAGAGAGTGTGCAATAAATGCACTAGATTGATACTAGGATGAAAGGGCTTAACTATGAGGACAGATGCACTGAATAGACTTGTGTTCTTTTGGATAGTGAGGACTGTGAAGTGATTTATAAATAATAATAAAAACAGAAAGTGCTGGAGAAACTCAGCAGGTTTGGCGGTATCTGTGGAGAGAGAAATACAGTCAACATTTCAAACCGAATATGACTCTTTCAGAACTGAATGGGGCTGGAAAATGGTGTTTTTTATGCTTTTGACAGAGGGGGAGAAGCAGGGAGTGGAGGAGACAGTGAGGGTGTCCAGAAAATAGACAAAGAGATTGCAAATGGTGGTGAAGGAGAAACAGGGACACAAAACAGGTATTAAGAGTAAGTCAGAACAGTCGAAAATAGGTTAGCTTTCGTGAAAATAAACCCCTTCAAAGAGGACACAGAGTGGGTGGCGGTGGGGTGGGTAGGGTAAGAAAGGGAGTGTAATAAAAATGGATGACAGAGCTCACGGTGCTGAAGTTGTTGAACTCATATATTGAGTCCTGAAGGCTGTAAAATACCTATGTGAGAAATGAGGAGCTGTTCATCCAGCTTGTATTGAGCTTCACCAGAAAAATGCAGGAGACCAAGGATGGAAATGTTAGAAAGGGAGCAAGTTGATATGCTGAAACCGCAATCAGCTGGAAAATAGGGGGTCATTCCTACAGAGGGAATGGGGGCGTTCCACAATATAGTCACTCAGTCTGCATTTGGATTCACCAATATAAGAGACACCATATTGTGTGCAGTCAATTCTGTTGACTAGGTTGAAAGTAGTAAAAGTAAAATGTTGCTTTTCCTGGAAGATGCGTTTGGGCTTTGGACAGTAAGGAGTAAGGAGGTGAATAGACAAGTGTTATACCTTCTGCAATTGCATGGGAAGGAGTCATGGTGAGTGAGGAAGTGTGAGGAATGATGGAGGAGTGGACCAATGTATCACAAAGGAAATAGTCTCTGCAGAATGCTGACAGGGTGGGGGAGGAGAAGGTATGTTTGATGGTGGTATCCTGCTGGACATGGTGGAAATGGTGGAGGATGATCCTTTGATGTGGAAATTAGTGGGGTGGAGAATGTGGACAAGGGGAACCCCATTGCCCTTCTGGGCAGGAGGGGAAGTTGTAAAGGCAGACATGCAGGACCTGAGTTGGATGTGGTTGAGGGCTCTATTAACCATACTAGGGGTAGGGAAATCCCTGGTTGAGGTAAAAAGAAGGCAAAACAGCCCGGAAGATGGCACCTTCAGAAGTAATAGAGATGAAGAAACTAGGAGACTAGAATGGGCTCCGCAGGAAGCAAGATGCAAGGAGATGTAGTTAATGGTTTTGTACTGGATATCAGTGGACATCCTACGGCCAAGAGACGACATTATAGAGCTGTTTGACACTATTAAATGATTTGGTAGTGTTGATAGAAAGAAGCTACATGTTTTGGTGCAGTCCAGAAAAGGGGGCATGACCTTAAACTTGGAGCTAGTCAATTCAGGAGTAATGTCAGGCAACATTTCTTCACACAGAGGGGAGTAGAAATTGGGAACTCTCTCCTCTGCAAAAAAAAATTAAAAATCTGATACTTCTGGGACCCCATTGAAATTGTTCAAACCAAGATTGATGGATTTTTGTCGGGGAAGGATGTTAAAGGTTATAAAATCAAATTGAGTAAAGGGAATTAAGGTACACATCAGCCATGATCTAATTGATTGGAGGAATAAGCTCAAAGGGCTGAATGATCTCCCTCCTGTTCTTACATTTCTTCTTGTGGCTAATGACCGCACTCCCTCTCTCTCTCTCTCTCTCTCTCTCTTTCTCTCTCTCACTCACACACACACACACACACACACACACACACGCAGAGGAATCAGCTTTTGTATGTTTACCTGATCAAAACCTCTCCATATTTGAAAGGCCTGTATCTGATCACCTCGCAACATTCTCTTTCCCAGAGGAAATAGCCCGTTGCCATGTTTCCTGATAGTCACAATAGCTCAGATCTGACAACATCCTCATGCAGATTTAGGACTTTGTGGAGTTTTGGGAAGAGGGGGCACCACAATTGGCATTAATGGCCTTGGACTGGAAAGGAAGGGATGATTCTATCTCTGGTTGCTATCCAAAGGAAACTCTAAAAGCACATTTCACAGACATCCATTGATGTTTTGGCTTGGTTTAAGTGCCCTGATTGCAAGTAGCCTTCCAATCCAGAGATTCTATTGAAGATTGGTTACATGAGGTATAAGGTATAGTGTCTTCTCTTCAAAGTATACACACCATTGGTATCAGAAAATTGCTGTCAGAGAAGATTGCACTGATATAGCACTTTACAGTGTTTACATCCAATGAAGTACTTTTGAAATGAAGTCTTTGTCGTAATACAGGAAGCATGGTATCCAATTTGCACACAGCAAGCTCCCACAACCAGACACATGATAATGAACAGATTCATTTTTAGATGTTGACTATGGGATCGTATATTGGCTAGGCATATTTGCATACTGTTCTCCAAGAAACGCCATGGGATCTTTTATATTCACCCAAGCAGGCAGGAAGATGTTTGAAAGATAACCTCTGCTAATATAGTACTTCCACTACCATACTGCAGTGTTAGCCTTGACTTTGTTCTTAAACTCACAGTGCAACTGAAACAAGGAACTTTACAACTCAACAGGCAAGTTTATTACCGACTGCTCCATGGCTATAGTTGGTGTACAGTTACACCACTAATCGTGTTAGGCGTGGGGAAAGAAATGGGGGTGGGGAAAGAAATGGGGGTAGAGGAGCTTGGGAAGGCAGAACAAAGAACTGGTGTAAATGGTAGTTATTTAAATGTATTCTCATCAGAGCTATTGACTGAAACAGGGCTGATTACTCTCTCACACTATCATTCAGTTAAACTGTGTTCGGAATATTCTCATCAAGATGTTTGGCAATACTAAACTGATCGAACACATAGAATGTCTCATACAAAACAACCTATTACCAGCTGGCAGCATAGCAACATTCAAAATTAGCTTCAAATTAAAGCATTCCTCTGGCCATGCACTCAGAAACACAAACATAGTGACCTATTCAACAGGGATGTAGGTTAATCAATGGAAGACAAATTACAGCAAATCGCACTTGACAGCACACTGTGTACAAAATAACGACTTACAAAAGGTATTAAAAAAAACCCAAAGCAAATCCTTGGCTTTTGATGTTGACTTTGCTTCAGCTCAACATCCAGCCAGATTGGTAATATTATTTTTCTTATAGCTCTGCTCAAGTTAATCCTGGAAAATCAAAATTCAGCACATTTACCAATTACAAATTGGTCAGTCTTTAGTAATTGAAGCAGCTTAAGACTGACGCCTCAGCAGAATGCTTAAGGGCTTGGAATACTGTGTCCTCTAACATTAGAAATTGCATCAATGATCAGATATGCCTGATATACTCAGACCTCTCACATACACAGACACACAATACAAACAATTCATGATCATACACAACACAAAATATATATGGTCATACACGGGTACACACAACACAAACTCCATATCCTCACATACAGACAAGTGGCAAAAATGTTTTCATAAAATGCAGCCTTAAATAATATCCCTTTTTAAACCAATAAACTGTATTCATTCACGAATAGGACAGACAAGGCTGACAGTTCTGCAGAAATACCACGGGTGGAAATCATAGGTATAAAGGAACAAATTCTGTGGGTCAAAAATACAAACCACAAGGTTGGACTGGAGTACCTTTCTCATAGTTCTTTTGGATTTTTGAAATACAATATTACTTTACTACAATAATGCAGCAGCTGGTCAATTGGACCTAGGTTTTAGCCCAAGTTAAAAGTTCTTCATTTCAGAGGTTTTGAAAGCTGTTTCTTTTCCACTGTAAGAGGGAGAGTTAGAGAAGGGTCTTTTTCAGGATGGAAGCTGGTAACTGGTGAAGTTCTGCACTGGTCAGTGTTGGAACGACAAGTATTCAGCTTCCAAAGTATTCATTAACGATTTGGATGAAGGAACTGAGGGCTTTATTGCTAAGTTTGCAGATGACACAAAAATAGTTGAAGGGATAGGTCTTGTTGAAGAAATGGGGAGGCTGCAGTGGGCTTGGACAGGGTAGGAGATTGGGCAAGGACAGGCAGATGGAATACGTGTGACAAAGTGCAAGGTTATGCACTTTGGTAGGAAGAATAGAAATGCAGAATATTTCTGAATAGAGAAACACTTCTGAAATATGAAGCTCAATGAACTTGTTAGTCCAAGTTATCTTAAGGTTAACATACAGATTCAGTTGCCAGTTCAGAAGGCAAGTGGAATGTCACCATTCATTTCGAGAACACTAGAATACAAGAGCAGGCATTGCATTGCTGAGGCTGCATAAGGCTCTGGTCAAACAGCATTTGGACTATTGTTCTATACCCAAGAAAGGATGTGCTGGCATTGGAGGGCATCCAAAGAAAGCTTTCAAAAATGATTCTTGGGATGAAGGGCTTGTCATATGAGGATGTGGAATAGCTTGGCATGGAGGATATCAGAGTCTGTGGGAATGAATGGAGGGACAGACTTTGGAATGAGGCACAGGGACTGTGAGTGCTTGGTTTGTGGTATAGCTTGAGGACAACATTTTTGAATTTACATTTCAATGGTTCTTTCATGCAAACTAGAGTGCCCAACACCTTTTGTAGGCTGTGAACCACCTGCCCTTTCTGCACTCATCTCCACAATCGCATCAGCCAGCTCACAAGTGCTGGGTCCAGGCACACAACCTAACCACACCATATCATTCAAAGGAAATCTGGGAGGAGAGTCGGGAATTGCAGATTTTGGACTTACATGTCATTTTCACTGCTCAAAGGACTGTACAGAAATCCAGGCCATCGTGTCTAAATTTGGACAGCCCACTATATGAAGGATGTCAAGGCATTGTGGAGACTGCAGAAGAGACTGACTGGAAAGGGCCTAGTGTTGAAGGACATCAGTGAATGTAGAGAGATAGTAGGAACTGCAGATGCTGGAGAATCTGAGATAACAAGGTGTAGAGCTGGATGAACACAGCAGGCCAAGCAGCATCAGAGGAGCAGGAAAGCTGACGTTTCAGGCCTAGACCCTTCTTCAGAAATGGGGGGGGGGGGAAGTGAGTTCTGAAATAAAAAGGAGGAGAGGGGGAGGTGGATAGAAGATAGATAAAGGAGAAGATAGGTGGAGAGGAGACAGACAGGTCAAAGAGGCAGGGATGGAGCCAGCCTGCGGTTGCAGGGAAAAGTGCCGGGGGTGGTGGAGCTGGTGGGGAGTGTGGAGCGGACAAGGGAGCCACGGAGAGAGTGGTCCATCTGGAAAGCAGATAAGGGTGGGGAGGGAAAAATATCTTTGGTGGTGGGGTTGGATTGCAGATGATGGAAGCATCGGAGGATGATGCGTTGGATCCGGAGGTTGGTGGGGTGGTACATGAGGATGAGGGGGATTCTGTTTTGGCTGTTATTGCGGGGAGGGGGCGTGAGGGATGAGTTGCGGGAAATGCGGGAGACACGGTCGAGGACGTTCTCGACCACTGAGGGGGGAGACGTTGCGGTCCTTGAAAAACGAGGACATCTGAGATGTTCGGGAGTGGAATAACTCATCCTGGGAGCAGATGTGGTGGAGGCGAAGGAATTGGGAATAGGGGATGACATTTTTGCAGGAAGGTGGGTGGGAGGAGGTGTATTCTAGGTAGCTGTGGGAGTCGGTAGGCTTGAAATGGATATCAGTTTCCAGGTGGTTGCCAGAGATGGAAACAGAGAGGTCCAGGAAGGAGACAGAGGTATCAGAGATGGTCCAGGTGAACTTAAGGTTGGGGTGGAAGGTGTTGGTGAAGTGGATGAACCATTCGAGCTCTTTGTGGGAGCATGAGGCGGCGCCAATACAGTCATCGATGTAATGGAGGAAGAGGTGCAGTTTAGGGCCAGTGTAGGTACGGAAGAGGGATTGTTCCACGTAACCTACAAAGAGTCAGGCATAGCTTGGGCCCATGTGGGTACCCATGGCCACCCCCTTTGTCTGTAGGAAGTGGGAGGAATTGAAAGAGAAGTTGTTAAGAGTGAGGACGAATTTGGCTAAGCGGAGGAGGGTGTCAGTGGAGGGGGACTGGTTGGGCCTGCGGGACAGGAAGAAGCGGAGGGCCTTTAGGCCATCTGCATGGGGAATGCAAGTGTATAGGGACTGGATGTCCATGGTAAAGATGAGGTGTTGGGGACCAGGGAATCGCAAGTTTTGGAGGAGATGGAGGATGTGGGTGGTGTCACAGATATAGGTGGGGAGTTCCTGGACCAAGGTGGAGAAAAATGTAGAGAGTCTGGATAAGCTGGAATTCTCCACCTTGCAGCAGAAAGAGGTTAGATTGAGATGAATGTCCTTTAGGGAAAGAACTCTGCTGTCCTTACCTAGTCAAGCCTACATATGACCCTAGACCCACAACAATGCAGTTGAATCTTAACTGCCCTCTGTGCAATTAGGAACACACAATACATGCTGGCCTAGCCAGAGATGCCCACATCCCATGAGTAAATAAAAAGAAACTTAAGACAAATATTGAAAATCACAAAAGATTTAGATAGAATAAATAGGGAGAAAGTTCCTGGTGGCAGAAGAGTTGGTACTAAGAGAACATGATAAGGCAAAAGACCCAAAGACAAGAAGAAATATTGTAGTACTCAGTAATCTTCTGTGATCCTATTTTTTTAAACGAAGCAGGGGTCACAACAGGGTGGTTTGGATGGCATTTACCTTATTCTCTGCTGTAAAATTAGCAAATTCCAAAGAGAGAGAAATAAAGACAGGTTGGTGAAAGGATGAGAGAATGTGGACTTGGAGTTGAATGTACACTTTTTTACGTGTGTGCCTGGTTTGCCAGCTTTGACCCATCAAGTGCCACAAGCAGGGTGAAAAACAGAAAATGTGGGAGGAACTCAACAGGTGGCAGCATCCGTGGAGGGAGAAAGAGTTAACATTCTAAGTCTGGTATGACCAAGATAATTAACTTCCAAAGAAAATTCATACCAGACTCAAAATGTTATCTCAGTTTCTCTCTGCACAGGTGTTTTCAGACCTGTTGAATTTCTCTCTCACTTTCTGTTTTTGTTTCAGATCTCCAGTATCGCAGTGTTTTTCCATTAGCATGAAGTTGTTCACAGGTACACTATACAGAATACAGAACTACCTGGCTAAAGAGACACAGATGGCAGATCAGCTTTTGGTGAGCTTGTTTCTGCCCAAAATGATTAGGAGTTAAACAAATGAATGATGGTTAAATGGCAAGTCAGAGAAAAGCTGACAAAGTGTGACGACAAATAAGTCAATTCAAAGAATCTTCTGTAGATGGAACCCCTATTTGACTGGGCTTGAGAGACAAAGCGAGTATAATTCAGATTAATTCAGAGGCAACTCAGCATGTGGTACATGCACACTGACTCCCTACCATCCATGCCCTTGGCAAGTTTGGGGGCTCCCTCTCGAGGAACTGATCAGTAGAGGAAATGTGATCAGTTTGATTCCCAAAGGTCCTCTATAAGCAATCACATTCCTCTCTGACTGTTTACTCATAACCCATAAATTACCAGGTCGATCTGGTCTACTTTTACACAGACAGATGTGAAGATGTCAACAAAGGAATTCATTAAACCATTTTAATTAGAGACAGCTTTGCGGCATGGGTGGTTTAATTGGCAAATGGATTTTTGTCTCAATCAATGTGAGGCAATGTTCTTTAGTGGCAAGAATGGGAATAAGAATTTGAGTCTGAATGGGTTAAGGGAACATGAGAGAAAACACTGGAAATAGAGAGGCAAGCCAGGTTAATAAGACAACAAGACCAATAGAAAAGCAAACCAAACACCTGACTTCATTGGCAGAGGGATAGGATGGAAAACCAGACATGTCGGGCTGGGTTTTCCAAATGGGATTCCAGCTGGAATGGTGGTGGGCAGAAATGGGAGCAACCTTGTGCATCCAGACATTACCAGTGTCACTGATTTTTTGGAGAGTGAGGAGTGGCGGGTGAGTGGGAGTGATGGCATGTGAATTTGCCTGGGTTCCTAACCAGCCTCACTAACCTGCTAACAGGTTTGCTAAAAGACCTCGTTTGTAAAGGTTTTTGATTTTCCCTGGGGCTTTATGCCTCGGAGCAGCTAAGGACCTATGGGGATCATGTTGTGGGAGGATAAGTGAGGCCAGGTATGTTTCAAGGAGTCAGAATTTGCACATATCTTAGGGGAGAAGGGGCTTATCCCTTTTGAAGTTATAGCAGACCATGGGAAGACTTGGCATTAAGAATTCTGCCAGTTCACAGGGTTGACAGCACCCTCAGGGCATTGTGTGGGCACCAGAGTCCATGGGCACAGCTGTTTTGGACTCTATCTGAGCACCAGGAAGGCTGCAGCTGGAACTGGGTGCCACACCCTCAGAAACTGAGGTATTTGAGCATAGGCAGCTTCAGCCTCCACATGGTGTGCGGAACACCAAGCATCAGATGGTCAGAGGAGAGGTATGAGGAGGATAATGGAGGAACACCTCTGAGCACAGGATCTGCAGACAGAGGTGAAGCTACCATGGACATGTCTGCAAACCAGTAGCAACAGAGACTGCAATCTCGATTCAGATGGTTGGAGACATGTGTGTCCTGGTCAGTGTGGATCTCTGTGGTATTTCATTGGTGGGCGCCTCACCCAGGTATTAGGTGCCCTCTTCATGTAGGCTGGTCAACATATCGGAATCACAACTGATAAGACACACGCTGCAACACCTTCCTGCAATCCACCCACACTCAAAGGTTGTGACAGGCTGCTGTGTTCTCTGTGTAGCCCATCAGAAGAGTGTATACCTTCAGGACAGTGAGATGTTGGGAGGGGTCAGCTCACGGGGGATTGGTGTGGGGGTGGGGGAAGAACAGTAGGTCAGGGAGAGGGAGGGATTGGAGGTTGAGGGAGATGTTACTGCACAAAGAGAAGCCCCTGCTACATGTTGAGGTGGTCTCTTCCTGCTACCTTCTGGGAGCAGGATCTTCCTCCCCTCCATCATGGATGCTCCTGAGATATCTCACATCCCTGTGGTGCAGCGGAAGGCTTTGGCACAACCTCTATTGCCCCAGGGCAAGTGGCAACCTCAGTGATGGCTGCTGTTCCCTACTCAGTTTCAGTCACCCCTTGCAGCTCTGACTGGACAGGACACATATCCCATAACCAATTCAGAGCTTACCCCAGTTTCTCACTGGAGGAGCTAAAAGGTACTGCAAATGCTGGAGAATCCGAGATAACAAGGCGTGGGGCTGGATGAACACAGCAGGTCAAGCGGCATCATAGGAGCAGGAGGAGGTGGTTTGTGGCCCAGAGACAGATCCTGCTCCAATTTCAGCCAGTAATATTCAACTTGCCTGGGAGATCACATTGGGAGCACTGTGCACAGTTCTGGTCTTTGAGTTATCAAAGGAGAAAAGATATTGAGCTGTAAAAATGATCTGCAAGGATGATATCAAAACTCAGATTGTAATGACCAGAGAAGACTGAGCAGTCTGGAGCACTATTCCCAAGAAAAGAGAAGGCTGAATGGGTATATGTAATGGATGCTTGAATGATGAAGGAGCTCGATAGAGGGGGCATAGCTTCCCCACTAGCTCACCACCACTTTCTCAAGGGCAATTAAGGAAAGAAAATACATGCTAGTCAGTCAATGATGCCCACATCCCATGAGTGAATAAAGAAATGTTTGCATTGTGGAGGAATCCATAAACAGAAGATAGTCTCTGATAAATCCAATGGAGATTTTCAAGAGAAATTTCTTCACCCAGACAGGAGGAAACTGAAAAAAACTAAAGGAGACAGAAAGGAATAGAAGGACATGATGATGAAGTGAGAAGATCATGATGTGAAGATGCTCACTGAGAGCAAAAATACCAGCATAGACTAGTTTTCCCAAATTACCTACTTGTGTTTTGGAAATCTGATGCCACTCCATGTGATCTTGGCTTGATGACATTTGTCTGCAACTAATAACAGGATCGAAAGACTTGCATACTTATGGTGCACCAATGGTACTGCACTCCTCAAAGAATTAGTTCATGAAGAACTAAAGTATATGTACTGTATTGGTGGGAGTTTATAAGGTCAATTTCTAACCTAAGCTTCGTGCTGACTTTAATGCACTAGTAGGCTTCTGTTAAACAAATGCACAGATGTATAAGTACCAATAATATCACAAGGCTTTCTAATGCGATTCAGATTCTCACTGACGAAATAAACAATAGTCTAACAATGGCCAGAAGGACTAGACTTTAAAAATCAATATAAACAAAATGCTATGATACTATTCTGTTATAATTACTGTCAGAGTATAGTGTTTTATAAAAGAATTAAAGATATAACAAATTACATTTTGCTACCTTAGCACCTTTTTCAAAATTGGCAAATATATTTATTTTGAAAATGAATTCAATTTAATTTGAACCCTTCATAAACAAATAAATTTCATCTTCACTATTACTGAAACAATGTTATATCATTCTAATGGTAACATCACAACTATAAGTAAATTATAGGGATTTATTGGTGTATGCATTACAATGTAGAGCTACAGATGACAATAAAAGAAAATTTTGCATGTATGGGACTTTTCATAACCTGAGGATGACCAGAATGCTTTCTAGTCCATGAGGTAATTCTGAAGTGTAGTCCCCATTATAATCATGGAAATGCAGTGGCTAATTTGTCCACAGGAACCTCCACAAACAGCAATGTGAATGATCATCTGTTTTACCAATGACGAAATCAGTGTCAGCGATTGAGGGGACTCCATGGCTCTTCTTTGGAATGTGCTACACTCACCTGAGCCTTGTTTAACATCCCTTCCAAAAGACACCATCTCTGACAGTGCAGCATTCTCTCAGTACTCACTGGACTGTTAGCCAATACATCCCACTGTCTGGTGTGGGACTTAAACATGCTGACTGAGAGGCAAGCCTGGACTAACATCTAACAATGTGACTTAAAGTTGCAATCTAACTTGGTAGCTGCTTGGGCATTCAACATTATTTACAAGCTTAATGTCAATTGTTCAAACTTCAGGTGAAGAATTTTCAAAGTTGATAGAAGTGCCTCCAGATTTATTGGCCATTTGGCTTCCACCCAATTGCTAGTGGGCACCATTTCAATCATAAAACTGCCACTATTCAGCACAAAATGGCTATCTACCTCCCACAGAGAGGATTACCGCTAGAGGAAATGAAAATTACTTTCTGCAAATGCAGTAAAGTATATTGTCATGCTGTGCACAAAAAACTTGACATTCTCATTGTTTAAAATAAGTTAAAATTGATTTTACAAGCTTCATGCTGACAGGAGAGAGGGGAGAGGAGAGAGAAACACAGTTTTGGTTCCCTCCATTTCAGTAGAAATCATTAAGAGCCTATTACCAGTTGTTGTACAGGTGAATAGTCTGTATTCCATCAGGAATATGTACATGCAGTCAGAAACACAACAGAGAGAAACTTGTGAGATTTGCTAATTGATAATACATCTGAAAACCAACTTGAATGTGATCATGGAATCATACTGTGTAAACAGAGGCCATGCTTCCCTTTAAGACGCTGCTTCAAGTCTACCTGTTTGCCCAAGTTTTTAGTCACCTGTACTAATATATCCTTTCATGACTCTGAATCGAATTTAGATTGATAATGTTTCACTTTTACCAAAGGCACTATATAAATGCAAGTTGCCGTACACATTCAATCCCCTTTCAATATTCATACATTGCATTCCAATGGCTGCAGGAGCGCATAGTCAAATTCTTAAAATTCAAAATTCATCTTTATTAATATTCCTATCCAACACCTTAAAGATGTTCTCCATTTACATATAAAATGTCACCATTATCAGATAGCCAACATTGATTAATGGAGCTTCTCAGTAAGAACAGTATGTATTTAGGATAGTTGTGAGTGTATATTACTCATTCCCACTTATCTTAATGAGTCCCCTTCTGTTATTATTTAATGCCACTGCACTGTGCCAGTAATTGTGAGGCAAAATAAGGAAAATTTATAAACCAGTATTTTGTAATACTGATAAATGTAGTGTTTTACTAGCCCCAGTCATATAGAGCCCGAGGGGTAGCCACATCTAAAGTGGTGACACAGAAGGTTGATCCTCCATTTGGCTATTACCTATAGTCAGAGGAAGAGCTTCAACAATGATCTTGTTCTGCAATGCTCCTACCTGGAGATATCAAATATAACAAAGACTGTCAAAGAGACTGCTGTCACCTTCCCCCTCACACAGAAAGAAGAACTTTGTGGTGGTGAAGTAGGGCTCATCATTGCTCACAATGACACAGAGATATGTGCATAAGATATTTCCCTGTTAATGTTGGAGATCCTGCTGCAGACAATGATCCCAATGGAAACCAGTCTGAGTTCTACTTCAGGAAAAGTGCAGGCATCACCTCATGCAAAGCAGTGCCTTTAAATCTTCATTCAAATTGAGGAAGAAAATATAATGATAACTGAAGCAAGATCAATGTAAATTTTCAGTTCTGAAAAAATGTCAATAACCTGAAACTCTTAGTATTTTTCTCTCTCCACAGATGCTTCCTGACTTTGAGTACCTTCTGCATTTCCTGTTTTAATCATTAATGCACTCCTGCTTTATGTAGTTTTCTTTTGCGGTCCGTCAGTCATTTCAGTGGGAACTCCCATCCTGTCTGGAAGTGGACAGGAATGAAAGCATACCATTCAGCCCATTAAATACCATTTCAAATGCTGTGCACAGCCAATTTCCAGCTGGGTAAACTTTGCACTCAGCGTGAGCTGCAAGAAATTAAAAATGGCTGCTGGAGATAGCTAGCTGATGCTAGAAATGACTGATGAAGATTATCCTCCATGGTTGAGGTCTTTCTAAGTGGAGTCAGCAGCAGGGGCACAGAGGCAGCCTAAACAATCAACACCTCAGCATTTCCTTCTGTTAAAGTCCTGTAGATGCAACAGACTGATGCTCAGTGCTGTGGCTTCCTGGTTGCACGATGATATTTCCCCTGCTTAATCTCACCAGAAAATGAACTGAGTTACTCACTTTTTGACAGTAAAGGGGTTAAGGTAGAGTCCCTGATTCTACATGAGCACCATGTGGAAACTCATGAGAAAACTACCAAATATTCTGCAAAGAAAGACTTGTTTGGTATCACTGTTACACCTCAGTGTGTTGTAAAGTGCTCTGCTGTCCAATTAAACATTTCTGAAATGTTGTCATACTTGTAAGGTAGATAACAGCAAAATCCCATAAAAGGTAATGAAGCAAATGACCAAATTGACTATTTTATTATTGTTGGTTAGGGCATGAATGTTGATTAGAATACCAGGCATAACTTGCCAACTCTTCTTCAAAGATGACATTCCTGATGGTGCAGCCTCCTTCAGTTCTGCAGCACTATAGTGTCAATCTATTCGTGATGCTCCAGGCCCCGGACAGGGGCTTGAACCCCTGAGCTTCTAACTCAGAGGCTACCAACTGAGCAAGAGCAGCTCCTATCAGCCATTGAAAACCACCTGTTCTGTCTGACTTGAAATGGTAATGCAAGTGTACCTGCCTGCAAGCACAGCACTTGTTACTGTCTTCATACCACGCAGCTTACATGATGGCAAGACAGGCTCATGCCGTGAAAACCTGACTTCCTTCAGCAAGGGGTGACCTTGCTCCTGATGTTATGGAAAGGTCACCATGCAGCAGATGGCACTCCTGCAGCAGAATGACTTGTTAAGTCAAGGCTTCAGAGGACAGATCTCCTCTGCTTGGTATAATTTCAGGTCTTCTTGCAGAGACAGGCAGAGGCAAATAGGCCCAGAAAGGCTGTTCAATTTTACTTGCTAGCCCGTCATGAACAGTTCTCCCTCATCATCTCTAATACTTGTTCAGAATTCCTAAAGGAATACCTTTCTCACCCCTCTCTGACTTAAAATGTCAAAACCTACAGCAATCTGGAATGGTACAGAGAAGCAATAGCGGGCAACTGGAGGATCATCTGGGAATGCAGTGATGTGTAGGTTAGGTGGATTAATCATGGGAAATGCAGGGTTACGGGGATAGGGTGGATCTGGGGGGGATGCTCTCTGGAGGGTTGGTGCTGGCTGGATGGACCAAATGGCCTGCTTCCACACTGTGGGGATTCTATGAAGTTGATCTGATTAAATACATATCCAACTCCTTTTGAAAGTTATTACTTTTCAGATCATAATAACTTGTGCATAAAAATAATTTTTCATCATGCTCCCACCCCCAATTCTTTTGTCAGTCAACTTATATCTGCCTTGTCTATTTACCGAATCTCTGGCTTATGGAAACAGTTTTCCCCTTTCAAAAGGCCCTAAAGTGTTGAAAACCTTTACTAAATGTATTCTTGAATATCTCTGCTCTGTTGAGAACGATATCAGGTTCTGCAGTCTTTTTACATTTCTAAAATACCTCACCATGACTACAATGAACCCTTTGTACATCATTACATTCTTCTTATAGTCTGGGACCAAGAACTAAACAATACTCCAGCAGGCCTCTAAAGAATGATCCATGAAGCATAAGCATAACTTCCTTGTTTTGGTATGTCATGCATAATTTATATTGTCAAGAATCCTGTATATATTTTAAAAATATTTACCATATGCCAACTTTTCCTGCTACCTATAAAGGTTTGCACATTGCATGGCATGGTAAGCATTGCTTCAAAATCTATGGTGATTATTTATACATTAAGATGTGCCAGTTCAAATGTTCTATGGCACGAATTCTGCGAATGCACATTGGTTAACTAATTGAGATTGCCTAGACAAATATTGATAAACATAAATCAGCCATTACTGGCACAATGCCTCAGATCTAGTGTGTTAAACACTGTACTGAAATCACCATAATGGACTGTTTATTGGCTGTATGCATCCTTCAACTACACCAATTAAAATAAAACGCTTTCTCTGCATTTGTATACCAATGTCACATTTGGAGAAATGTGCCTGAAAATGGGTCCACTGGGTTCACATCCATTAATGACTATGGACTTACATCTGTTGTAGGGAACCAAAGTCCAGCTGTGAACAATAATTTGCATTTATATAGGGCCTTTAATACAGTAAAATGTGCAAAGAGGTTTCATGGGAACCTTATCAATCAGAGTCCATTGCCAAACCAAAGAAGGAGAGAAAGCAGAATGGCTGAATAAAAGCTTGGTCAGCGAGATAAGTTTTAAGGCCCATCTTGATGGAAGAGAAACATTAGGAAAAGTAGTGAAGCTTCAGGAGGGAATTTGAGAACTTACTGACATAGTTGGAGGCACAGACACCAAGGTGGAGCATTTAGAACTGGGGATACACAGGAAGCTAGAATTGGAGGAACAAAGAGGTTTTGGAGAGTTATAGAGCTGGAGGAGATGAGAGAGTTAGGGAGAAGTGAAGTTTCAAAATCAGGCGTTTGAAACTGATGACAAGAGAATGAACCTGCTCAGCCAATCACAATCATAATAGTCCATTATACCTAAAAAGACAATGAGATTCAACATGAAAAACAATTCTTAGTGAAGGTTATACAGGTATTCCAAAACATTCTTCAAGTAGCAGGTAAGAGACACCAAGTACATTCAAAGTGATACAAAACGTGATAAGGTAGAGACAACAAGGTGAACAGCTGGATGAACACAGCAGGCCAAGCAGCATCCTGAGGAGTAGGAAAGCTGACGTTTCCGGCCTAGACCCTTCTTCAGAAAATGATAAGGCAAGTGAAGCCAGCATTGATTGCCTGTGCCTAATTATCCATAGGGTAATGCTATGGGTCTGGAGTCACATGTAGACCAGGCTAGATAAGGACTACAGTTTCCTTCCCTAAAGGACATTAGTGAACCAGATGGGTTTTTACAATGATTGATGATGTTGTCATGGTTACCATTAAATGAGACTAGATTTATGTTCAACGTTTAGGAGGAAGTGATGGCCTAGTGGTATTTTCACTGGACAATGAATCCAGAGACACGGGTTCAATTCCACCATCACTGACAGTGGAATTTGAATTCAATAAAATCTGGAATTAAAAGTCTAAGTGTTCTTTGAAATAAAAGCCTCTCTGGTTCACTCATGTAAGAAATCTGCCATCCTTCTCTGATCTAGCCAACATGTGACACATCTGAATAGAGACAAAACAACTGCAGATGCTGGAATCCAAAGGTAGACAAACAGGAGGCTGTAAGAACACAGCAGGCCAGGCAGCAACTGGAGGAAAGGAGCAGTCAACATTTTTGGGTATCACCCTGAGTCCTTAAGAAGAGTAATACCCAAAACATTGACTGCTCTTTTCCTCTGGATGCTGCTGGCATGTTCTGTTCTTCGAGCCTCTTGTTTGTCTACGATGTGACATATCTGAACCCATGCTGAACAACATTTGGAGGAGGTGTTCAGAGTGGCAAGGGCACAGAATCTACTCTGGGTGAAGGACTTCAATGCTCGCAGCACTACAACTGATCAAGCTGGTCAAGCCCTCAAGGATATAGCTATTGAATTGGGTCTGTGGCAGGTGGTCAGGGAAGTAACATGTATGAAAAGCATACTCAGCTTCAATAGGGAGGCAATGGTGTAGGGATACTGTAGCTGGACTATTAACCAGAGACCAAAGTAATATATTGAAGACCCAGGTTCAAATCCCACCATGGCAGATGGTGGAATCTGAATTTAATTAAAATCTGGAATTAAAAATCTATGAAATTGACCATTGTCAATTGTTGGTGGGAAAGCCATCTTGCTCACTAATGTCCTTTCGTGAAGGAAACTGCCTTACCTGGAGTAGCCTACATGTGACTCCAGATCCATAACAATGTGCTTGATTCTTATACCCACTGGGCAATTAAGGATGAACAATAAATACTGGCCTTGCCAGCAACACCTATATCCTATGAATGAATATAAAAATAAAATCCTCATCAACCTGCCTGTCATAGGTGCACTACTGCATTTTACTGCAAAGGAAATGAAGTAGAAAAGTCTTGCTACAGCTGTAAAGTACATTGGCGAGACTGCACCTAGTGTACAATGTACAGCTTTGGTCTCTTTATTCAAGGAAAGATTTATTTGGTTTGGAATCAGTTTAGAGAATGTTCACTCTGCTGATTCCTGTGATGAGTGGGTTTGCCTCATGAGGAAAGGTTGGGTCTATGCTCCTTGGAGTATAGAATAATGAGAGACGATATGATTGAAACATTCAAGTTACTGAGAGGGCTTTGCAGGGTGCTGAGGATGAATTTCTTCTCTCAGCAGGTTATTAATCTGTGCAACTCTCTTTCCCAGACAGCAATGGAGATTGGGTATTGAATACATTCAAGGACGAACTAGACAAGAGTTTGATTGGAAATGGAGAAGACCATTCAGCTTGTTTACCCTGCCCACCATTCAATATGATCACTGCTGATGGAGTTCTTCACTGCCTTTTACTCACCCTAATACCATAACCCCGTACACCACTAGTAATCAGAAATCTATCCAGCTTTACCTTAAATATAATCAAAGAAAGAGCTTCCATAGCCCTCTGCGGTAAAGAATTCCAAAGGTTCACAACGCTCTGAGTAAAAAAAAACACCTGTTCCCCCAACCTTATTTTGAAATATATAACCAGGGAAATCCTGTCTATCCTTTTAATTATTTGTAAATTTCAATGAAATCACCTCTCAACCTTTTAAACTCTAGAGATTACAGGTCCAGTTTGCCCACACTCTCTCTGGAGGACAGTTTTACACTCCTGGAACAAGTCTGGTGAACCTTTTGCATTCCTTGAATGGCAATAATATCCTTCTTGGGATAAGGAGGCTAAAACTGCTCACAGTATTCCAGGTTTAACTAAACTTCTATACAGTTGAAGGGGTCTTCACTACTTCTGTACGTAAATTCCATTGCATTAAAGGCTAACATTTAATTAGCTTTCCTAATACTTTGACGTACTTGTATGCTAGTCTTAAGTGATTTACTGGCAAGGACACCTGGGTATGTACATCATCCCTTTGTACATCTACAGTTTCCAACTTCTCACTATTTAAAGAATATTCTGCACATCTGTTCCTCCTACTAAATGATAACTTAATTTTTTTTACTTATGTTCCATCTGCCATGTTCTACCCATTCACTAACCTTGTCCAAATCCTCTTGAAACTACCTTACACCTTCAGTATCATCTACAAATTTAGGAAGATTACATTTGGTCCCCATCTCAAAATCGTTGATGTATGTTATGAACAGCTGGGGCCCAAGTACCGATCCTTGCAGTACCCATTAGTCACAGCCAGTCAATACGAGAATGCCCCATTTATTCCTACTCTCTGTTTCCTTTCTGTTAGTCAATCATTAACCCATGTCAACACATTACTGCCTATCTTACGTACTCTAAACATTGTAACCAGCTTCCTGTAGGGAACATTATCACAACATTTCTGAAAATCTAAGTGTACTATGTCCATCGGCTATCCTTAATCAGTCTTTTTAGCGACATCTTTAAAAACGCCAATAAGTTCATCAAATGCTATTTCCTACTCACAAATCCAGGCTGACCGTGGCAAATCAGATCATCATCCACTAGGTGTTTATTTGTCCCAACTTTTGTATGAGATTTTAGCATTTTCCTATGACTAACAAAAGACTAACACTTCTGTAGTTCTCTGTTTTCTCTCTTGCTCCCTTCTTCAATTGTCACTTTCCAATCCACAGGAATCATTCCATAATCCATAAATTTTTGTAAGATAATCACCAATGCATGGAATATTTGTGTGTGGAGGGAGGCTAGAAACACATGCATGAAGATGAGCTTGAGGCACAGTCAGATCAGCCATGTCTTACTGAATTGCAGAGCAGGGTCGTGGGCTGAACAGCCTACATCTGGTCCTATTTAGAGTCATCGAGATATACAGCACAGAAACAGATCCTTCGGTCCAACTCATCCATACTGACCAGATATTCTAAATAAATGTAGTTCTTTCTAGTTATCATAAGAAAAGGATTTGTTTCTGAAAGATCAAGATGAATGGCACAATGTACATCAACTTTAAATTAGGAATCTTTTGAAGTTGTGCCGCATGAGCATTTGTGTGTACAATGCTTTGCGGAAATACTAAGCTTACAGAGTTTTTTAATGGCACTAGTTGTTGTTTCACATACAGTTACTGATGGCATATACTTCTTACATGGCGAATTATTCACCTAGCACCTAGCATCCAGGAAATAAGACTAAAAAAACTAAGAGATAAGAGATAGCTATCTCCTGCAGCTGCTATGAAAATCTTAAGTTGATTCAAAATATGTTCTGGATGTTTTCTGGGTCACAAACTTGCCTGTGCTCTGATTCCAAATCATTCGAAGTGCATTCTGAGGTTTGACACATATTTTACGCCACAAAAATTCACCATAAAAAGCACAGGATTTATCAGTATCAACATGTAGCAACTGGGAATTGAACTGGCAGGAGTGGGACACTCACTCATTCATTCAATGAGATATAGCAGTACATTTGACAGGAAAATAAAATGAGTCTAAGTAAATACAAATAGGAGGCAGTACGATGAGGCTCTGGGCCCTCATAAACAATCAGCACACATTGCACAGTTATCAATGCACTAGCACATAGTTAGCAACCCATTGGTCACAGCGGAGGGCAGTAACTGGCTACAAGCTTCCCCCAACCCATGGGCGCAAAGGAAATATAGTTCCTTGTACACATGTCCAGACTAATGCTGGAGTTTAGAGAAATAAGGGGTGACTTGATTATGTATGTAGAAGATCCTGAAAGATCTTGACAAGGTGGACACAGAACAGATGTTACCTCCTGTACGCGAGTTCAGAACTAGGAGACACTGTTTTAAAGTTACAGGTCACCCTTTTAGAGCATGGATTAGGGGTATTTATTTCTCTCAGAAGGTTGAGCGACTTTGGAACACTCTGCCTTAGAAGATGGTTGAAGTGGGGTATTTTAATATTTTTAGACTGATTCCCCACCCAACAAAAATTGGTGGTTATTGGGGATAGATGGAATGTGGAATTTGGAACATAAAAATATAAGCAATGATCTGAGTGAATAGTGTAACACATTCAAGGAGCCAAATAGCCTACTTCTACTCTTATTTTATGTGTTCATATTTCCTGAGGAAACATTGCAGTGTCAGATGTGCAAATCTTTGAGTAAGCTGTCTTACCACTCATAAAATGTTATGGCCACTATTTTGAAGACTGACAATGGAGCACTCCATTAAATCAAATCATAGAGTCATAGAGATATACAGCATGGGAGTAGACCCTTCGGTCCAGCTCGTCCATGCCAACTAGATATCCTATGTAAATCTAGTCTCATTTGCCAGCATTTGGCCCATATCCTTCTAAATCCTTCCTGTTCATATACCCTTCCAGATGCCTTCTAAATGTTGTAATTCTATCAGCCTTCACCACTTCCTCTGGTAGCTCATTCCATACAAGCACCACCCTCTGCATGAAAAGGTTGCCCTTTAGGTCCCTTTTATATCTTTCCCCTCTCATCTTAAACCTATGCCCTCTAATTTTGTACTCTGTCAGCCTGGAGCAAAAACCTTGCCTATTTACCCTATCTATGCCCCTTATGATTTTATAAACCTCAAAAAAGTTAACCCTCAGCCTCCGACGCTCCAGGGAAAATAGTCCCAGTCTATTTGGCCTCTCTCTATAGCCTAAACCCTCCAACCCTGGCAACATCCTCATAAATCTTTTCTGAATCCTCTCAATTTTCACAACATCCTTCCTTTAGGAGGGAGACCAGGATTGCACACAGTACTCTGAAAGTGGCCAAAACAACGTCCTGTACAGCTGCACACATGACCTCCCAACTCCTATACTCAGTGCACTGACCAATAAAGGTAAGCATGCCAAATGCCTTCTTCACTATCCTATCTACCTACGGCTCCACTTTCAAGGAACTGTGAACCTGCACTCCAAGGTCTCTTTGTTCAGTGCCACTCCCCAAGACCTTACCATTAAGTGTATAAGTCCCACCCTGATTTGCCTTTCCAAAATGCAGCACCTCACATTTATCTAAATTAAACTCTATCTGCTACTCCTTGGCCCACTGGCCCATCTGATCAGGATCCTGTTGTACTCTGAGGTAATCTTCTTTGCTGTCTACTACACCTCCAATTTTAGTGTCATCTGCAAACTTATTCACCATACCTCCTATATTCGCATCCAAATCATTGATATAAATGACAAAAAGCAGTGGGCCCAGTACCTATCCTTGTGGCACACTGCTGGTCACAGGCCTCTAGTCTGAAAAGCAACCCTCCACCACCACCCTCTGTCTTCTACCTTTGAACTAGTTCTGTATCCAAATGGCTAGTTCTTCTTGTATTCCGTGTGATCTAACCTTACTAACATCATGACTAAAATTTATCCCTCAACCAATTCACTTATATTAAAGGTGATGAGGCCATTGGTTCTTTTGCTGTCTAAGGGCATTTGCAGTGCACAAATTGACTGCTGTGTTCCTACATTGCAACAGTGACCACATTTCAAAAAGCACGCTTCTTTGACTGTAATGCACTTTGGGAAGCTCTGAGGTAATGAAGGTAATGAAAGTTCTCTTGTACAGACACTGTTAATCAATGAGTTTAGTTGGATAGTTCATTTTGCTTTTTTTTCAACAGTCTTCTTAGTCATACTGAACGTTTTAATTTGATTGGACCATATGAATGCTTACTATATTAGGTAGAGTGGCTACAAGAGCAGGTCAGAAGCTAGAAATTCTACACTGGTTTAACTTACTTCCTGACACCCCAAAGTCTGTCCACTATCTACAAGACACAAGTCAGGGTGTGATGGAATAATCCCACTTTCCCGAATGAGTGCAGCTTCAAGAACACTCAAGACAAATGTTCAAGATAAAATATCCTTCTTGTTTGGCATTGCATCCACAAATCTCAACATTCACTCCCTTCACCAATGATGCACAGTGGCAGCAGTCAGCGCCATCTACAGTGTGCAATCAAACAATTTGCCTTGTTCCCTTTGACAGCACTTTCCAACCTCCGATCTCCACCACCCAGAAGGACAAAGGTAAGAGATACATGGGAACACCATGTAGAAGTTCTCCTCCAAGCCACTCACTGTCCTAACTTGGAAAGATATTGCCATTCTTTCACTGTTGCTGGGTCAGAATCCTGGAACTCCCTCCTTCACAGCATTGTTGGTGTCCCTACACTAAATGGACTGCAATGGGTCAAGGCACCACCACCTTCTCAAGGCAACAAGGGAGGGCAACAAAATGCTTACTCAGCCAGTGATACTTGCATCTATGAATAAAAAAAAATCCAAGCCAATCACTTCATAAAGACACGCGCTTTGACTGTCACAGGGTTGAAAGATTATTAAAACGTGTTCCACAGACTGAGTTTCCAGGCAACCAGTGGTCAGAAGACACCAACTTAAGAAACAGAAGCTGGGTGAGCTCAGTGGTCTTCAATTCTGCTCCTACATTCAACAAGGTCATGATTGAACATTTACTTGAAATCCAGTATATATCCATTGACTTTGATTGCCTTATTTCAACATGACAGTTTACATAGCAAAAATAAATGGGAAATGTTGACATTAGAAACTTGACATGGCAAATATTGACAAAAAGCATGAACAACAGTCATGACAACAAACGGTAAGATTACAGAAAGGAAAGGTACACCCAGTGCCTCATTCACATGTACATACTACAAATGCATTGAATGTGTGTGTACACTTACAGAAATATACAATGATATGGAGTTGAGGAAGATAGTGAGTTAAGGCCATTACATCTTTCACCCTGAAGACTTCTGTAGGACCTAAGAAAAACCTAGTGCTTACTGTTTGCAGTGACACAAGCTCCTCATAGAAATGCCTAACTGGCACCACTGGCACCAAGCTCATTCTCTCAATTCAAGTGTACTTCTCATATCAGTCTTGCTCAAATCTAATCCACATGGCATTGTTCACCTGTAGCTGATGCTTCTTCACTGTAAAGTATATGCATTTCTTAGGCCACTGCTGCATTCAGCTGCACCAGATTCTGCTCGACATACCTGTAAGCTTCTTTGGTGTCCACACCTGTAGATGTCATTGCTGAGCACATCTGTATACTTACTGGTGGTTCATTGGTTCTCACGTGTGAATGATCATAGCTCTACAGTCCGTACAATTACTATCATACACATTTCTAGGGCTCATTGCTGTACGCATTATACAGTCACTGTTTTATATACCTGTCTGGTCATTGCCATACTCAATTGCTTGGGTCATTGCTGTATGGATAAAAAGGTTATTGATCAACCACTTACTTAGTCAATTGATGATATTGTGCATATAGCAGTGGTCTGCTCACCTGCAGGGGCCTAGGGTCTGTGCACCTGAAGGCTCTGGGGCACAGTGCAGTTATAGGGCCAGTGTCTTGCACAATTATAGGGTTCAGTGCCTTGCATACCAGTAGAGGCCAGTGCTCTCCACAACAGGGGAGGTCAGTGCTCTGCACACCTTTATTATAATTCAGCACTGAGCATCTGCAGTTACACTGGCTGTGGTTTGTGCAGATGATTCCATCAAAGTCAGTTTGATTTTTAAAAAAAAATATGAACAACATCCCTAATTGTTGAGGGAGATAGGGCCTGGGAGAGATCTATCCCAATGAAAGTGGTATTGGGAAACTTCAGCACTCCCAAACAGGAACCTCAATCATAAATAGCACAGATTAGAGACTGGGTTTCAGCAACATTAGCCTGGAGAATGAATCCAGAATGCAGACCCAGTGAATTTTATCTTCATGGAGCCCCATAAAGGATGTGCAGTTGTCAGTCACATACCACATGCATGTTCCAGTGGAACAAAGCAACAGCGAAAATGCAAATATATATGCACTTTCTTTTGAAGTGGTTCCAGGTTCCGAAATGAGCTATTTAGGAAGTAACACAATCTGAGGAACATCTTCACATTTACAGTGTATGAAGGTATCATCTGCACATCATAATTGTGTTATAGTCTGTGACTCAGTCCTACCTAATGTTTCATGTAGCTATCAACCTAACCACATCGAACAATTTACGTTCTGTTTCATTGTTTTCCATCTCAAAAGACAGTTTCAAATTTCATGGATCAATGGAAACGCATTCCTTTCATGTCACCAATTGTGAAACATGGCTCATCTCATCATCAGCCTTCCTTAAGTACCACAGAGCATTTTAAAAAGTGCAGGGTCATGTTTCCTCCACGAGGGGAGGTGCTGAGCAGAGACGCAGGAGGGCAGGGTTTAATTCAGAACCAGCCTTTTGCTCTCCAGTTCTTTAACAGTTCAAAGTGCCGTCACAGTTATTGGTGAGAGTGTTTTCAATTTATTCAGGCCAAGACAAACCTGCCACATGCGAATGCCTGAGTATTACCATTCCACTCAGGACAGAATCATGATGTTCCTGTGACAACACCAAGTGGTCATTGGTCTAGGCACCATTGCCTCAGTCAATGAGATATATACATCTGTGATTTCCTCTGGACGGAGTATAAAAGTAGGGAAGTCATGCTAGATCTGCACAGGGCATGGGTGAGACTGCATTTGGATTGTCGTACCATTTTGATCTTCTTACTTAAGGAGGTACATGTTCGCATAGGAGATGGATTAACTAAGATTCACTGGACTGGTTCCCAGGATGGACAAACTGACATAAAAGTTGAAGCTGGCTGGGCCTGTATCTTTTGGAGATTGGAAGGATGAAAGATCATTGTGTGGGAACATGTAAAATTCTGTGGGGGCATAACAGGGTGAATGTTGAGAGTATATTCCTCCTCATTGAGAAATTTTGAATTAAGGGCCACATGTTCAAAATGAGACTTTTTTCATTAAAGACAAAGATATGGAGGAATTTCTTCTCTCGACCTCCATGCCACAGACAGCTGTGGGGGCATAGTCATTGTGTATATTTAAGGCTGAGATAGATTGACTTTTGATCAGTAGGAATCGAGGGTTTCAGGAAAATGCAGGAAAGTGGACATGAGGAATGTCAAATCAGCCATGATCCTATTGAATGGTGGAGCAGACTCAAGGGGCCAAATAGCCTACTCGTTTGTGTTTCTTACAGTTACGACCTTTAGGAAGGTCATTATTGTTCGAAATTCTCTTCAGCAGTGATGAAGCAAGCAACTAAGTATATTTGAGTTGGAGACAGTTTTCATTGATAGAAGTTTCAAGAGTTATGGTGTGGGTGGGGAGGGTTGGGCAGGCAGCAGAATGAAAGAAACTGCACACTCAGATCAGTCACAATCTTACTGAATGACACAGTGAGATCAAGAAGCTGAATGACCTACTTCTGCTCCTTATTCATATGTTCTTACGTTGTGTTTTTCTGTTAGCCCATCTACCTGTGAGTGTTTGTCAGCCAAATAGTCCCAACTTTCTGTGGTCAAATGCCTCTATCCACTTTGGTTAAAGAATCCATTCCTCTACTTGTAGAACAGTGCAAGGGGCTGAATGGTCTGCTCTATTCTAATATTCATATTTTCTTCTGTTAATACGAAGACATAAAAAACATGAATTTGGAACAGGAGAGGCCATTTGGTCTCTCAAGCCTGCTCTGCCATTTGATGAGATCACATCTGACTGTAATCTCAACTCTACTTTTTCTGTTTACCCGTTATGGCTTTTGACTCCCTTGGCAATCATGAAGCTGTCTAACCCAGCCTTCAATATATTCAATGACCCGGCCTTCAGTGCGCTCTGGAGAGAAGAATTCTACAGTTAATTCCACTAACAAGTGTGCAGACTACAATTCAAGGGATCTTTTTAAATCTATAAGGCATTGATGTGATCCTTCCTGGGTTTATGGTAAGATCTTTATGGAAATAACATTACTGTCTTTGAGAAGGGGTAAAGACATGTAAAGGTGGGATATTGAAGATTCCAGGAATGGTTAAAACAGGGGACATTTCTTTATCTTTTGGACAAAACAGGAGTCTTAGGAAATTTTCTGATCCAAAGTTACCAAGAGTATGCAGGGAATCTATAAAATTGAACCCCGCAGATAGTTTACAGTTGTTGAAAAGATTCCAGAACCAAAAGGGCAGAAGATAAAATAAATTAGCAAGAAGATAAAAATAAAATAAATTTGGTTGGCCTTTTCACATTCAAAGGTAATTAGCATGTGCAAAAATGTAGCTGAGAAAGCCATTGAAATGGGTAGTTTAAGTGAGTTCGAGAGAAATTTAGATTACTTTCTGGAGAGAAAGGGAGCAAGGGATTATAATAATTTAGTACTTTATCCCATGGTGATCTCTCAAGCGACTTCATAGAATAAATTACTTTTGAAGTGAAGGCATTCTGTATCAGCAACATCTCATAAACAGCTAATGAAATAAATAAATAACAAGTTAATCACTTATGCAGACTGACTACAGAAGCTGTTGTTGTTCTCCTTTAAACAGAAAAGGCTTGACTGACATATTCAAAATCAGCAGGGATTTCATGAAGGAGAAACTGCTTCCACCAGTAGGAAGGTCAGTAACTAGAGGACGCCCCAAGGACAGCAGCAGTCCAAGAAGGCAGCTCATCAGCATCTTCTCAAGAGCACCTCCAGATGGGTCATAAATGCGTGCCAGGTAGTGACATCCACATCCCATATATTGGTAGCAAAAAACACAGATTTAATGTGATTGGCAAAAGAATCAGAAGCAGTGAGGAGCTGTGTTTTTACATAGCTAGTTATGAAGACCTGCACAGAGTGACAACCAATGACCTAATAAGCAGTAACATTAAGACTGTTAAATTTATATTAATTCAAAATGAATGTTGACTCTGAAATTGATTTTGAAAATATTTGAAATATTTTAAGAGTTTGAATCATGTGTAATTATGTATAATTTCTTGTTAAGAAGGAATACTGAACTAACTGATCTGTTAACCGTTGACCTGGAAGCAATTCTGACAGGAAGGAAATTAAAATATGTAACTGCTGGATATAAAGATAAAACATAAGAATCGGAAAGGGGACAAGTCGTCAGCAAGGTGAGGTGGACAGCAGGATTCATGAATTGTCAGAAAGCACATTAAGGACTACTACCATTGTGTCCTCACTGCTCAAGTATTGAATGCTCAGAATTGGCCATACCATACAAAGGCACAAGCAGTTCTGGCAGATTCATGCTGTCACTACTCATGAGAGACAACAGTTGAGAATGTTCTCCAAATCATAGAATCTCAACAGTACAGGTAAATGCCATTCAGACCATCAAGTCTGCACCGCCCCACCAAACAGCATCCTGCCCAGACCCAATCCCCCACCCTATCCCCACATTTTCCACAGTTAATACACCTAGCCTGCACATCCCCAGACACTACAGGACAATTTAGCATGGCTAATCTGCCTAACCTGCACACTTTTGGACTTTGGACAAATAAAGTGTGCACTGAAGGAAAAATAGTGTGAACACAGTACTGTTTACATGCAAAAGCTTCCTGCAGAGAATTGGCTAATTCCTTAAAGGAAAGGGACTGAAATCCTGCCTGCAAGAACTGCATGGATTAAACCTGGACCATACAGGTGGATTGGCCTGCCTGTACACTCCATGAGATAGTCTTAGTTATCTCTGCTATTCCATATGTAACTTATATCTTGCATAGACTGATTTGGCTGTTAGTTTCTGCTTTTTAATGTTGATACTGACTTGTATTGAAATAAAACTTTATTTTATAAGATTAGTTTAGAAAATAAGATCTTCTCAGGTAACATGTTAATTTGTGATAGGATTTTGGATTTGGTTATTTTGGGTTAGAGCCCCATGAGGATTTTTACAAATACACTGACTGAAAGGGTGGCAGAAGCAGATTACATCATAGGTTTCAGTAAGGGACTGGATCAATATTAATCTTGTAAGGTCACAGGGAAAAGGCAGGAGAAAGGGACTAATTGGATAGATCTACCAAGGAGCTAGCACAGGGGTAATTGGACAAATGGTCTTCTTCAGTGTCTACAGCTACAAACTGCAGCTCTCTACAGCCCACCTTTTCAACAATCCCTTTGTGATTTTGGCCTCGGGTGATGCCCGTGGGAACGTCTAGTGTGAGGTATACTGCATGCGATTTTGATGAGGGTGTCCATGTTATAGTTAACTGGAGTTGTTAGATGGTAATGTCAATTAGTGCATAATGTCACATCTGCCCCCTCCTGCAGCCACAAACACAATGTCAGAGCAGGGTGAGGCTGGCATTGTCAGTGACTGTGAAGTTGACCTTGGAGATGATCTTTCATTGACCTGGTTCATTCCAGGCTGCAGCTGGAAATATCTGAGACATCTTCAAGTGCATCAGCCACTGTTGTATAAAGGAGAACACTAAAGCTCTGCACTCCAAGAGAGCGAAAAACAATTTATCCTCTGTTGCTAGAGTGAAGCAGGTGGAATGTGCACGCAGCTTTGCTGGGAGTGCAGGTTTCCACAGGATGCCAGGTGACATTGTCTCCACATAGATTGCTTTGCAGAAACCAAATACCAACTTTACATAACCCTGTATGTCCTCAGTGTCCAGCCATGGGTTACCATTACCAGTGAATCACGCAGGACAATGCCTGGTACCCGGGCAGAAGTCACAATATCTTTCTTCTGCAAAGGACAACTACAGTCGAGGCACTGCGAGATATCAGAGGGTGGGTTTGTGGGAATGGGGCCGTCTGCAGACCACACAAGTTCAGGACTTGTGGCGTAAAGATCACATGCACAGTGGTGAATGGCAGATAAAGTGGAAGCTGTGCCACAAATACAGACCCAATAGTGGCATGTTGGATCAACCTTTTATGTGCTCAGTGTGGGTGCTATGCAGTAAGCTCCCTCTGCACCCCATGCATGAAATGTTTCAAGTAGCTTTGGAGGCAGACAATAGCCCACCATCTAATCATCCCTTTTTTCATAACACTACAGTTTCAAACATTTGTCTCCCAGGATAAATTAACGGCCCAAGAAGATGTAGCAATAATGCAAAGGAAAAATAAGCGGCAAAAATTCTGCAGAATGTCCTTCAAACAAAACAATCTTTGATGCAGCCCATTGTCTAAGGATTGGTGATACTACAGTGAGGGAGAGTAACCTGTATCAGGATTTCACCCATTACATTCAAAGCATGGATTTTACTGAGGAACAGCAAGTGGACTGAGATTTATATAATACCTTTTACAACAATAAGATGTCCTCAAGCCCTTTATAACCAATTAAACTTTCCTGGAAGTGTACTCATTGCTACACTGTAGGAGATCTGATAGTCAAATTCTGGATTCTACTTCCTCTCCCATCTGAAAGGATAAGGGCAGTGAATGCAAAGGGAACACCACTACCACTGGCAAGGTTCCGCCCAAGCCATGCACCACTAACTTGGCAATATATCACCCTTCCTCACTATCACTAGGTCAAAATCCTTGAAGTCCCTCCCTACCAGCACTGTGGGTGTCCTTACACCCCAAGGACTGCAGTGATTTAAGAAAGCAGCTCACCAGCACCTTCCCAAAGGCAGTTAGGAATTGACAATAAATGCTGGCCTAGTCAGCTCAGATGCTATGAACAAAAAGTTATGCACAGCTACTCCCATGAATAGCAATGTGATGGTAACCAGATAACCTATTCTTCAGTGGTGTTGGTTAATTGATAAATACTGGCCCAATATGATTCACCTGTAATTCTTCAAAATATTGGTCACGGAATCTTTTCCACCCTCCAGAGAGGGCAGATCAGGCCTTGGTTAGGGTCTCATCAGGAAGATTCATGCCATTTTCAGAACAGTACCCTGAAGATTCATTAGGAAACATTAACCATTGCTGAGTGGTTATTTTGTGAGGTGATTGGTTCAGGGTTACTGGAAGTATGAAGCATGGGAAATACAGCCAAATAATGTTTTCCCACCATTAACTGTGTATTGTTGCACATCTGCTCAATTATAGACACACAAATTCCTAGAGCAGACACCAGGGAACTGGGAGTTCGAAATAATTCTATACTCTGCTGCTCTCTTGGTCACATCCAATACTGCGTGATATAGGGACCATCTAATATATTTATATCCACATAAGAATTCACCCAGTAAGGCTGCAAAGTCTTTCATTCTTATTTCTCCCAATTAACACGGTACGTCAAAGTGCCTATTTTGAATTTTAAGTCATCTCACGTTCAATGTATTACTGTATAATGGATATCCCTTGTAATGCATCACCACAGGCTTTTGAATGAATTTACCCCGATAAACAGTTTAGGAAGTTCATTAAACCTCATCTCTTTGAAATGAAGTTGTTTGCATTATCTTAATCGGTACATATTGAATTGCATTAAATAGCCATCTGGTTCATGTTTCTTGTGTGCAAATTTTAATACATACTTCTGGCTGTTGTTAGGAGGAAAGAATTTATGGCCTCCAGGGTGTCATTAGTAATGGGTTTCATGTTTTTGGACACCAGTGAGTTTATTTTCACATACATTATATGTCTAAAGCATTTCTGATTTGATAGCTGAGGGCTCACCTGTTCTTAAGGTCATAAACTTGGGCTGGGAAAGGGCAGCTGTTTATCCCGATGTACATTAATCAGATGTGACTGGTTTGAAAGCTCTGGGGGAGGCTGTTCAGCCCCTCAGGCCTCTACTGCTCTTAGAAAATGCTATCTAGTCAATCCCACTCATCTGATTTTTATCATTGGTCTGCAAATTTTCTCCACTTCATGTTGTTATCCAGTTCTCCTTTTAAAAATTATTTTTGAAACTGCTTCCATCACCCTTTCAGACATTACACTCCAGATCACAACTACTCACTGTGTACAGGATTCTCCCAATTCACTGCTGGCTCTTTTCCGACTGATCTTAAATCTGTGTTTACTGGTTACTGAGCATCCAGTCGAATACAATTAACTCTCGATTTACTCTGTCAAAAGCCAAAATCTTACGTTTGGTGAGGTGCTGTTGAACACAGCAGCATGAGAGTATTTTGTTTTGGTTTCATAGCTGATATTTCAGAATGGTCAATGGTGTATTGAACATATTCTTTGTCATAATGACAACTACTTGGCAGCAAGGTGAGACTAAGGTCTGGATTTTCGCCATTATACCAAGTCCTGCTATCCTTGCGAAAAAAGTGCATGAGCCTAAAAATCACAGTCTGTCCTGTTCTCCTCCTCCTCTCTCAATCTCACCTTTTCCATGCCCCACCATCCACCAACCCCCACAGTTTATTGCACGTTTCATTTCTTTCAGAGCAGATTTTGCCTTGTCTTTATGTGGTTCACAGAGGCAGCTGGCCACATAAATCATGAGCTGCCTCCGCTTCTGTGTAATTTTGGTAGTGCAGGCATATGAAACCGAGGTGTGTAGATTATGTAGGGGTTGGCGTGGTAAGATACTCCTTTGGCTCTGTTTCTGGGACATACTCAGATGTTTGTTAAAAGTAGGCAAGAATGTATGTAAGAAAGGTTATTGGCACGGTCAAGTAATTTGCAAAATCAACCGTTAAAACTGTCAGGACCAACTGTCAAATGGAAATGTCAAACTACCTGAGATAACAAGGTGTGGAGCTGGATGAACACAGCAGGCCAAGCAGCATCAGAGGAGCAGGAAAGCTGACGTTTCGGGTCAAGACCACCACATTTCTGAAGAAGGGTCCAGACCCGAAACGTCAGCTTTCCTGCTCCTCTGATGCTGCTTGGCCTGCTGTGTTCATCCAGCTCCACACCTTGTTATCTCAGATTCTCCAGCATCGGCAGTTCCTACTATCTCATGTCAAACTATCAAGTAATTTAAAGATATTTAAAGAAGCTGTCAAAAGTGTTAGAATAATCATCATTTCCTTTTTCAGTCTATCTGCTGCCATGGGCATAAGGACTTTCAGAAGTGATTACTTCTCCATGATGGATTTTGAAACCAGCCATTATCGCTGCCATTTCACTGTGATCAACACTTATAAGTGGTTATAGACATTTTGAAATTGGACTAAAAATTCCAATACTTGTTACTATAAGAGATTAAGCACTTGAATGAAATGCTTGTTGTTACAAAGTTTTATGCAGCTGGAGGAATACAAATGTAGTAATTGGCATTTTATGAAACGGTGTTTCTTTTCTAATATAATGAAGACTCCAATTCATGCTTAGAACTTTATTTTACCTCATCACTGTACAGATCTGCCCATGTTGGATAGTGAGCAACTTGGCACAATAGATGTAAGGGCAAAAAATGGTGGGTCTGTAATGACATGGTTTGGCATGACT
Organism: Ginglymostoma cirratum; assembly: GCA_024137785.1. Taxonomy (NCBI): domain Eukaryota; kingdom Metazoa; phylum Chordata; class Chondrichthyes; order Orectolobiformes; family Ginglymostomatidae; genus Ginglymostoma; species Ginglymostoma cirratum. The sequence continues at coordinate 6,442,804 of JAHRHZ010000111.1, read as the reverse complement.
TGGCATTAAGTCGTCATTGGGTTTATAAAGGAGAATTGGGTGGATGTGTGGACATAAATAGGCATGGCACATATGAGGGGTTATGACAGTGCGGGATAAGATGGCATGGGTGGGTCCTGGGGAGTGTGTGAAGGGGCAAAATGGATGAGTCTCGGAGGGATGTTTTAATTTTTATTCTTTTCTTGGTCCGAACCAGCCGGCACCCTCTTTGCCACCTCTGAAGTCACTTGCCTCAGGTTGTAATATAGCTTTCCCTTCCCAGACAGCCATTTTTAAAAGCCAGGTTGCAGAGCCAGGAATTCTTCCCAGTCTGTGCATATAACACATGGATAAAAATTCAGGCTGGCATGTATGCCTGCTAGCATTTATTTGAAAATAACCCTGAGTGAGGTTATTGAATATTGATATTACACACGTGGATCACATACCCTGCTGGGTCACACAAGTTGTGATGTTCCTCAATCTTCTGCCAATATTTACTTGCATTTATATAGAACCTTTAACAGAACAAAATGGCTGGGCTCAGCTTTCCCAATACTTTTCCAACTAGTCTCCTATCTTCCATAAATGTGGACTTATCCAAAACTCTATTGTCCATGTCCTCACTCTCAACAAGCCCATGTCAGCTTAATGCCACATCAGGAACAAACATTAAAATTGTTATCCTTATTTTAAATATGTCATTGCCATGCCCCTCCTGCTGCTCACTCTTCCCTATCCGCCCCATGGTGAGCATGTATCTCTATAATCTTCTTTAGATCTTGTAATGATGCTGTCACTTTAAAAAAATTATTTTGTCCTCAGGTTTTTGAAGAGAGGTTGTAAAGGCAGAGGTGCTGAAAAGTCTAGCAAGTCTAACAGTTTAACATTGGAAGGGGAACAGCCGGTCTTCCCAGGTCAGGTTTTTTCTAAACTGTAGCAGTCACAAGATATTGGAGTCCAGAAGTGTTGCAAGCTTCAGTAAAGGATTCCTCTGACTTTCTCTGAAATCTTTCTCTGGATGTTGTTCCCTCCTGCCTGTAAGAACCTGTGTTTGAATTTACCTTTGTGCCAAGGGGTGTGTTTATGGGATGTTACTATTATTGGAACAGTTAATTAGTTGAGTTGCTGGATTGAGTCGGTTAAGTTTTCCAGTAGTTAAGTTACTCTAAATTCTGCTTTCTTTTGTTCATGTTTCAACTGAAGTGTTTAAATAAATTCTGTTTTCTTAAAGCTGAGTGGTTCGACCAGTTGCTTTTAAAATAAGAATAAGTTAGTGTCTAGGCTCCCTCATTAAAATATTTTGAGGGGGTCTGGCTTGGTCCATTACACTCCACAGGTTTCTGAACCCTCAGTGCTCCTCTAATTCTTCCCACTTACCCATTGCCAATTTTCATCACTCCACCACTGATGGCCATAGTAAAACTAACCGGAACTCCCTCTTTACATCTCCTAACTTCCCTCTTTAGAGCACTCTTTACAACCCACCTCTTTTGACCAAGTTATCATGATATCACGTTACATGTCAAGTAATGTTTCATAACTTTCTCACAGGACTCATGTTGAGACTTCAAAAACGGCAATACAAATTTCAGATTATTACGTAGAACATAGAACAGTACAGCACAGTACAGGCCCTTCGGCCTGTGATGTTGTGCCAAACTTTTACCCTAATCCTAAGGTCTATCTAACTTCCGCCCCTACCTTATAATATCACAAATATGCCTATCTAATAGCTGCTTAAATGCCCCTAATGAGGCCGACTCCACTACCTTCTCTGGCAATGCATTCCACACCCCTACCACTCTCTGAGTAAAGAACCTACCTCTGACATCTCCCCTATATCTACCTCCACTCACTTTAAAACTATGTCCCCTCGTAATAGCTACCTCCACCCTAGGAAAAGTCTCTGGCTGTCTACCCAATCTATACCTCTGATCATTTTGTACACCTCTAACAAGTTACCTCTCATGCTTCGTCGTTCTAAAGAGAAAAGCCCTAGCTCTCTCAATCTTTCTTCGTAAGACCTTGCCTCCATTCCAGGCAACATCCTGGTAAATCTCCTCTGCACCTTTTCCAACGCTTCCACATCTTTCCTGTAATGAGGCGACCAGAACTGGACACAATGCTCCAGATGTGGCCGAACCAGGCTTTTGTATAGCTGGAGCATAACTTCATGGCTCTTGAGCGCAATCCGTCTATTAATGAAAGCTAACACACCATACGCCTTCTTAACAACTCTATCCACCTGGGTGGCAGCTTTCAGGGAACTGTGGACATGAATCCCAAGATCCCTCTGCTCCGCCACACTGCCAAGAATCTTTCCATTAACCCTGTATTCTGCTTTCAAGTTTGTCCTTCCAAAATGAATCACCTCGCACTTTTATTGCTCAAGTATTATTGTTCAAGTGCCATGCACAAAGCACTTTGTGCAGTCCTAGCTGAACCACTCTCCCCATGCAGATTTAAATGCGGAGCTCAGGAAATCTCCTGTTTTAAAGCCCTTTGGCATTCACAGCCTCTGTTCTAGGACATCTCAGACAATTCCTTATGCAGACAAAGGCAAACAGTGGTACATGCTCTCCAATTAAAAATGGGATGCTAACAGCTGGTTTATTGAATGCAGAAACAATTTGTAATAATATGACACTTCAAACGAATACAAGCGCTGCAGTCATTGTTTCAAATATTTGGAGACAGAAAGCGTGTTTGATGGAAATCACAGACTACAACATGCAGGAAATTAGCATTGACATTTGGTTCAAATAACTCTGCACAGAGATCTCCAGAATTTCAAATGTCTTAAAAATAAATTGGTTCTCAAAACAACTCGTGTCCTTCCTACTGACATGTTGCCACTCAGAACAGCTGATCTTCCTATTAGTGTCAACTGTGGCTCAGTGGTAGCACTACTGTGCCAGTAGATTGCCCACAGCAGGGGTTTCAACATGCAATCCAGGTTGACAATTCACTACAGTAAGGAGAGTTAGCCGCACCTTCTAAGGTACTGTTCACTGATAAAGCAATAGACTTGTCCCTCTATGCCCTCTCCAATGTAACAAAGGATCACGTGGCAAAAATTTGACGAACAGTAGGGGAGCGTCCCCCACCAGTGTTCTGCCCAATGTTTATCGCTCAATCACCATCACCAAAAGAGATTATCTGTCTATTATCTCATTGTTGTTATGTGGGATCTTGCTGTGCAAAGATTAACTGCTACATTTCTGCACTTAATAAAAATAAGCACTTTCTTTGGCTGCAGAGCAATTTGGATATCTCAAGGCACCATATAAATACATGTTCTTTCTTCTTTGAACTGGTGCAGAAAGTCAAAATGCTTGTGATATTTTCATTGTCACAGTCAAACATTTTCCTTTTAGCCCTGGTCATCAGTTACTCTTTTGTTATCTATACGTTTGAATCTTTTTCCTTTACCCAGCATTTTGAATTCATTTTGCCATTCTTCAGATTTTTGTACAGAATTGTTTCGATTCCTCTGAACCCTTATTAATCTGTCCTGCACTACACAACTGATCTCAGTCTGGTGTCTTCAGTAAATCTAGCATTACCAGATTTTGCTTTATCCGTATCATCCTTAATCATGTGAACAACAAAGATGCCTTATCGGAGATAGCTGAAGAGCCCATACTAATCAGAAAGTGCTTTAGCCATTCATCACTTCCTTTGTTTTCTATTAGCGACCTAATTTTAATCCAGCTGGCTGTTTTGCCATTAGTTCCTTGCCTTTATCTCCTTAAAAGCCTCAGATGCAGTACCTTATCAATGCCCTTTGAAAAGGACAAGCATCTTCTCTTCATTGGATATCATTCACTCGCTAATTCAGTTACTTCCTCAAAGCACTCTAATAAATCTATGAGACATGACTTAATGCTTTTAAAATGATGTTGTCTACTTGTTACTGTGAAAGACTGTTGGCTGCAATCAGTGGCTGTAGTCTAAAGTCTTGACGTTCCATCTACAATGGATCACATTATTTTATTTTCTACACTCTTCAAGTTAAGGCTTGGGGAAAAAAAATCTCCTTTCCCATGGTGGCAGAATAAAGCCTCATACTGCAGGATAATCAGGCAGTTTACTAAGGAAGGAGTGATAGTAACTTTTCTGGTTGTCACATTGCTGTCTGCAGGAGCTTGCTGTGTGCAAACTGGCTGCCCTGTTTCCTACATTGCAACAGCGGCTAAAAATAATTACTTTGACTGCAAAAAGCCTTTGGATGTCCTGGGAACATGCAAGACACTATAAAAATGCAAGTGTCCTTCACATTGAGTTGACCCGGGGAGTACCTGTATTTTTAAGAACACTCCCAACCTGTGGGCGAGGGTGACAGAAGCAGCTTGGGGAAACAGTCATCTTTGTACAGAAATGACACAATTATTTTATGGGTTCCATGGATGTATCGAACTATGTAGAACAAGCTAAGAGAAAGTCCCTCAATTCCTGAATGCATATAATATTGAACTGCTTTCCAAAATGTGGGGGAGGTGATGGCCTAGTGGTATTACCGCTAGACTGCTAATCCAGAGAACCAGATTACATTCTGGGGACTCGGTTTCGAATCCCAGATAGTGTAACTTGAATTCAATAGAAAAAGAATCTGGAATTACAAGTCTAATGAAGACCATGAATCCATTGTTGATTGTTGGAAAAACCCATCCAGTTCAGTAATATCCTTCAGGGTAGGAAACTGCTGTCCTTAGCTGGTCTGGTCTACATGTGACTCCAGACCCACAGTAATGTGGTTGACTCTTAACTGTCCTCTGGGCAATATTCTAGCCTAGCCAGTGATACCAGTATCCCAGGGATGAATTAAAATAAGTGAGTTAAATAAACTAAGGAATAAAACAATGAGAACTGAAGACAGAGTCAAAAAAAACTGCAGATGCTGGAATCCAAGATTGACAAACAGGAGGCTGGAAGAACACAGCAAGCCAGGCAGCAGCTGGAGGAAAGGGCAAGCCAATGTTTTGGGTATTACCCTTCTTCAGGACTGGATGCAGGGGTAGGGGGAGCTGCAGGTAAAAAGGGGGAAACAGGGGGAGGTGGAATGATGGTAACAGATGGACACTGGTAGTAGGTACAACTTGGTTGATCGATAGGAGGGATGAATCTGGTTGGTAACTGGAAGGCAGGGTCAGAAGGTGGAATGGAAGGGAGGATGTTGGGCTGGAGGGGGAGGTGGGAGATGGGTGGCAAGGTTATTTGAAATTGGAGAACTCAATGTTGAATTCTCTGGGCTGTAGGGTTCCCAGGCGGAAGATATGGTGCTGTTTTTCAAATTTGTGTTCTGAGTCACCGTGACACTGAGGAGGCCGAGGACAGACACGTCAGTGGGGGAGTGGGATGGGGTGTCGAAATGGGCAGTGACCGGGAGGTTAGGTTGGCCGTTATGGGCCAGGCGGAGATGCTCGGCGAAATGGTCACCTAGTCTACGTTTGGTCTCACCGACGTAGAGAAGACCGTATTGGGAACACTGGATGTAATAGACTAGGTTGGAGGAGATGCAAGTGAAGCTCTGTCTCACTGGGAAGGACTGTTTAGGGCCTTGAATGGAGGTGAGGGAGGTGATGTGTGGGCAGGTGTTGCACCTTTTACGGTTACAGGTGAAGGTACTGGGTGGGTTGGAGTAGTTGGTGGGGAGTGTAGTGCAAACTACGGAGTGGCGAAGGGAATGGTCCTTGCAGAAGGCAGAGAGGGATGAGGAGTGGAAGATGTCCCAGGTGGTAGGGTCTAATTGGAGTTGGCATAAGTGTTTGAGGATGATGTGTTGGATGTGGAGGCTGGTGGGGTGGAAAGTGAGGACCCTATCTTTATTATGTTTGGAGGAAGGGTGGTGGTTAAGAGCTGTGGAGTGGGGAATGGAGGAGGTGCGGTGGGGGGCTGTCTGGATGACAGAGGGGGGAAAAGAACATTGTTTGAAAAAGGTGGACATCTGAGATACTTGGGAGTGGAATGTTTCCTCATCAGAGCAGATGCGACGGAGACAGAGGAATTGGGAAAACGGAATGGAGTTTTTGCAGGATACTGGGTGGGAGCAGATGTAGTCTAGGTAGTTGTGGAATTATAGTAAATGTTGGTACATAAGTTGTCACCAGAAATGGAAACTGAGAAGTCAAGAAAGGGAAGCAGAGAGGTCAAGAAAGGGGAAGAAGGTGTCTGAGATAGACCAAGTAAATTTGAGGATGGATGGAAATTGTTAGTGAAGTCGACGAACTGCTCCATCCTGGGTGTAAAATTGGGCATGGATACAGTCATCAATATAACGGTGGAACAGTTGGGGAACTGTATTGGTGTTCGTACTAAAGAGGGCCTGTTCGACATAACTGACAAACAGGCCAGCATAGCTGCGTGGATAGTCTTCCAAGTCAGTCTGTGTCTGAAGATACTTTGAATTTCACTATTCTGAAAAGGGATTTGCCCAACATGTTCTTACTAAACAGACATCCACTGTAGCAATGTTTTCTTTTGAGTCCGTTTATCTGGACTGATAAAAGGACCCAAATTATAAAGCTCTCTATGTGACCTCAGGATAACCTTGTCAGCACTCCATTCACAACTGAAGTGCTTTTGAGTGCAGTCACTGTTGCGGCATTGGCAAACTGGCAGCCAACAGTACACAATACTTTCCCAGAAACAGTAATGCAATAGATGACCAGATAATATATTGCAATGTTGACCAAAGGCTAAAATTTGGCCATGACACTAGGAGAGCTCTCCTGTTCTTCTGTCATGGTGCCATATGATCCACATCTGAGGGCAGATGGAGCCTTGTTTTACCAAGTTAGAAAGCAGCATCCCTGACAGTGCAGTACTGCCTCAATGCTGCACTGGGAATGAGAGTAGGGATTTGCCAGTTCTGAAGTGGACCAGCCCATAATCTGTTGGCCCAAAAGGTTAGAGTGCAAATCACTGACCCACAGGAGTCACTATCTGGAGGCTGCCTGTCCCTTCCTCCACAGAGTTATTGAAGCAGCTTGGTCATATAAACCCAGATTGCAATCCTATCTGCTGTAAGTAAGGTTGAAAAACATTCAACACAAATTTTTGTTGCAGCAGTGGGTTGTGAGTAAGCCTGACAAGTAACATTTTTCCACTTCTCTTTCTCCCTGGCTCAGCTGTTAATTCTGTCACTCTTGAGTTTCCACACATTGATCTGGCATCATTAAGGGATTTGGCACACAGCAGCTAACAGTTTCTACATAATGGAAACTCATACCGTCAAATCAAACAAACTATCCGACCGTTAGATTTACTGCCTGCTTAACCTAATCATTAATTCTGTCCGGGCAATCTCTTTAATGAGAATTATATTAATACTCTTACAAGGGGTGTGAAGATGATTGAACCTGTAATTTGAAAAGTCAAATCTTTCTGCTTCTTCTGGGAGATTGTAAAGCTTCAGCAAACTGATTCTTAAAACAAATACTGTTTGAACTGTTTACCATCACTATATGTGTAATTGGTATGGGTTTGTCAGGAAAAGATAGGGCTTTAGGAAAATGCCTCTTTTCAAAAGGGCACTCTTCAATTTCTGACTGCCCTTCACGCTAGGGCTCCTGATGTTTGTCACTTTACTGCAAAGCAAGGGGCATTGACAAAGCGGAGGGTCTACTTTATGGGACTGATCATTGCTGGGCTGGACCACAGCAGGCACTATCAGTCCCAGGCAATGCATGACTAAGTAGGTCTCTTGTCCAGGCCGCCTGCCTCTCTTCTGGTCGATGTCACAGTGCTCCTCGTGGCCTTCCGTTATCTGTGTGCTCCAGAAAGGTGGAAGTGCATTCTCAAAATCCAGCATCAAGGGTTTATTTAACCCAGCTAGCTGTCATTAATCTTGATTTAACTTACAGCTGACTGTTGAAGAAAAGGGACATCCACAAACCTGGAAAGGCAATGACATTATCATTGTGCTTATGGAATAAGCAAAAAGAGCAGATGCCATTTCCATGATAACGCATCAGGTTCAGGAAATTGATCTGGAGAGGGTAAGAGGAAGCTAGTAACCAGTAATTAGTCCCTGAGCTTGATCAAGCTCCTCTCACTGCTAACTCTCTTCATCTGAAGGGATATAATTTGGAATTGGAGATTTAGGTGAGGAGGGAGGCAGAAGGCATTAAACTATAGGCAGGTTAGCCTCACCTCAGTTGTTGATAAGATTTTAGAGTTCCTTTTTAAGGAAGATATTGAGGAGTACATAGAAGTGTACGGTCAAATAAAGCTGAGTCAGCACAGCTTTGTTAAAAGCAGGCCCATGACTGACAAATCTGTCAGAATTTTTTTGAAGAGGTAGTAAGAAAGTTAAAAATCACAGGACACCAGTGCACTGACACCTGAAGAAGTGAGAGTCCAAAAGCTTGTGTCTTCAAATAAACCTGTTGGACAATAACCTGGTGTCGTGTGATTTTTGACCTCGCCCACCCCAGTCCAACACCGGCACCTCCACATAATGAGAAAGTTAGACAAAAGAGAGCCAGTGGACGTGATCCATTTGGATTTCCAGAAGGCCTTTGACAAGATGCCACACAGGAGGCTGCAAAATAAGATGAGCCAATGATGTTAGGTGCAAGGGACTGGCATGGATAGAGGATTGGCAGAAGGCAAGGAGTAAGGATTAGGGGTCATTTTCAGGATGGCAGTCGGTGACTAGTGGAGTTCCACAAGCGTCCGTGTTGGGACCTCTGTTATTCACGTTATGTATTAATGATCTAGATGAAGGAACTGAGGGCATTGTTGCTAAGTTTGCAGATGACGCAAGGAAACGTCAATGGACAGTTAGTGTTCAGGATGCGGGGAGGCTGCAGAAGGATTCAGACAGGCTAGGAAAGCGGATAAACAAGTGGCAGATAGAATACAATGCAGGAATACACGGGGTTGTGCATTTTGGTGGGAAGAATAGAGGCGTAGACTATTTTCTAAACAGGGAAATGCTTTGGTAATCTGAAGCACAAAGGGACTTTGGAGTCCTAGTTTAGATTCTTTTAAGGATAATACACAGATTCAGTTGGCAGTAATGAAGGGAAAAGTTACGTTAACACTCATTTCGAAAGGGCATGAATGCAAAAGCAGTAATGTACTGCTGAGGCTGTATAAAGCTCTGGTCAGACTGCATTTGGAATATTGTGAGAAGTTTTGGGTACCATATCTGAAGAAGGACATGCTGGCCTTGGAGGTGCCCCAGCAGAGGTTTACAAGAATGATCCTGGACATGAAGAACTTGTGATTTGTGGAGTGGTTGAGGACTTAGTGCCTGTACTTGATGGAGTTTGGAACGATGAGGAGGGATTCTGATTGAAACTTACAGAATATTTAGAGACCTGGATAGAGTGGGTGTGGAAAATACGTTTCCACTAGTAGGAGAGACTGGAACCCGAGGGCTCAGCCTCATAGTGAAGGGACGACTCTTTAGAACTGAGATGAGGAGGAATAGCTTAGCCAGAGGGTGGTTAAACTGTGGAACTCATTGCTACAGAAGAATGTGGAGGCTGAATCATTGAGTGTATTTAAGACAGAGATGGATAGATCATTGATTACGAGGTTATGAGGAGGAGGCAAGAGAATGAGGTTGAGAAACTTATCAACCACATTTGAATGGTGGAGTAGACTCGTTCATCCAGATCATTAACATATAACATGAATAACAGAGGTCCCAACACAGACCCTTGTGAACTCCACTAGTCACCGACTGCCATCTTGAAAATGATCCCTTTATCCTTGGTCATTATCTTCTGCCAATCCTCTATCCATGCCAGTCCCTTGCACCTAACATCATGGGGTCTTGTTGGCCTAATTCTGTTCTTATATCATATGGTCTTATGATCTAAGGTGGGGAATAAGGCAAAAATAAAAAAGGGAAAAGAGAAGGGGAATGTGGGGGAGAAAACACAAAAGGGAAAGACCAACAAGTTTTTTTTTTGTTCATTCACGAGATAAGGGCATCACTGATAAGGCCAGCATTTATTGCCCATCCCTTACTGCCAGAGGGTAGTTAAGGGTAAACCACATTGCTGTGGGTCTGGAGTCACATGTAGGCCTGGCCAAGTAAAGATAACAGTTTCCTTCCCTCAAGGACATTAGTGAATCAGATGGGTTTTTCCAGCAATCAACTGTGGGTTTATGGTCATCATTGGACTCTTAATTCCAGCTATTTATTGAATTCAAATTCCAACATCTGCCATGGTGGGATTCAAACCTGGGTTCCCAGAACATGTTCTGGTCTCTGGATTAACAGTACAATGATAACATCACCAGACTGTTGCCTACCCACTGACTGAAGTTGACAGAAGCTCCCCATTACACTTTACCTCCATTCCTTTGCAGCCTGCTCTACCACATAACAAAGGATAGTGATCAGGGTTAATGGTTTACCCTAAATCCAGCAGACAGACTCCTCAGATGGTATGGTTGCTCAACAACATGTGAGACAAGGACATACAAAATGTGCTGTTCAATTTTCTACTGTGGGTGGACAATATAGAATGACACAGTACGTCAGTAGCCATTCAGTCCATTGTACCTGTGGCTAGACTTGCAAAAGCACTAGGCAATTAGTCCCACTCCTGTGCTAATTTTTCTATTTCAAGTATTTATTCTAAACCCTTTAGACGCTGTTCTTAAATCTGTTTCCGCTGGCAATTCAGACTGTGTGGTTGTTGAGAGATAAAAGGTACTGCAGATGCTGGAGAATCCAAGATAATGGGCATGGGGCTGGATGAACACAGCAGGTCAAGCAGCATCATAGGAGCAGGAAAACTTGACGTTTCGGGCCTAGACCCTATCGCTTCTCGGCCTGTGTGGTTGTTGACTTGCTCGTCGTGCTGGCTTATTTTGGTTCAGACTTTTCATCACCATGCTAGGTGACATCATCGGTGGAGCCTCTGATGAAGCGACGTTATTCTACTCTGCTTGCAACTTATACTGTCTGGTCCATTATGGTGAGTACTGTCATTTCTGGTTTTGATCTGTATGGGTGTGGGTTTGTATGGGTTGGTATATGGGGTCCAATCCTACACGTTTGTTGATTGAAGTACGGGTGGAGAACCATGCCTCTAGGAATTCCTGTGCATGTCTATGTTTGGCTTGGGCTACTATGGTTACTTTGTCCCAGTTAAACTGATGGCCTTCATTGTCTGAATGTACTGATATTAAGGAGAGTTTGTCGTGCCATTTTGCTGCTAGGTGATGTTCATGTATTCTGATGGCTAATTTCCTTCCTGTCTGTCCAGTGTAATGCTTGTGGCAGTCGTTGCATGGTATGACAAACTCTCCTTAATATTGGCGCACTCAGACAACGAAGGCCATTAGTTTAACTGGGACAAAGTAACCATTGTAGCGCAAGCCAAACATGGACGAGCACAGGAATTCCTAGAGGCATGGTTCTCCACCCATACTCCAATCAACAAACATATAGAATTGGACCCCATACACAAACCCAAACAGATCAAAAACTGGAAATGACAGTACTCACCATAAGAGACCAGACAGTATAAATTTCAAGTGGAGCAGAATAGCATCAATTTGTCAGAGGCTCCACTGATGATATCACCTAGCAAGGTGATGAGACATCTGAGCAAAAACAAGCCAGCTCGGCAAGCAAGTCGACATCACCCACAACCCGAGCTACAGATCTTTGCTAAACCTTTATTCAGGCTGTTTATTCCAGATCATAAGAGTTCACCAAGTAAAAGCAATGCTTGTCAACTCCTCGCAGGTTCTTTCACGAATTATCTTATATCTCCATATCCTATTGTCAATTCTCCTGTCAGTGGGAACAGTTTCTCCCCATCAAATTGCTGCAGAATTTCTGCTCCAAGGAAAACAATCCCAGGATTTTCTCTAGTCTCTCCACAAAGCCATAACCCCTCATCCCTGGTGTTCATATAGAATCACAGAATCCCTACAGTGTGGAAGCAGGCCATTTGGCCCATGAAGTCCACATCGACTCTTGGAAGAACATCCCATCCAGATTCACCTCCCTATCCTATCCCTGTAATACCGCATTTCCCATGGCTAATCCACTAGTCTGCACATCTTTGGATACTATCAGCAATTTAGCATGGCCAGTCTACTTAAGCAGCACATTTTTTGGAGTATGGGAGGAAACCGGAGTACCCAGAGAAAACCCATGCAGACACGGGGAGAATGTGTAAACTCCATACAGACAGTTGCCCGAGGGTGGAATTGAACATGTGAGGCAGCAGTGCTAACCACTGAGCCACCGTGCCACCCCTGGCAAATCTCTCCAGCACCCACTCCAAGTCATTGTGACGGCAGTGCAGCTATTAAACTTAGAAAGAATTGGCCAGGGTGCTTCTGTCAATGATAATTAGGCTCAGATGGCAAATTCTTCAAGAAATTTTATGAATATTCTGGCCCAGAATTTCCTGGTAAAATAAAGGCGTATTTAAAGAATCATTTAAATCAATTCATTTGGACATGTTATGACACACTTCCTTTTCAGGTGGGACCTGATGCAGACACTCTAACCCACAGATTGGAGCACTACCATGGCACTAGAAACCCCCTCATTGGGTCCTTCTCATTGTCAATGTATAAATTTGGTCTGCCCGAAACTTGTTGGTCTATCAGAACAAAGAGCTAACCCCGAAAGAGTGTTGAGCACTTTCTGAGGTATGCACTAAAGCTTGGGGCAGTTGCCACCAAGGTACAGTGGGAGAAAAACTGCAGCCTCATGGACAGAAGCTCTGATTCAAAGGAGTGGTACTTCACTTCCTTCACAGAAAGGAATGGAGGCTGTGCAGGCTGGTGTAACAGAGGAGCAAGAGTTGGCCATTCAATTCCTCATGCCTATTGTGCCAAATCATCAGTTTGACAAGGCATGGGCATTTGTGTTGACTTTACAAGCAACAGTAGCATTGCCATTAGAGAAAGGGCCAGGGCCCACTATCACTGGCAGTGCTTACAATCGTTGGGAGGAATTCTGACTTTTTGTGATAGTGTAAAGTGGCCAATAGCAAACTTCCACTTTCATTGCTATTTCTCCCAGTTAATTTCACTGGAAATTAAAAACTGGATGGAATGTCAAAAGTTTCTTATTTTCCATTTTACATATTTGCACAAAGTCAAAATGATCCCCCATAGCTCTCTATCCTACAAGTTTCATATCACAGACATCAGCACCACTGTTAGTGACAAACTCACAATGTGAAGGGAATGAAATAGAGCCTATATAAAAACAGAATGAGGAGTGTGGGGCCAAGAGAGTTGTTATATATGCACAGATGTATGTACTGGTTAATCTGACCATGTGCCTTGCAAGATCAATGCTTAATAATACAGCTGGTTTAACTGTGAAGCATTTTTTGTCCAAAATTCAGCAGATAGTCTTTAAAATAATGTGGGACAATCTTAATCCCCCCCAAAAAAAGGTGAGGCTTGTATTGGTGGGTGGGTTTGGCAGGAGGGGGTGGGTTTGAGTGTTAAAAAGTATGAATTTGTAACTTGATCAACCTCCTTCCAGCTTTGGCAGAGCTGGAATACACCATACACCAACCTGTGTTGTGTCAGGTGTGGTGCAGCTGTCAGATTCACAGCCTACATTTCAGGCAGGTCTGCACAGGCTCAGTCTCTCCGCAGGAACAAAGTACTGAAGGTCAAGCAATGCTCCCAGTGGTTTGTTGAATTTTCTGCCATCTGGACTGGTTCCCAGATGGTGAGTCATTAATCCAATCCAAGGAAGAGGCTTGGCACTTCAAATATCAGATCGAGGCTGCATGCCCATTGTTTCATTTACGTTTAGTGAATTGAATTTAACTGTGAGCCCGGCATCTAGATCTATTGAAGAAAGACCAGTAAAACTGGAGAATGAAAATACAGGTCACAAAACGGTTCCATTTTCAAGTATAAAAGATGCTTTTGCATCATTTCCCACTTCTACTGGTTTTCCCTTCTATACATTCAGAGGATGCCATTCTGGACATCCTCCCTTTTCAGACAAAATTGTCCCATTACCCCTCCACTCCACAGGCTTTTTTGATCCCTCCCTATTCTCCCCAGCCCAAATGCTTTGGACCTTGTCCCAGAATTGCCCATTTCCCCCTCATTGGGCCTTTGTTCCATCTGTGTCCGGAAGGGTCTGAAGGGGTTAATATTTGATGGTGTGCACAAAGTACCACCCATTATAATAATCTCATGTTCTTTTGGTGGAAGTTTCAAATAGGATCTCAGAGGAGACAGACCAAAGGTTAAGTGCTCTCAACGGTCTATATTGTAATTTGAAGCTTATTCTCATAACTTGTAAGTAATGATGGGATAAACTAGACAGCGTTTACTCTACAAGATACTCTGCAAGCTCCTACACAACCCACACACACAGCAGATTTCGATGGCAGTATGCAACAGCCTCCAATTTCCGCACCCCACCAACAACCCCCCGCCAACCCCACCCCAACCCCCCTGCCAACCCCACACACACACACACACACACACACAGGTTTTCACAATATGCAGGGGAACTCGACATCCAACCTCCCTGATGCTCTACTGGACTCCCACCCTCACTTAGTCAGGTATTTTAAAGGAATAAGAACAGCGTAGGTGGGCACCATTCTGCCCATCAAGTTTTTGTTGGATCTTTCAAAGAGCATCAATTTCATTCCACACCTCATCTTGCTGTGGCTCACTGGAGGGAACTCATGTTCTCTGCAGAGGTTAGGTCCCATAACCTTCTTCTTAATCTCTGGCCCACATTACTCTGTACTAAATTGTAATTTACACAAATGTCATTAGTTTGGGAAAGTAGAAGTTTCTTCAGTTTCTCAGAATTTCGCACAATATATTAACATTGTGGGAAACATGATCCAAGGAAAAGGATTAGGAAAATGTCTCTGTGATTTGGAGTTCCCAGCAGGAAATCACATTTGTAATGAGTTTAGCTCAGGTGATCAGAATTATGCAGCACACTAGTTGCTGAACGAGACTAGGAGTTTATTGCAATTCTGACTGAGAGCACTGGAATGCTGAATCACTCCTTCTACTCTGCTGTGAATCACCCGCCTACAGAATAATCTGGAATCTAATTTCTGGAGCAATTGAAGAACATTTTATAGGAGGCATAATCGTGACAAATTAAATTGTTGAATGTCAATTATTAATGGAATTGAAGACTGACTTTCTTTTTATAAAGTCGACACACTTCAGAAAATCCTGCTAAACAGCTTTAAACAAATGTATGAAAACACCTTTTCGATCCAAGTGACTTCTGACATTTGCAGTTCCTCAGCCATAGAATCATCAGAGCACTGCAATAAAACTAGAAAAGCTTGGAATGTTTTCTCCTGGACGAGGCAAACAGTTTCCTAAATGAACCTCAGAAAATTCAAATTTAGGAAGAAAGTGAACGCATTTTGGAAAATGAAGATCACATTCATGATGTGAGGTAGCATCCTAGATATCCTTACATACAAACAAAGTACTGGAGAAAATCAGCACCTCTCATAGCAGCTGGGAAGAGTTGGAGTTAATGTTTCAAGTTTAATTTGACACTTTTTCAGAACTGAAAGGGGCTGGAAAAGTGTAAATTTGTTATGTTATTGAAAGTGGAGGAAGGAGAAGCAAATGGAACAGATGGAAAAGGTGTCTCAGAGTAAAAAGCAAATGGAATAGTAATAGTGGTAAAGGAGAGACATACAAGTGTAACGTAGAAATTAATGTTCGGGATTAATAACAGAAAATTGATCCACTCTGCCAAGGGCAAATTCAAGCAAACAAGACACTGACTCTTCCCTCTCTTCCTTGGCTTCACTGCTTCCATTACTAGGGATAGGCTGTCCACCAATATCTAGTACAAACCCATCAACTCCCACAGTTACCTGCACTTAACCTCTTCACACCCCACTTCCTGTAAAGACTCCACACAATTCTTCCAGTTTCTCCATCTCCATTACATCTGTTCCAATGATGCCACCTTCCACATGTGCTTCCAATATGTTTTCCTTTCTCCTGAACCAAGGGCTGCTTTCTCTGTCTCACTGTGACTGAAAGGACCCTCAGCAGTCTGGGCGACCACGTTGTGGAACACCTCTGTTCTCTCTGTCTGTGAGAATGACCTTGACGTTCCAGTTCAATATACCTTCTTGATCACTTCCTAATATTTCTGTGCTAGGTCTGCTGTAGTGTTCCAGTGAAGCCCAACATAACCTTGAGGAACAGCAAGTTATTTTCCACTTAGACACTTTACAGTCTTGAGAACTCAATGCTGACTTTAGTAACTTCAGACTATGGACTCTGTCCCCTATTTTGATCACCCTCTTCATTCTCCCCATATCTTATTTGTAATTGGTTTGCTGTCACCTAAACTGACATATTTTGTGCCCTTCACATTAGTTTTGTTTTTCTATCCTTTCTCCACTACCATTAGTACTTCCTTCGCCATCTGCTCTGGGCACCCTTACTGCCTGTGTCACCTGATCCTCCTTGCTCCCTCCACGCCCCCCGCCCCCATGAACATGAAAAATGTTCACATTTCTAGCCCCATTTCTGTTTCAAAGAAGTGCCGTTGGACTCAAAATGTTAATTCTCTCTCTCTTCGGAGATGCTGCCAGACCTGCTGAGTGTCTCCAGTACTTTCTGTTTTTATTTTAGATTCCCAGTATCTGTGGGTACTTAGCTTTGACATAGATATTCTTACCTTGGCTTTGTCCCTCATAGATCCTTTGCCCAAGATGGACATTTTTGCACCTGTTTCTTCCTGTAACCTCTTTAGCGAATTACCTCGTGGTCCGAGCAACTTCCCCACAAAATTGAACTATGGAAAGAGAAACAATCCAGTTAAAGGGTTGGTTTTCACACGCAGCCAGGTTTCCATTGTGAAACTCAAAACTGATTTAAACATCAGCTCACAACATCTACAAAACTAGTTACATTCACTCAACTATTTCTGGCAAAACCTGCACTTATTGTCTTTCCCCAACTGCCCCCTCAAGAAACCAGCTTCTTGTCCTACAGGGGAAAGAACTCATTAAAAAAAGGCAATGTTTAGAAGTGAATATGCTGGCCATACTGTTCCTCCGTTTGAAGTATGGAAGATGGAACGGAGCAATACGTCTCCTTTGTCAGTTTTCCTGGTTTTGTCCTTCTAGTGTGGTGGTCTATTTGATGACAGCATACCCACAGTGCTGTCAGGATGCGAGTTCTAATTGACCTTTTATCACTTTCTGGCTGCTCATTCGTCAGCTTTCATTGCCTACCTCCAATCCCAATCATTGGACTCTCTGGCAAGATTACATGCTTTGGCATCCCATGGGTTGTACTTAGCCTTCATTCTTCATAGGAAGGTCCTTATAATTGTTGGCAGACTTTGGCCAACCACAAGTTGCATCACAGTTGCAACCTCTACCTAATGAAAAATTTGGAATCAATGAGCTGGTGGAAACTCTGATGAAATACCTCCTCCAACTCCATTCTTCATCCCAGAGATACTGAGGTCTATTGTATAATGTGTACGGCCAGAGACCAGGTAACCCAAAATAGGCCAACATAGATCTTCTGATGTTAGAAAGCAGTCAGATCCCTCATTTCAGTTAGTAACTGAGCAGTGGGTAACTCATTAGGGTTAGTGGTGATACTCCTGCTGATTTCATTCTCTTTCCATCCAAGTTGTTTTGAGTATAATGTACAAAGGGGTAGGATGGATCAATGATGCTGTAAAAGGCTGCCAGTATGCATGTTACAGTGAAATATTCCCCTCCCTTTTAACATATGAGTACACAAATTAGTAACCTATTTCTGAGGAAGGGTCACTGGACCCGAAACGTTAACTCTGATTTTTTTCTTCATAGATGCTGCCAGACATGCTGAGCTTTTCCAGCAACTTCTGTTTTTGGTCATGATTTAAAGCATTTGTAGTTCTTTTAGTTTTTATTTAGTAACCTATTTCTGCTCCTCAGTCCGTTGATCTTGCCCCACCATTCAATAAGATGTTGGCCAAGCTGATTACTTCACATTCCTGCCTACCTCAACACACACACCCAACTCAAATCTGTCCACTTTTCTTATCAAGAACCTATCCATCTCTGTCCGAAAATTGAGGAAGAGAGTTCCAGAGAAACATGAATCTATGAGAGAACAAATTTCACCTTATGTCTGTTTTAAATGGGTAGCCTCTAATTTTCAAACTGTGATCCCTAGTTCTAGATTCTCCCACACGAGGAGACATCCTCTTCATGCCCAGCCCGTTAAGACCCCTCAGGATCTTATATATTTCAATCAATTCGCCTGTCACCCTTTCAAACTCCAGCCAGTACAAATCTAGTCTGTCCAACCATTCCGCATAAGGCAACCCACTAAGAAACATAAGACTGTTGTGTGAGACCAAACAAGTGCAAAGTGTAAAGAAAGAAAGCTTGAGTTTATAGTTCTATCTCAGAAATGACCAGACATTGTTTTCACCATGAGTGAACAAAAATAAGTTTCATTGAGAGTGATATGGTCCAACTTGTCTATGATGACCAAGTTTTCCAAAATAAACTCCTGCCTGTGTGTGGCCCATATCCCTCTAAACCTTTCCTATTCATATAGCAGTCCAAATGTTCTAACAGTACCTGCATCTACCACTTCCTCTGGCAGTTCATTCCATATATGAACCACCTTCTGTGCGAAAAAGTTGCTCCTCAGGTCCCTTTTAAATCTTTCTTCTCTCACCTTAAAAATATGCACTTTAGTTTTGAACTCCCCCACCCCAGGGAAAAGACGTTTGCTATTCACCTTATCTATGCCGCTCATGATTTTATAAACTTCTGACAGGTGACTCCTCAACCTCCAACGCTCCGGAGGAAAAAGTCCCAGCCTCTCCTTAAAACTCAAACCCTCCAATCACGGCAATAACCTAGTAAATCTTTTCTGAACACTCACCTGTTTAGAACTTCAGCGATCCCAGAATACCCAGAAACTTTCTATATCCACATGATAGACTGACTCCTCCCAGATTCAGGAGATGAGAGCTGCAAACAGCTGAGTTTTTATCTCAGGTGGATCAAGTACTGAATGGAGTCAAGTCACAGACACTGCAGGGTGTTTACTAGGCCCACCCCCTTCTTCCCAGTTGTAAAGAAAGCAGTGAATCTACAAACAGCCCCCAAGCCCTCAACTCTGACATCAACTCACTTCCTGTACCTCATCTATGTCAACTCATGGCCCCAAACCTGCTTCCTCCATGGCTCGTTTTACGCTCTGTGCCAACCTATGCCTTCCTATAAGTCCATGCCAATGTATTGCCAACTCATACTAACCCAAGGCTCTGACTATCTCTTTCTCTTCCATCCTCCAGACCAACTCACTGGGCATCCGTCATGTGCAGACCTCAGAAGTTTGTTTCATCTCAGTATGACTCTGAGGTATCTAATACAGACTTCACTATATTAAGAAAACCTCACTCACTGATAAAGGGATTTAATATATAGAATGGGCATTTAAGTACTTAATCATTATGCAAACCAACATTTCCTTCAAGAGCCTAATCCATTTTAACTAATAGGCCAAGCCCGTCTGGATTTATGAAGATTTGGGCCAGGATCACACCTTACTGTCTCATCCAAAGGTCAGTGCATCATTAGCATTTCATAGCCAGCCTAGAACACGTGGTTGAGGAGTTATTTGGCTCAGTGGTGAGTAGAAACACACTAGCATATACTATGATAAGCAAAGCATGATTTGGATGGACAGGTTATTTTACATCTATGATTCCTGGGATTGTCTCATCACTGAGACTGTCTCCACACCACACCTGGGTTAGCTGTAGTACAATTGATGAGCAGTGATTGTCCTGATTAATCAATGACACCATTATTGTTTGGTCATCTCCCTGTCAGAATGGTAGGAAACAAATTGAATGAACCTTTAACTTATTCCAATTTTCCTATGACAAGGGTTAAATAAGGAATGATTCCTTTTGTTTGTTAATGGAATTATGGCATATCCCTGGAGGCATTTAGTCAATATAAGAGCGCAAGGCGATAAATTAGAAAGTTTGTCTTAACAACAACAACTTGCATTCATATAGCATCGCAAGTTTCTTCATTATCAACCAAATGTTTGATGCCATGTCCCACATCAGATATGAGGTCAGAGATCTAAAGCTAGTTCAAAAGATAGGTTAGAAGGAGAATATTTTCAAAAAATAAAGGTGTACAGCATTGAAAGTTTTGAGGAAGGTTATCCAAAGTTCAGTGTCTGAAGTACTGAAAAACATGGCTGTCAATGGTAGAGGGATTAAAATGATGAATGCTGAAGAGATCACAAATAGAAGAGCACAGGCACCCTGCAAATTTGTTTTGCTGAAGGGAGTTGAAGAGATCGGGTGGTTCAGGCTATGGAAACGCTGAATCGTAATTGAGGTGGTGAATGGTAAGTGAGATAAGGCCGTGGCCTGAACTTTCATAGAAAAGATGGGAAGTCCAATTCAGGCAAGCTTCTGTTTTGCCTCCATTGAAGAGTTCCACCCACTGTGTTCTTATCAGAATGTTGCGGTGTAGGATGGAGTCAAACTCAACCCAAGGAAGGTCCAAGAGTGCAATCAAGGTTGGTAGATGGCAAGGCTGACAGACTAGAAAGTCCACCTCTGTTCACTGAGACATCAGCCTAGTTGTACTCCAGACTGTCAGACTCTCCAAGCCCTCAGTCCTCTCACCACCCTTATCCACCCATACCGTCCATGTCCAATATCTCCTATGCTCAGGTTCCCCATGTCCCCTATGCCCCTTCCACATCCTCCCCATCCACTCACTGAACAGCTGTTATGTGTCAACGCACTGAGCCACCGACATATCCGACAACTCTAAGAAGTTCATGAATCTGATGCAACAACAAAGAGGCTTTGAAAATCTACAACAAAGAAATGAAATATCTGTTCAGCTTTCAGCTTAGAATATAGAACCAATAAAACAAAGCTACAGTCAACTTCACACCATGTAATCTAGTCTCCCTGTACCCTCAGTTCATTGTGATGAAAATGGATGGAGATGGGAGACTGTTTACTGCTACCAATGCAATGAATTCTAGTGAGGTTACTCAGGCTCTGCTGAAATTAGCCATCAGTCATTGGAAATGTGAGGCAAACATTTAGAACCATGACAGTGTTGGTCTTTGGCTCCACACTATGGAGAGTGCTTCTTGAAATTCATTATCAGTTCCAACACCACTGCCTTTTTTTGCTCCAAAGAAAGAGGACCTGCATTTCGATAGCTACTTTTATAACCTCGTGATGTCGACAAGCACTTCAGTATTAATTAAGCAAGCTTAACTGCTGCAAAAGTAAGAAGTCCAGCAATATTGTGAACATAGCAAGATGCCTACAAACAGCAAAGGGACAGCAACCATATAATTTATTTTAGATAGGTTTGTTGAGAAGACATAAATCTTAGTGAGATCATCTTGGAGAACTCTTCGCCTTTTCTTCAAATAGTGTCCTGAGATCATTTATGCCCCATTGATGAAGGTAGACATAGCCTTAGTTTACTGTTTAATGCAAAACAATGTGATTGGAGAGCTCATGGGGAAGATAAGACATAACGGGTGCAATTTTCACTTTGGCATGGGAAACTAGAAGCAGGATTGATTAACAAATGTGGCCATACGCATTGAACAGAGATACAGAAAAGGACACTCAAACTGCCAGCGTGTAGACAGCAGGAAAGAGATAGAAGAGTAAATATACTCATGAATCTCAGATGTACAGAACAATACGGCAGTAATATGGAGGATTTCAGCTATCTTAATACTACCTTAATATTACTGGCATAGAATGTGCATGAATGAGACAGAGGGAACTGAACATTTAAAATGCTTTTAGGAGAATTTCTTTGGGCCAGCACATAGCATGTCAGACGAGAGGGGCTATTTCTGGACTTCAGGGAATTAAGCTCAGCAGGTAGGAAAGGTATTAGTTGGGGACCATGTAGGTGAAAGTGATCATATTCCTGTCAGATTTAAGACAGTTGTGGGAAGGAACAAATGTAGTTCAGGAATAAAAAATGTCAGCTGAGATGTAATTTTGTTAAAGTGGAAAAAGCTGCTTCAAAATAAATCAGTGCCAGATCAATGGGAGGCATTCAAGAAAGAAACAGTAAAGGTTCAGAACAAGTATTTTTCCTTAAAGAAAAATGATGGGACTAACAAATCCATAGACCAATAGATGATAAGAGGCTTAAAAGGAGAGGTTAAAGGTGATAAATACTAACCAAGAATTAGGATGCCTTATGATGCATGGCACCACTTCCATTATGAAGATAAACCCGTTGACTGCAAATGACTTTTCATTAAAACCGGCTCTGATGTGCTGCAAACTCATGTTTCCATTAGTTGGAGTTTCATTGGTGTAGTTCCAAACTGTTTACAGAGTACAACATGCAGAAAGCCAGAAGTTAACTCAAGGTAGGAATTGGATTGAAGTGGGCAAGGGACAGAGTCTGTGGTAGATGCAGGGGTGTGGCTCATGGCAAGCTACATGCCATCTTCACATCTCCGAGCAGTTCCTTTTAAGCAGATTGATCAACCAGCCATCAATGATAGCATCAATCAGGCAGCTACCAGACATGATGCCCATATTAATCAGATCATTAATCTTCCTTCTCATGCATCATCAACCTGAATTTATATTTGAAGAGGACTTGATCAAGTCTGAGACCAGTTAAAGAACTATTCCACCTGCCTGCAGTCTTCAGATGCTTTCCTGGTCACTGAAGCATTTGATGTTAGCACCATCAAGCTATGTACCTGGAACCACAGCTTCAATAACCTCACCAGGTCAGCAAGGATAAATATACCTCATCAATTCTTCATCTCTCTTCTCTCAAAACCAGCTCACACCACTCCTCTCATTCCCATCTTCAAAATTCCAATAATTACTTCTCATCCTCCTCCACATTCTTTGGCTTATAATCAAAAACGCACACTGTAATAGCTTGGGTTAAGAATGTTCACTATTGTTCACATGGCACACCATTCCTTTCACACTTGTACAATTAACGATTCTGACCAGAGCTCTTCCATCATTTCACATTACACATACCTCTCTATACAACTATCACACACTCCCCACCCCCACTACAACTTGCTTTTTCGATACCTCTCAATAAATCCTCTGGCCCTGAAAGCTATTCCGGGGCGGGGAAGGAACATGCTGCAGACCAGGGCAAAAAGCAAAATCCTGGGAATGGCAGGACTTCATTATTATTATATGTCCCTTTCCAACTGGTATTCGAGCACATTGATAAGCTGGCCAACTGGCAGACTGGAGAGACAGATGGACAAGGTCACAGGCTGCAGGTCCCCAGAGAGGTCTCCCAAAAAACAGGGTTGGACAGTGGCCAGGCTCCAGAAATCTGAAGAGGAAGATTGGGGTTTGGAAAGGAGCTGTCAAAGTAAAGTGTGATAGAATGTTGCCCACTTGCCTGGATGGGTGCAGCTCAAACAAGACACAAGAAACTTGACACCATTCAAAACCAAGCAGCCTGCTTTATTGGCACCACATCTATAAACAGTCACTCCCTCCACCACCAATGCTCAGTGGCAGTTTTGTGTGATACCTACGAGATGCACTATAGAAATCCTTAGACTGCTCCTTCCAAACCAATGACCATTATCATCTAGAAGTGCAAGCGCAACGGATACATGGGTACATGAATATCTGCAGGCTCCTCACTATCCTGACTTGGAAACATATCACCATTCCTTCAGTGTCACTGGATCAAAATCCTGGAACTCCCTCCCTCATGGCATTGTGGGTCAACCTACAGCATGTAGACTGTAACTATGGATGGGCAAATAAAAACTGGCCGGCCAGATGCTTACATCCTGTCAAAATATGGACACAACAATCAGTCTCAGCATTAGTAATCATCAAATTACCAACTATTGTGACAAAATTCCATCTGGTTCATTAATGCCTTCTGGGGAAGGAAATCTTCTATCCTTACCTAGTTTAGTGTACATGTGACCCCAGATTCAGAACAATCTAGTCGGCTGTTAACCGCCCTCTGAAATGATCGTAGTGAGTTACTCAGTTCGAGGAAAATTACCATATCCCATGAATTAATTTTAAAAAAAATGACTGGGAAGGTGTGAAAGATCAAAGTTTCTCTGTCAGCACATCTCCATTTTCATTCCTCCTCTCCGCTCTCAACAAAGACCTGCTCTGACATCACATAGGCAGCTGTACCAAACTTCCTCCGTACCAATCTGTAGTTAAACTCGCACCGGTCAATTCCTGCACTGGCTGAGGTACCAGAAAGGACTCTTCTCACCCCTCATCTGAAGTGTGGTGACCTTCAGGTCAAACCACCGCCAGTTGTCTCTCTCCAATATGAAGCAGCTCTATAGTCCAGGAGGACAATGGTGACTTTTCTTAAAAATGCTGGAAAATGTGGCTCCCAGATGTCAAAATGAGCCCCCGAAACCTGACTCGCTTGTCCAGGCATTCGTAGGGGACTCAATTCAGTAGATGTCGCAAAATTAGCAAAGCTGGGAAATCTAGGGGATGGGTCCATAGGCTGGGAGTAAGAGTTGGCCATTTAGGACTGAGATGAAGAAATGTCTACTGAGCTGTAGAGATATATGGTACAGTTGCTCAGTGGTTAGCACTGCTGCCTCACAGTGACAGGGACCCGGGTTTGATTCCATCCTCGGGCGACTGTCTGTGTGAAGTTTACACATTCTCCCTGTGTCTGTGTGGGTTTCCTCTGGGTACTCCGGTTTCCTCCCACAGTCCAAAGATGTGCAGGTTAGGTGGATTGGCCATGCTAAAGTGCCTGTAGTGTTCAGAGATGTGTAGTTTAGGTGGGGTATAGGGGTTGGGTCTGTGTGGAATGCACCAAGGGTCGGTGTGGACTTGAAGGACCGATGGGCCTTTTCCACATTGTAGAGATTCTATGATTAAATATTTAATGCAGAGTTTTGTTGTTAAGGGAATGAAGAGACAATGGGGATAATGCAGGAAGGTCAAACTGAGGCAGATCAGCCATTTTCTTGCTCAACAATGGAAAATGCTTGAAGGCTGAACAAAATTCTACCATAGCAAAAACTATATATTTATGCACTGCAATTTTCCCCTTCCAGACAAAAGATTGGTATAACTGCAGGGAACAGTTAATGTCTTACTTCACTCCCAATGCAGCTTTTACTTTCTGATTGCCGTAGCAGAGACCAATTGCTTGCAGCTTTCCTAAATCTACAACCTTGTGAAATATGGGCTCAGATATTTAATTGGCCAAATTGCTGGCAGAGCAGCACAGACTGGAGCTGTGCATCGAACCCTGTGAAATCCCAGGCACAGGAGACTCCTGGGAAATACCTGGGAAGGCAAAGATTCCAGTGGACAATATCCACACATCTGTGATACTCTGACAAAATCAACTAATGTTGGGTAATTCAGAGGGTTCTACTGCAGGTTAGTTAGTACTTACCCAGGAAAAGTTAAATTATTAAAAACCTTGACTAACTCTTGGTCAACTGAGAAACTAACCTCCAAACTCACCACTCAGTCCCCTTACCTACAGCTCCCCAGAACACTTACAGCTGCTTGACCCCGACACCCAACAATACCAACCCCCACACCTATCTTCAACCAACACCACAAACAATGTCTCCCTGATTATATTTCTCTAACACAACATGATTACAAATATCCCCTCCCCTCCGAGGATCAGACACCCACACCACCAGTGTAAACCCCTGCCAGCTGGATCACCAACCTGCATTTGACTGAAGCCTCCTTCCCCCCTTGCTGGACCTGAGAGCCCTTCCACCACTGGTCTGAATCCCTGGAACCTACCACATCCACCTCCTTGCCTCCCCATCAGCCTGAAGTCCCCACATCTGTCACTGACCCCAATACTCAAAACGTCCCTGCACCTGCCGGACCTAGCACTCCTGGCATCAGCCGATTCACACCCCTTCTCCCGACCTACTCATTTATCTGGCATATAGCTATCTGACATCTTAGCACCCAGCTACCTGGCACCCTACCCATATGGCACCCTAGGACCAAATGTGGAGCCAGAACTGGAACAGTAACATTGGGATACTTATATACTATAATTGCAAAAATGATGTGGTCCTGACGTGGAACCCAGTACAGTAGGGGAATCAAACTTGTACCTGAGTGGAGCAGATTGATATTCCCATATACCCTGCTCTCATCCGAACCTTGGCTCTGCATCTGTTGTCAGGAATAGCGAGGCCTGATAAGTGAAGAATATTAACAACAGACCGGAAATGTTCCCAGTCATGTTGAAGGCAGGAAATAAATCAGTGCAAACAACACTTAGTAGGCTGCATACACACATCACAAGATCACAACAACCTACTCAATTAAATCAATGCTGCAAATCACAGCACGGGCTTCAAACAATCTGACCTTATGAATTGAAGCATGAATTGATCTTTCTAGGCATTATCGTAACCAACACACGGTTTCAGCTGTACCTATTTGTTTAAGCATTTGTTTAACACAGCATCAGGTCAGACCTCGCTGCAGCAAGGATCATGCAATCCATCCATTAGATAGGCATTTGTAGCTATTGTAAAGAGATCACCCATATGGACCTCAGAACACAAGTTCCCTGATTGGGGCCGTTAACATGGGCCAATCAGGGAGCCCTGGCTGACAGATATAAACAGTAGTGTCAAGGGTTCTGCTCACTCTAGGAGCTGGCACTGAACTAGCTGGGTCAATATCTTGTACTGGGCATATGTAAATAAAGGGTGACTTGGTGACTGGATACTGGCCTTCATGGAGTTATTTCAGCATTTTACTGATGCTGGTTTTACTTGTAATAAACCTTTATGGGATATATTGCCCATCTGTGATTGTTCTCAAGAAGGTGATGGTGAACCATACTCTTGAAGCCCTGTAGCTCCTCTGATTGAGTACACTCAAAATGCCCTTAGGGAGGGTATTCCAGCATTTTGACCCAGTAACAGCGAAGGAACAGCAAACATACTTATAAGTCAGGATGGCAAGTGGTTTGTTGGGAAACTTGTAGCTAGTGGTGTTCCCATGTGTCTGCTGCCCTTGTCCTTCTAGACAGCAGGGATCAGAGTTTGGAAAGTGCTGTCGAAGGTGCTTTGGTGAATTTCTGCAGTATGAGCTCCAGATGGTGGATAAGACCATGGAGCACCTGGATCTCGGAAATTAGTGGTGTTGGTTGTTGCGGGGGGGGGCGTTTGGGATTTATTGTGACACTTTGCATGGTATTAAGTAGGCTTGAAAATCCACCCGAAAGGCTTAATTTTCATGGAAAACTTTGGCCAGATTCTGAAAAGAACATTTTCTTAAATTGCCAAAGGCTGTTGGGATGGCAGCATTTAAAATTTAAATTCATCGCACTGGAGACCAGGAACACTATGATGGCCTTTGAATCTAGCACTGAGAGCCTAAATGACAGGAAATATATTGAATTGAGGTGTTTGCTTGAGCGCCAGGATATTGTAAAAAGCCTACCCAAATTCAGACTTGTGCTATTACCAATAGATTGTGTCACATGAAAAAAATCTTCTTGTCCTCAGTTTTGAGAATAATGCAAAAAAGATGAGCTGCATTTAATAGAATAGTTGTTCACAAACATATGATTTTCATTTCCATAGTGCCTTTCATGCCATCAGGATGATGGCTAATTAAGTTATTTGGAACTCCGTTACTATCCACAAACACCACTTTGATAACAACCACTGCAGACCTCTGAGCACAGGAGTTTTGCTGGCACTCTAGTGCAGCACAGAGTGCTGCTCTGTCAGAGGTATCGTTTTCCCATAGTTCTCTGCCTCCTTGCCTCCTGCCTGGGTCTATTATTCACTGATCATGATGATGTTTGATTGATAAGATTTGTTAACAACTCCATTATTCCTCATCCTGGGATACCAGGATGGGGGGAAGCAGGCAAACTAAATTAATTTGGTTTTCTTCTTTCTTGCAATTTCCATCTAACCCAGATAGTGAAAGGGGACAGAAAGGAAAAAATACGAATCACTTAAAAATGATTGGAATAGTGCAGAATTAGTGTACTTCAGGGTTATTTTAGAAAGATGAAAAGAAATCGTCCAATACTGTACTTCATCCGCAACAATCTATGATCACCCATTATTAGTTTGTTAACTATGTTTTTATGTCCCCAAAATTTCCTAACCATTTCCTAGCTATTCTTATAACAGTCATTCTCATTCCTAACCAGATATTCATTCAAGTGCTTTTTATAATGATATTGATTGACACAAATGCAGTGAAGTGAGAAGGGAGGCAACTCAGCAAGTAGAAACTCCAATAAATAAATTGGACTAGAAATGAGATGCAATTTTGGGGAGAATTGTCACAACATTTTCCATATTAGTTAATATTATATTATCTAGAATTCTACACAACAGCCATATTTCCATTTTTTTAAAGAGGTTTCTCAATCTTACAGTACACAGCATTCATCACTTGTCCGGGAGTAACATTGATCACTTCTGATCATTCATTTTTGATCTTTGTCATTAATTATGTATCGTGTACAAAAAGGTTTGCAGCTTTTTGAGAAAATGTCGCAAGCAGTAAACTGAATGTTTTACAAATTCTGCAGAAAGCTCCAGCCTTAATGTAGCTGTTCATCTTAAAGTCACATAGAACGTCTTATTTGCCTATTCTTTTTCTGTCATTAACCGTAAACCTTGTGCCATTTCAACGTGTCTTAACAATAATAGTCCACCTGCACCTTAAGACTAACTTCTTCATTTAAAAGGTTACTTGTATAAGGCTTTGACTTTTAAGATTATTTGGTGACAAAGTTGCAGACTTCCACTTTTTTGTGAAGAAACATTTTGTGATGTCACAGCTGCCTAGCCTCGCTTAAATTTTCAAGTAATATTGAACTGATGCTGCATTATGGACAGACTAGCTTCCTTCTGTAGCATAACATTTTTCTGATTCTGTGATTTATATAAAGAAGTTGTAGCTTCAGCTTGGTGTTTCGGCTTTCCATGAAGCATTCTCACTGTCTAAGATAGTTAAAGCATCGCTTAAATCACTACAGGGCAGGAAAGGGAGATTGACTCCAAGAACTACCTCAGGTTGTTCAGGTGTTTGAACCTGTGGCATTGGTGCTATTAAGCACTGATCCAGCCATCTAGTCTATTGAGCTAACCGGCCTACAGGAGAAAAGTCATCAAACAAACTTGGTTGAGTTTTTTGAGGAAGTTACCAAAAAGATTGACGGCAGTGCAGTAGGCATTGTTTATTTGGATTTTAGTAAAGCCTTTTAATAAAGTTCTGCATGATAGACTAATTATTAAATTTAGGTCACATGGGATTCAGGGTGAGCTTGCCAATTGGATACATAATTGGCTTAATGGCAGGGGACAGAGTAATGGTAGAGGGTTGCTTTTTGGACTGGAGGCCTGCGGCCAGTGGTGTTCCACAGCGATCGGTTCTGGGTCCTCTTTTTTTTTGTGTCATTAATATAAATGATTTAGATGAGAACATAGAAGGCATTGTTAGTAAGTTTGCAGACGACACCAAAATTGGTGGCACAGTAGATAGCGAAGAAGGTTTTTAAGATTACAAAGGAATCTTGATCAAATGGCTCACAGGACTGAAAAATGGCAAATGGAGTTCAATTTGGATAAATGCAAGGTATTGCATTTTTGTACAACAAACAGGGGTAGGGCTTAAACAATTAATGGTGGGGCCTTGGGCAGTGTTGTAGAACAGAGGGACCTAGGGGTGCAGGTACATAATTCTTTGAAGTTTGCATCACATATAGATAGGATGGTTAAAAAGGCGTTTGGCACACTTGCCTTCATTGCTCAGTCCTTTGAGTATAGGAGTTGGGAAGTCACGTTGAAGTTGTACATGACATTGATGAGGCCTCTTCTGGAATACTGTGTCCTGTTATATGAAGGATACTGTCAAGCTGGAGAGGGTTCTGAGGAGACTTACCAGGATGTTGCTGGGTGTGGAAGGTTTGAGTTATAAAGAAAGGCTGGATGGGCCGGGACTTCTTTCACTGGAGCGTAGGAGGTTGACAGACAACTTTTCAGAAGTTTATAAAACAATGAGAGGTATGGAGAGAGTTAATGGTAGTTGTCTTTTCCCTAGGACGGGGGATTTCAAGACTAGGGGCACATTTTTAAGGGGAGAGGAGAGAGATTTAAAAAAAGACATGAGACAAATATTTTAGAGGTTGGTTTGTATGTGGAGTGAACTTCCTGAGGAAGTGGTCAATGTGAGTAAAATTACAAAATTTAAAAGACACTTGGATAGATACATGAATAGGAACGGTTTAGAGGGATATGGGCCAGGTGCAGGCAGGTGGGACTAGTTTAGTTTGGAATTATGTTTGGCATGGACTGGTTGGACCAAAGGGTCTGTTTCTGTGCTGTACGATGCTGTGACAAATTGATAAAATTGTACATACAGCACTATTGCTTCAATCAAAGGTGTTTCGGTTGGCCAAATTTTCACATTCTCACAATTTTAACTTTGAGGTTCAAGATCCCCACCTTCTTAAGGATTAATCCCTGGAATTCAAGGTTAATCTGCCGAACAAAGCACAGAGGTAGTTTGTAAATGTTTCAATTCCTCATACTAAATTTACTGGAACAAAATGAATGTGTTTGACTGATTACAGAACAGACTTCTTTGTAATTCTTGAAATTCATTACAAAGAAAAGACTTGCATTGATATAGCACTGTTCAGATCCACCAGATGTTTCAAAGTGCTTTACAGCCAGTGAAGTGCTTTTTGAAGCCTAGTCCTTGCAACAGTGCAGGAAACACAGCAGCCAGTTTGCATGCAGCAAGCTCCCACAATGCAATAGTGGGTAGACATGTTTATTTAGAGATGTGATTAAAGAATAAATATTGATCAGGACACTGGAGATTACTCCTCTGATCTTCTTGAAAATAGTGCAACACAATCATAGCCATCTGTCTGAGCAAACAGGTAGGGCATTCTTTAACATTTCATTTAAGAAACAGCACTGCCAACAGTGCTGAGCTGCCATAGCACTGCCCAAGAGTGGCCGTCTTGATTTTTGTGTTTCAGCCAGAGAGTGGCATTTGAATCCCAAAAGCTTCTGATTCAGCAGCTACAGCACAATCAGGTGGGTTGTGGAATTGAGGTGTGGCCTGGTAGAAGTTGTAAAGACTGACAGGATTGTTGATTCCCATTGGAGGGGAGACCAAGACTAAAGGCTACAAATATAACATAGTTACCAATAGTGAGGCTACTCTTCCAAACTGATCTGAAGTGCACTTGATTGCAAAGAAATAGGTACCAAACTGAACCATTTCAAAACACGATAGACTGGATTTCTTTCAGATTTGTGGAGAATTAAAGAATCCATTAAAATAATGGATTGAAAACAGATCCCAAAGATCAAATCCATTTCAAAAACCCATTTTCAGAGGGAGAGAAAATGGGTGGGGCATAACACATAGAGGGGAAACCTCGACTTAACAGAGCCAAATGAATTCAGCATTGAATTCAAATAGCGCCCTTTTTCACTGCAACTAAGGCTTTAACCCATAAAGTGGGAGATGCAAAATTACAAATTGTGTAGGGGCTCTTCAAATGGAAATGTCAAGTTAAAAACAAATTAATTCATTAACAAATTTTAAAAAGGCTGCCTATTGTCAGTGTGAGTTTGAAAATCGGTTCTTGCAGTTACAATAACTGACATTACCCCAAGAGCTGTCATTCTAGCATCAAGAACTAATATGAGGCAAACATGGGCAATAGACAGTGATTTAAAAACTCAACACAATCTATCAAATCACAAATAGTAGGAACTGCAGATGCTGGAGAATCTGAGATAACAAGGTGTAGAGCTGGATGAACACAGCAGGCCGAGCAGCATCAGAGCAGCAGGAAAGCTGATGTTTTGGGCCTAGACCCTTTTTCTGAAGAAGGGTCCAGGCCCGAAACGTCAGCCTTCCTGCTCCTCTGATGCTGCTTGGCCTGCTGTGTTCATCCAGCTCTACAGCTTGTTATATCAAATCACAAATTTGACCAAGACCGTTCCAACAAATTTCAGCAATAGCTCAGACGTTGGCAACACTGAATGTCATCAAATCTAATTAAACTGTACAAGGATTCCACTCCTCTTTTGAAAATCCCACTTTGGATAGCCATCAAAAGGTGGACGTCATGGATTGCCTCAATGATCACTCTCATTCTAGTGGTTTGCCCTTCTTTTGGGGGATTAAGTTCCCTGGAAACTGTGCTGGAGTACCAACTCTCAGTTATAACTCCAGGCTTCACAGACAGTTAGTTAGTTTCACCAAGCCAGTACTGCCCTTAAGATTTCTTTTCCTGGGATCTAATCTCGGTCAGCTGCACAAACCGGTCTCAAGGACTTTTCTTGAGTCCTAACCGCAACACTTAGCTGTATCTACTGGCTCATTGGATGGCTTTCTGAATCCTAACTGTACAGAACTGAGACTCCTTTCTGAGTGACAACTCCACAGAACCAGTGGCTCTCTTAGCAGTAACAGCACTTGTCCTGCTTAAAGCCTGCTTTTGTCTTCTAATTGTGTTATTGCTCCAACTAAAGACTTCAACTAATTTTAACTTGACCTGCAGTAATATTGAATTGTTCTAAGTACCTACTAAAAACTTCCACCTTTGTTACTTGGTAGTATTAAATGTGACTAATATTTTGGAGCAGTCAAATGTAGTGATCCCTTTGAACTCTCTAGTCACTGAATCTTAATAGATTGCAGACTTACACAGCATTTATAAATGCAAAAATAATGGATTCTATCACAGGGTAAATGTAATGATTTTACTCCATTCTATATTCATTTAAATTAATTTGTTTCTGGTGAGTTGATAATGTGACACAAAATGCAAGTATGTAGAATGGGCTGTGTGGTGGGAGGACACATTAAATGCCTAAGGCTAGGTTTTCTACTTCGAGATGTGAATTGTCAGTTGGATTGTTTCCTGACTTTGGGAACCTGCATTATTTGTGGTGGGTTATTGGAGATGAGATGGCATTGGAGTTATAGACTCTTGAGCAGCTCTGAGCTGGAAATGGAGCCTGGTGACTGAAGCGTGCTCTGCGATGTTGGCCCGGTTTGATAACTCTCACTCTTCAACTTCACCAATCATCCCTACTGTCATTGTGCCTATAAGTTAATCAGTGATGACCTCATACTCAACCACATCCATTATAACACCACCACCTGCAGATTCCTCTCCAAGTCACACATTCAGATTTGGAACTACAACAGCATCCCCACACTATTGCCATGTCAAAATATTGGAACTCCATCTAGTTGCCCTTCTAGAGGAAGGATGTCATTAAACTTGAGAAGGTACAGAAAGAATTTACAAGGATGTTGCCAGGATTGAAAGGTTTGAGTTACAGGGAGAGGCTGAATAGGCTGAGGCTTTATTCCCTAGAATGTTGAAGGCTGAGAGATGTCCTTACAGCAGTTTATAAAATCACAAGGGGGCTGGATAGGGCGAATAGCCAAGATCTCTTTCCTAGGGTTGGGGAGTTCAAAATTAGAGCGCATAGGTTTAAGGTGAGAGGGAAATATTTTAAAAGGACCTGAGGGGTAACTTGTTTAAGTAAGGGTGGTGCATGTTTGGAACAAGTTGCCGGAGGATGTGGTGGAGGTGGATACAGTTATGACATTTAAAACACATCTGAATGGGTATATGAAGGGTTTGGAGGGATATGGGCCAAATGCTGGCAAATGGGACTAGGGCAGATTGGGATGTCTGGTTGGCGCAGATGAGTTGAACGGTCAGTTTCCATGCTGTACAGCTCTATAAGTCTAGCAACATTACTAGAGTGACCTTATATCCCAAGGACTGCAGATGTTCAATAAGTCAGCTTACCATCACCTCTCAGTGGTAATTAGGGCGGACAATAAATGTTGATTTAGCCAGCCATACTTCATCCAATGAATGAATAAGCAAACCTTTAATACCCATAACTACACGCGCAGTAAGCATTACGTAGAGAACTCCTAAGCCTGATAACAACATTGGGAGGTCTCTGAGATGCTCAAAAAAAACCTATCAAAATGAACACTCACTTAAAATCCACTTGGAAAAACCAATCATTATCTTCCTTGGAGTCATCGAGAGAAGTAAATTCACAGGTTCCCTGACAGCTATGTCAACAACCCCTGCTGTGTTGTTTACATTAGTCTGTTTGGAGCTCAGACAAACATTGAGATTACAGATCTGTGTCAGCAAAACCATCAAAGAGAAACACATTAAAACCATTGAAGCTGCTCAAGAGCTCAATCATCTGTTCAAGTGGTGATGCAGTGAAACCAAAGTCTGAGCCATCAATCAGAGAGCTCAGCCATCTGTTTAACTTTCTAACTGCTGTCAAAGCAGCCAAAAATGAAAACCGAAAAGCTCAGAAGTCAGTTCCTACAAACAAGTAGGAATTTCAGTACTGCCAGTAGATAATGTATTCTAAAGAAACTGAAGATTTTTTTATAATAAGGTGTAGAGCTGGATGAACACACCAGGCCAGGCAGCATCACAGGAGCAGGAAAGGTAACGTTTTGGGTCTGGACTCTTCTGAAGAAGGGTCCACACCCGCAATGTCAGCTTTCCTGCTCCTCTGATGCTGGATGAATACACCAGGCCAGGAAGCGTCACAGGAGCAAGAAAGGTGACGTTTTGGGTCTGGACTCTTCTGAAGAAGGGTCCACACCTGCAATGTCAGCTTTCCTGCTCCTCTGATGCTGCCTGGTCTGCTGTGTTCATCCAGCTCTACACCTTGTTATCTCAGACTCCAGCATCAGCAGTTCCTACTATCTCTGAAGACTTTTTATTTAACTTGTATAGAGCTTGTCAAGTTGCTGGTCACTGATCTTTTCAATCCATTCATCAATCATTGCATTGAAAATGCATTTCACTTATGAGATGGCACTTGAATCTATTATGTGGAGTTGACATTTTTTGAACTTGCCTGTCAAAGGCTCCCAGGCTCCAAGCCATGCATCCAAGGTTGGGATGTCTCTGAGCTAGTATGAACCACGTTGCCTTCGAAAGGGGTCCTGACCCCATGAACATTGGAGTTCTGAAATGCCTACTCTATAATGGAGCCAGCAGGTTGGGACTGCTATATGTGGTCTCATTGCTTATATTCATATTCCATACCAGTGAAGATTGTTGGCAATGAGGAGTCCTGTGCTAGAAACAAGGGTTTGATCCTTTGTGTATCCAGCAGAGGTCGAAACTCCCTTGAAGTCCCCAGTTACAAAACGAGTTTGTAGCACATGTGTATTGTCAGTGTTCTTAGCAGCACAAGGTCAAATCTGAAAGTGACCCCTGGAGTCTGTCCCTGGTTTAATATAAAGTCTGTCCTTGCCTCCTGGGGCTGAGTGTAGTGGCACAGCTCATTACAATAACCAAATGAAGCTAGTAGACCCATTTCCTACATTTTCAGCACCAGCCTGGACAGACAGTTGCAATGAGCACAGCTTAATGGGCAATTTGATCTCCAGCCCAAATAAAATCCCCCCACAGTTTGCCACCAATATGAGTGGTTAAATCATTCTGCTATCCCATGAATAGACGTTAATTCATCGAACCTCATCTAAATAATATATGAATTTCATTGGGGTTACAAAATGATTTTGTAACTGACTTCTTGGGCCTCTTAGAAGGCTCTTCCTGCTTTTTGATAGGCAATAGTATTTTAACACTAACTGGAGTCGATTACCTACTCTTGTGTGGAGTTAGGTTCTATCTGTACAAATATAATCCTGGGGTGGTACAGTCGTTAGCACTGGTGCCTCACTGTGCCAGCAATTTGGGTTCAATTCCAGCCTCAGGCAACTGGCTGTGTGGAGATGGCACATTCTCCCCATGTCTGTGTGGGTTTCCTCCAGGTGCTCTGGTTTCCTCCCACAGTCTAAAGATGTGCAGGTTAGGTGGATTGACCATGCTAAATTGCCCCTAGTGTCCAGGGATGTGCAGACTAGGTGGAATAGCCATGGGAAGTGCAGGGTTACAGGGATAGGGTGGGCCTGGGAGGGATGCTCTTCAGGCCAAATGGCCTGCTTCCTCTCTGTAGGGATTCTGTGATTCTAATAAGAACTGCGTGCCATTTCATCTCTTGCTTTAACAATGAACAGCTTAGTGCTTAGCAAGTATAACACACTCTTTCAGCAGAGTTACATAAACTTTTCTCTTGTCACCAGCAGCTATTAAAACTTTTGTCAATTCCAAAAGAAATTAAATGTGCAGTTGATGTGCAAATTTATGTTTGTGTTTACAGCCTTGAATATACTTAATGACCCAACCCCAACAGCCCTCCAGGTAACTTGGTGAAATGCTGAACAAGATTGTTGGGAAGTGACCATTCACTGGGTGATGATCATACTTCTTGTTACTTATTGCCGAATAATGGATGCACTATATCGTTGATTGGTATTTCTGTCACACCTAGAAAAGACATTAGTGTTTAGTTAAGTCTTTGATGTTTAGTTAAGTCTTTGAGTATCATTTCATTATTCCTCATAATTTGGAAATTAAAGGTTGGTTACATCCTACAATTCCTACCAATAATGGAAAGCTTTTTAATACCAAAGCAATTTGTTCAGCCCCATAAAAATTCCTCAATTCTCTCTGTCTGCTAACCTCCTGAATTCTCTATGCTGTAAGCTCTGGCTGCTCACTGAACCTCCTCAATTGAAGTTAAGACGACCGTTCACCTCATGTCATTGAATTAGTAATTCTCAAGTTAAAATGATTGCTGCTGTTGGAGGGGTGTGGTAAAGATGTGGTGTCCAAGTCAGCGAGAAGCAGTAAGAATAATTTATCTTTTCTTTTTCTTCCACTGGTTTATGTCACATCTAAGAAGTTCAAGTTGATGCATTATAAGAATAATGAAATAATGTACTTGGA
The DNA here is from genome assembly GCA_024137785.1 of Ginglymostoma cirratum. Taxonomy (NCBI): domain Eukaryota; kingdom Metazoa; phylum Chordata; class Chondrichthyes; order Orectolobiformes; family Ginglymostomatidae; genus Ginglymostoma; species Ginglymostoma cirratum. Next base: position 6,405,935 of record JAHRHZ010000111.1, on the reverse strand, counting down.
GCATATAAGTTAAAGGGCCGATCATTGAGTAAATTACCTGGCAGTCAATGAAACATATAAAACAGAAAGAGATAGCAAGAACTGCAGATGCTGGAGTCAGAGATAACAAAGTGTGGAGCTGGAGGAACACAGCACGCCAGGCAGCATTAGAGGAACAAGAAAGCTGATGTTTCGGGTCAGGACCCTTCTTCAGAAAATGGAAAGAAAGAAAGAAACTTGGTTTTATACCACACCTCTGACTGCATCAGGACATCCCATTGTGCTTTACAGACAATTAAAATGCTTGTTTGAAACGTCATCATGGTGATCACGTAACAAGCAGCCAATATGCAGATGGCAAGATTTGAGAAACAGCCTTCAGAAAATAGCCAGATAATCATTTTTAGCGATGCTGATTGAAGATAAATATCATTGACAGAAATAAACACACCTCTTCTCCTCTTTAAAGTAGTGTCATCAAATCTTTTACACACAGCTTACAGGAGAGAGACAGAGGTAGACTCTTTAACGTCCCATTTCAAAAGATGACACTTAATGTAAGGACATAAGCTAAGTGTGATAATAAGGTGTTGGAAGGTTAGGGTGGCATATGAGTGCATCACTCCAACAGTACTGCATTGGTGTAGCAGCCAAATGGTGTGCTTAAGTCTCAGGAGTGGGACTTGAACCCACAATCTGTTGACTTGGATGTGAAAGGGACATAGGCAAGAACCAATACATTTTTTTTCAATAAAAAGAATGGGCTGGGTTGTCTGAGATGTGGCATTCTCATAGAGATTGCCATTCTGGCCTTTCTTCTTTATAAAAGAAGGGAAATCTGCATTTCTGAAAAGAGATTACACTCTGGTATCCCTCAGAAATGCAGACCTATACTACTTCTATTCCAACAGTTCTCTTGTAACTCAAAATTGTCAGAAGGCGGCAAATCACATTCTTTTTCATTGCTGTATGTAACAGCAAGCTCCTAACAACCACTTTTACAGCTGCTGTGAGGCTGTAAGGACATAAGGTAAGTGGTGAGAGGGTGTTAGGAGGGAAGGGCGCCAGATGGGTAGAGAGTAGTGCGCTAGGCGTATAACGCCAGATGAACAGAGAATAGGGTGCCAGGTAAGGTTGATAAAAGCTGGGCATAGATCCATGAAGATAGCAGGGCAGGTAGATAAGGTGGTTAAGAAAGCATATGGGATATCTGCCTTTATTAGTCAAGGCATTGAATTCAAGAGCAAGGAGGGTACGATGGAATTATGTATAACGTCAAGGCCACAGCTAGAATGCTGTCTGTAGTTTTGGTCTACAGAAAGAATGCGATTACACTTGAGAGAGTGCAAAGGAGATTCTCTAGGATGTTGCCTGGAATGGACCGATTCAGTTATGGAGACAGACTAGGCTTGGCTTGTTTTCTTCAGAGCAGAGAAGGCTGAGGGGGGAACCTTGTTTGAGGTGTACAATGTTCTGAAGTGCATTGACAGGGTAGATAGGGAGAAACCTTTTCCTTTAGTAGAGGGGTCAATAACCAGAAGGCACAGTTTAAAGGTAAGGAGCAGGAGGGTTAGAGGGGATTTGCAGAAACATTTTTCATCCAGAGAGTGATGGCTGTCTGGAACTCATTGACAAAATGGGTGGTAGAGGCTGGAGCCGTCGAGACATTTAAGAACCCTTTAAATGAACATTTGAAATGCCATAGCATAGAGGGCCATGTGCTGGAAAATGGGATGCAAGTAAATGCATGTTTGAAAGTTGGTACAAACATGATGGGGTGAATGGGCCTCTATCCTTGCTGTAAAAACTCTGACTCAATGCAACTCCCACCTGCCCTGCAAAAAATGACTATCTAGCCAACAGAAAATCTGGGCCAATACACCAGTTCAGGTTCAACAAGCTACTTAAAGGTTTATCATAACCTCTTTGCTTTTGTACTCTGTCTCCATTCAACAAGTCCACATTCTAGTTTTTAACCACTTTTTTTCAACTGACCCATTCCCTTCAATCTATTAGCCCTGCGTCTCTTTGTTCCTTCATTTCATATCGCCTCTCCCTGTTTTGTCATTTTCTTCAATGTATCAGAGCAGATTACTCTGCATTTAATGTCAGTACCTGTGGCTCTGCTCATTCCACCAGCCTGGCTCATGAAGTTCATAACTCCTTACCTCAGTTCACAACAATTCAAAGCTTTTTCTCATGTGCAGATGTAGAAGCTGTGTCCTCCACATTCAAGTCTAGGTCATTAATGTATAATTTAAAAAGACAGTAATCCTAGTAACACTTATCATGTGGTTTGATGCCACATCAACTGGTGGTGTGAGAAACAAATGGGGTTAGAGGCTGACAAATCCTCAGGTCCTGATAGTGTATATCCCAGAGAACTATAGCAACTGGACTTGGAAATAGTGGATGCATTGGTTGTCATCTTCCAAAAGTTAGAGACTCTGGAGCAGTTCCCACAGATTGGAGGGTGTCAAATGTAACCCCACTATTTAAAGAAAAGGAGGGAGAGAAAAATAAGAGAATTACAGACCAGTTAACCTGGCATCAGTAGTCAGGATAAAGCTGGGGTCTCTTATATATCATGTAATAACAGAACAATAGGGAAATATCAACAGGATTAGATAATGCATGCACTTATGAAAGGGAAATCATGCTGGTGCTTTTGAGGATAAAACTATTGGAAGCGAAAAGGGAGAACCAGTGTATGTGGTGTTTCTGGATTTCAAAAAGGCTTTATACATGGTTCCCCATAAGAGGTTAAGTGATCAAAAGTAAAGCACACAATTGTGGGGGATAAACTGGCCTGGTTGAGAATTAGTCGACAGACTGGAAACAAAAAGTGAGAATAAACTGATCTTTTTCCAGGTAGCAGGTAGAAACAAGTGCACCACAGGGATCAGTGCTTGGACCCCAGCGATGCACTTATATATTCACACACACACACATATATACTCATACGTATATATATTCTCACATATATACGTACATAAATAATTTGGATGAAAGAAGCAAATATTTCCAAATATGCTGACAACACAAAATAGATGGGATTGTGAGTTGTGAGGACAATGTAATCTGAACAATTTGATTATGTAGGCAAAAACCTGGCATATGCAATATAACATTGATAAATGTGAAGTTATACTCTTCGGTGTGAAAAATAAAGGAAGAATATTATTTTAATGATACATTGGGAAATGCAGATGTACAATGGGATCAGGTTGGCCTTGTACACCTGTCAACTAAAGTAGACAGACAGCTGCAGCAAGCAATTAGGAAGACAAATAATATGTTGGCCTCCATTGTAATAGGATTTGAGTATTAAAATAAAGATGTCTCACTGCAGTTACAAAGGTCATTGGTATAAGTGCACCTGAAGTATTGTGCACAGTTCTGTTCTCTTTCCCTAAGAGATGACATACTTGCCTTAAAGTGAGTGCAATGAAGATTCACTAGGCTGATACTGAGGGTGGCAGGACTGTTATGAGGAAAAAATGGTTTGACTGGGCCTCTATTCAATAGAGTTTAGATGAATGAGAGGGGATCTGATTGAAACATGTAAAATTCTAACAGGGGTAGACTGAATAGATGTAGGAAGGAGGTTACCCCTGGTTGGAGATTCTATAACTACGGGACACAGTCTCAGAACACAGTGTAGACTTTTGGGAGGGAGATGAAGAAACATTTCTTCACTCAGGGTGGTCAACCTTTGGAATTCATTACCACAGAAGGCTGTACAGGCCGGGTCACTGAGTATGTTCTCGAAAGAAATGGATAGTTTCTTAGATTTTGAAGTCATCAAGGGATATGGAGAGAGAATAGAAATATGGCTTTGAGGTAGAGGATCAACAATAATCACAGTGATTGGCACAGTAGGCTCAAAGGGCCAAATGGCCCACTCCTGGTCCTAATTTCTATGTTATGAGTTTGGATTCAAGACAGACTGATCAAGGAGAAGGCCAAGTCAAGAACTGCCCTCAGACTTAGACTTAGACTGTCCTTAGACTTGAAAACAACATTGTTTGTTTATTTTACATTAATACTAAATACTGCTATGCATGGTAATATCCGGCTCTGACTAAAAGTTACAATAGGTAAGCTGTCTCTTTTTTTGTATTCAAATTCTCTCATTCTGGATTATAATGTAGTGTAGTCTAGTGTAATGTTACTCTAGTCACACAGTGCTATTTATACTCAGTGATGTGCAGCTCTATGACATCATCACAAGGTTGTTCCGGTATGCCGAGCTTTAGTCCCAATCATGAAAATCGATTGGTATTTACGTACATTCTCATGAATTATTTAGGTTACTCCTTTATATGTTTACAGTGCACTTTTCCTCAACTTTCTCAACCTTTCCCAATCTTTGACTTGATTCATCTGTATAAATAGGTAGATCAGGAAAATCTATCACTAGATTGAACAACATTTGAGGTTAAGTTGGTGATTTTTTTCTTTATTGGCTTTTGTTATATCCACAATTTAATTGACTTGTCTGAAAGAGCTTGCAGTGATGTAACTAGAGGTGTATCAACTACATGGTGGTTATGTCTTCAATTTCATTATCAGATACTGTTGTTAATTTCCTTAGCAAGATCCACATGATATTCTTCCTGTGAAGCTGATTCCTTTCAACGCTGACCTGTTTTTCAAGGCTGTCTTTCAAGCCATAAATATATATGTTGGGTTGGAATCAATTTGATTTGATGCTTGGCATGTTCTTCAGATTGTCATGCATTTATAAATGACCACTTGTTTACACCATAACTGCATCATTGGTGCAAAGTGGATGTGGAGGTTAGGAACCACATGTGTGACAAGATACTTTAGTGTAACATACTTTAGGATTTCACGTTGAAGTTGTCGTATGGTGTTTTGTTCAGATGACAGATAATATCTTCTCTGGTCAGACAGTTTAATGCAATATAAGTATTCAATGTGCTGTGTTGAATATTCTGCATTAATTGGAATTTTTCGCTAATGAATTGCTTCTTGAACAGTTTTCTAAACTGTATCCACTGTGATTTGGGCTGGTCATTCTAAAGTTATATCCGCCTGACTTAAAAAGTTCAGTGATATATCAAAGAGATCAATCTGTAGCAAATGAGCTCTTGTTGTAAGTTTCCATGTTTACATGGTTTCACTAGTACGTAGTTTCTTTAATGACCTTATCTATAGACGACGCTGGGAGTTGATATCTGTTACTGAAGGGTTATTGGGCCAATGTTCTATTTGTTCTTAAAGTGAAATATTGATCAAAAGCTGTTATAAGGTTGTCAAACATAATTTCTTTCTCATTGCTCTGTTGGCTGTGTAGCATATGTTCTCATGATCTTCTCATGTAGGAGAGTAGGGTGATAACCTATTCTGTTTTTGATTTGGTATCTAATTCTGAAGCTGTTCCAAATTTTAGAATTGTGCTTTCCACATCTGTCAATTTGCTAATCCATCAAATAGATGTGAAAGTTTTTTTTTTCTGGTGGAAAGGTGGGTACCAAGGAATTTTGTTGTTTTATTTGATCGTTGCCAGGCACTTTTGAGTTTGACTACTCTCTTGAGTTAAAAGAATTAGGATTTTTGTCTCATTGTACACATTCATTTTGTTGCCATGTGGCATTCTTAGTTGATTAAACTTGTTGAATTTTATTTATTCTAGGCTTGTTTGTTGTTGTACCTTTGAAACTGAAAGCCATTGAAGTTTCTGCTGCTCTCAATGTAAAGTTCAGTTTTCCTTTATCAATAGGGCATCTTGGTAGAGATGAATGAAGATATTCCTTTTCCAAGATGGCTGAAGGATTTTCAAAAGATCAGTGGGCAGGACTTTCTTACAATGTCTTCATTCACCAAGATTCAATAATTCTTTCAGTGTGTTGAAGATAACTGTGGTGACATAATTTGCGCTGATTTTTGTGTCCAAGGTATTTTTGTACTAAATTCGACAGGGCATCAAATCTTTGCTCTTTTACTTTACCTAGTCTTTCCTACTTTACTGAATAAAATCAATAAAACTGCTTAGATGGCAATTAACATGTTGAATTTGTTGTTCAAACTTTCCAATTAATAGAGATTTCTCAACTTGACTGCTAGGGCTCATCTATTTAAAATTATAATAATGATTTATATTCACGATTAATAGCAGGGAAACAATTAATTTTCTTTAAATCTGTACCTGAAGAAGTATCTTAACTTGAGTAGTTGTCTTTGTCACAAAGTAAATTGTTCAAAATTTGGTACTTCATTTTTGTAAGTCTTAACTGGTACTCCTCAGTCTAGTTTTGGGGTGAAAGCAAAATGATTTTTGTCCTTGCATATTTACTTTAGGTGTCAGCTAATTGATATCTTTTCACGGGTACTTAATTCAGATTTATCCCTCTAACTGCTAGTGAGCTTTTACTGCTTTCACTGCCTTTTTAAAAGCTTGTTTCTCCTATTTCTGGCTGTGATTGGCTTTATTAATATTAAGTGTTCTGATGTTTTTTTTTCTGGAGGAGATTTCTGTTCAGACATTTATTTAAGGGTACTTCTTCAGCTCTGTGGCTTTTATGGCTGCAAGGCAGTTTTGAAGCAGTACTAATGATTTCTTATAAAATGTAAGTTTTAACTTCTTCTCAGGTCTATTTCTTGATCTTTACTGCCACACAATGAACTTGGGAAACTTACAATCTTTTGAGGAGAATGCAAAGCTAAGAATGGTCTTCAGTCTTAGACTTCAAAGTAATACTATTTAATATAATTTCATGCTAAATACCATTATACACTGTAATCATAGATATACCAAGCTGTGCCTTATAGTTACAATAGGTATGGACTAATCTATGCTTTCATGTGTTCTTGAGACTAACTCTCTCATTCTAGAGTTTTGTGTTGAGCAATCAAGTGAAGTGTGGTTTCAGTTTAGTCTGGTGTAGGGTAGCTCCATCTCACACTGTGCTATAATTCTGTGACACTGTAGCTAGGTTGTTCTAGAACAGTAAAGCACTTGCACAATACTAATGTTTCCTGGGAAACCCTGGTCTATACGTTCTTCAGTCAAAAACAACGAGTCATAATTATGAGACAGTTGGAACTGCCGATGCTGGAAAATCTGAGATAACAAGGTGTACAGCTGGATGAACACAGCAGGCCAAGCAGCATCAGAGGAGCAGGAAAACTGACGTTTCGGGTCTCGACCCTTCTTCAGAAATGGGGGAGGAAAGGGGTTCTGAAATAAATAGAGAGAGGGGGTGGTGAATGGAAGGTGGATAAAGGAGCAGATAGGTGGAGAGGAGACAGACAGGTCAAGGAGGTGGGGATGGAGCCAGTAAAGGTGAGTGTAGGTGGGGAGTTAGGATGGGGGTTGGTCAATCAAGGGAAGACTGACAGGTCAAGGAGGCGGGGATGAGGCCGGTAGGTAGGGGGTGGGGGTGGGGGTGGGGGTGGGGTAGGTCAGTGAGGTGACAGGACCGGATAGGTGGGAGAAAAGATGGACAGGACAAGGAGGCAGGGATGAGCTGGGCGAGTTTTGGGATGAGGTCGGTGGGGGAGCTAGATTTTGAAGCTTGTGAAGTCCACATTGAGACCATTGGGCCACAGGGTTCCCAGGCGAAATATGAAGTGCTGTTCCTGCAACCTTCGGGTGGCATCGTTGTGGCATTGGAGGAGGCCCAGGATGGCCATGTCGTCTGAGGAGTGGGAGGGGGAGTTGAAATGGCTTGCGACTGGGAGGTGCAGTTGTTTGTCACAAACCGAGCGTAGGTGTTCCACAAAGCGGTTTCCAAGCCTCCGCGTAGTTTCCCCAATGTACAGGAGGCCACATTAAGAATGGCGGATACAATATAACTCATTAGCAGATATGCAGGTGAACATCTGTTTAATGTGGAGGGTTTTCTTGTGGGCTGGGATGGTGGTGAGGAGGGAGGTGTAGGGGCAGGTCTAGCACTTCATCCAGTTGCAGGGAAAAGCGCCAGGGATGGTGGGGCTAATGGGGAGTATGGAGCGGACAAGGGAGTCACTGAAAGAGTGGTCTCTCCGGAAGGCAGATAAGGGTGGGAGGGAAAATTGTCCTTGGTAGTGGGGTCAGATTGCAGATGATGGAGGATGATGCATTGAATCCGATGGTTGATGGGGTGGTACATGAGGACAAGCGAGTTCAGTTTTTGTCGTTATTGTGGGGTGGGGCTGTGAGGGATGAGTTGCGGGAAACGCAAGAGATGCAGTTGAGGGTGTTTTCGACCACTGTGGAGGAGAAGTTGCGGTCCTTGATAAATGAAGACGTCTGGGAGTGGAATGCCTTATCTCAAGAGCAGAGGCGGCAAAGGAGAAGGAATTGGGAATAGGGGATGGCATTCTTGCAGGAAGGTGGGTGAGAGGAGGTGTATTCTAGATAGCTGTGGGACTCGGTAGGCTTGAAATAGATATCTATTTCCAGGTGGTTGCCAGAGATGGAAACAGAGGTCTGGGAAGGAGAGAAAGGTATCGGAGATGGTCCAGGTGAACTTAAGGCTGGGGTTACTTCAGAATCCCTTTCCCCTCCCCCATTTCTGAAGAAGGGTCCAGACCTAAAACATCAGCTTTCCTGCTCCTCTGATGCTGCTTGGCCTGCTATGTTCATCCAGCTCTACACTTTGTTATCTCAGTCACAATTATTCTTTGTTTTCTACCATTCAAAGAACAAAGAAAATTACAGCACAGGAACAGGCCCTTCAGCCCTCCAAGCCTGCGCCGATCCAAATCCTCTATCTAAACCTGTCGCCTATTTTCCAAGGATCTGTATCCCTGTGCTCCCTGCCCATTCATGTATCTGTCTAGACATATCTTAGATGACGCTATCGTGCTTGCCTCTACCACCTCTGCTGGCAACGCGTTCCAGGCACCCACCACCCTCTGCGTGAAGAACTTTCCGTGCATATCTCCGTTAAACTTTTCCCCTCTCACCTTGAAATCGTGACTAATTGAGTCCCCCACTCTGGGAAAAAGCTTCTTGCTATCCACCCTGTCTATACCTCATGATTTTGTAGGCCCCAATCAGGTTCCCCCTCAACCTCTGTCTTTCTAATGTTAATAATCCTAATCTACTCAACCTCTCTTCATATCTAGTGCCCTCCATACCAGGCAACATCCTGGTGAACCTCCTCTGCACCCTCTCCAAAGCATCCACATCCTTTTGGCAATTTGGCGACCAGAACTGTATGCAGTATTCCAAATGTGGTCGAACCAAAGTCTTATACAACTGTAACATGACCTGCCAACTCTTGTGCTCAATACCTCATCCGATGAATGAAAGCATGCCGTATGCCTTCTTGACCACTCTATCGACCTGCGTTGCCTTCATTCAGTCCATTTCATGTCCATGCCACTAACTCTTTTGTTCATGAACTTCAGGTTTTTCGGGAGACTTGTCATGTGGTGATGTGTAATACATTTGGTCACCTTATGAGCTTGACATGTGAATGACTAAATACCGGATGTAGTTACCTATAACAGGCTCTCTGCTCTGTTACATGCAAGACACAAGCTGTGACTGGGCATTACTTTGCATTGTGTACATTAGATCAGCTATAAATAAACACACAAGATATCTTCAAGCCAAAGGAATCCATCTACGTTATTTCTGTTACATTTAGGAAACACAAGACTATTATGACAAGGTATGCAGCTGGAATTTTTTCTAAAAATACAAAAAAAGACAAAGGAGAAACCAGTTTATGCTTGAAGGCCAAGGGGAGCAGCAGTAAACAAAATATTACAATAATCCAGAGGTTCTGACAATAAAGAAGATAATTTCTTTGTAAATAGAATATCTTGAATTGTCCAGCTTCATGTAGGCAGGCATCTGGCCAAATCAAACCTACCAAATCTAAAGGCTATTTTAAATTGAGTGGTTGTTGGAATTCAGACCTGTGCTGAACTGAGAGGACACATTGCTGAACTCAAACAACGAAAGAAGCAGTGAGTGAAATTCAGGAACAGTGCAGAGCCAACAGAATAAGGCCTAAAACAAGTGACATCCAAAAAAATGAGAAAGGAACAGTAAATATCGAATGACAAAGGGACAAATGAAAGATGCATACCAAATCCCTCACCAAGAACTAAAAAGCTACAGAGCTCATTCAAGTTCAAGCTTTTTAATCACAGGGTGCAGGTATGCTTCATATACCAAACACTTGCAGAATCAGTTAGGCAAACCTGTCAAAATACTTGAAGCAGTTGGTAATGAGAAGTTATGCAGAGTGAATGTTTCACACTACTTGAAGAGGACTAGAAAGATTCTGGAAAGATATGGAAAGTGCAAAAAGATCAACTGTGTAAAAGATCCAACTTTAGAATTCATAGCTCAGGATTAATGTCAAAAGACACAGGAACAAAGAAATCAATTTGTTAATGTATATCATAACAACGGCAACAAATATGAGTTTCAGAGGCAAAATTGTCCGAATGAATAATGGAGTTGATGGCTGTTTAAACACCAGTAGAAATTTGCAAAAAAAAATGTCACAGCACTGATTCACTGCCAGCAAATGGCAGAATATACCAAGTCATTGCAGCCTGACAATGCACCTACAAGCATTAGGTGCAGTAATCTGCGTGGACGCTACAGCTAGGACACAGGAAGAAACACCACAGTGTGGCACATGCCGTCTACCACACCCACTGTGAAGGTGTCCGACAGTTCAGGATCTGTGCAAGGACACTGGGGCTACCAATACAAGTAATGTGCCTCCAGAGATGTACCCAGAGTCCACAAAAGGGTACAACCAAACAGAAAGTCAGCACAGCGGTATGACAACAGCAACAAGGAATGTGCCAGAGACCTGCATAAATATAAGCTGATCCACAAAAATCACGGCAAGTCAGGACCAAGAGGAATAACTTCCAATCAGAGGAATAGCAGACTTTCCACAAATTGAACGAAACATATTGTGTTGCCTACATTTTCTTGGATTATCATGACCACCTGTCTCGTATGATGGTACTATATTAACTGTTTTTCTAACCCTCTGGTACTTTTCCTGTGACCAGACAGGATTTGAAAATTCATGTCAGAGCCCCTGCAATCTTGTCCCTTGTCTCCCACAACAACCTCCGATAAATCTTACCTTGACCCCAAGATTTATTCAATTTCAAACCTGCCAGAATTTCCAATACCTCCTCCCTATGAATGTTAATTTAGTTTAGCTATAAATAATCCCACTAGAGATCAGAATCCATGTACTTCACATGTTATATTTATGTAAGCCAAAAATTATATTACATTTGGCAGTCTTTTGGAAGCCCATATGCACTAGATCAAGCACATGATACTCTTTAGAGATTGGTTAGCTCAGTTGGCTGGACAACTGGTTTGTGTTGCAAACATTATGGGTTTAATTCACCAGCTGAGATTACTTCCATGAAGGACTCTCCTTCTCAACAACTCCCTCACCTGAGGTGTGGAGACCCTCCAGTTAAACCACCACTGGTCATCTCATTCTAATGAGAGAACAGCCCTATGGTCTAGTAGGACTATGGTGCCTTTAATTTTGCCTTCCCATCAGAGGCAGCTGGCCTGTGGTTATTGGGTTTATTCTTACAGATTTTTGACAAAACAATGCAACATTTGCAATTCTTCAGTCCTCTGGCAACATCTGAGGATCAATCCTATTTTCACTTTACTTCCCATTGCCAAAAGTACTTCGTACCCTATCTTAACTTGAAAGGCCTTTATCATCTTGCAGGGCTTTTCACATTAAATGCAGTCCAACCTCTCACATACACCTCTAAACAATTAACTCTGCTGACAATCAGTAAAGCATTCAACCATTTCCCGATGATCTCAGCATTATTAATTAAATCTTCAAGCTGAAAACATTTTCAGAGATATTAATCATGAAAATCAATTTAATACCAGAACAGAGCCATCTGGAGCTTAATCTTTTCTGTGGATGTTAACTTCTGCACTGACCTAAGTTTAAGCAACCTTTGTCCATCTTGGGCTCACTTGACAGCCACTGTAACAACAGCCTGTTTCAGTATAGTACTTGCAACTTAATAAAATGTCTCAAGGTACTTCATAGGAACATTCTCAAACCAAATCTGACATCAAGCCACATATGAAGATTTTAGGACAGTTGACAAAAGCTTGGCCAAATAAGCATTTTTTAAATACAGCTTCCTAAAGCAGGTAGGTACAGATACCCAGCACAGGAAAGCCACATATTTATAATGCTGTTAACACAGCAAAGCAGAAAGCATTATAAAACAAAGCATCATAGAAGCACACGTTCAAGGATTGTTAATTAACAAAAAGCTTTATCAAAGAAGGGGATTTTTACAAGTGTCTCAAAACTGGAAAGCAAGGTACTGGGGCCGAGATTTAGGAAGAACCTAAGGTCTATTGGCAGCTGAAGGCACAACTGCCGTGGACCAAGATCAAGGACAGCTATTCAGCAGAGTTGTTAGGCTGCAGAAGGCTATAGGGATAGGGAGGGGTGAGATCACACGGGGTTTCAAAAACAAGCCTGAGAACTTTTAAGTCAAGGCATTGCGTGGGCAGTCTTGATAGTTCCACTGGCCCTCAGCACCCACAGTCATGTTGAGGGAGGGAATTTTTCTGCACCAATCCTATCAAATCCTTTTAACACTAGATTGAAGAGCAGGTGTAGGCCATTTGTCCTGTTGAGCCTGCTCCGCATTCAACTGAATAATAGCTGATCTTCCACAGAAAAGCCATTTTTCCACACACACTCCAGATCGCTTGACATCGTTAATATCTATTGGTCTGTGTCTGGAATATATTCTCTGAGTGAGCTTCAATGTTCCTCTGGGGGTAGAGAATTCCAAAGACTGAACACCCACTGAGTGAAGGAATTCAATAAGATCATCTCTCTACCATGTTGTCGTAAAGTGTGCCTTTTAAACTGTAAGATATTTGCAATCTTCAATAGTTTAAATTCATCTAAGTGTTTGAATTGCCAAACTCCCTCAACTGTCCTGGACTCTCCTGGATTTGAATATTTATTTTCTAGAGATCATGACCAGCAACCCAGGCAATTTGCTGTTTATGAGAATACTGGGAGTCAACTAACTGGCTGTTTAGCCAACAGTCCAGGATTATCCAATTGGGTAAGAGAAGAGTTTATTTCATTTAACACTGATGGGGTAAGCTTTTTTTTAAATTCTTTCATGGGATGTGCATGCTATTGGTACGGCCAGCATCTGTCATCCACCCCTAAATGCCCTTGAACTGATTGGTTTGTGAGGCCATTTCAGAGGCAGTTAAGTGTCAACCACATTGCTGTGGATTTGAAGTCAGACGTAGGCCAGACCAGATGAGGATAGCAGATTTCCTTCCCTAAAGGTGGCCCCCCCTGAGTTTTTTTTAATGACCATCAACATAATTACTGAGATTAGCTTTCAATTCCAGATTTCATTAATTGAATTTAACTTCCACCTAAATTAGTAGATATCCCAACAGCGTACCCTGACCTATGGCTACCGGTTTATTGATGTTACCACCATGTCACTGTCTGCCCCTGGCTGTTGTGGATTGGTTGAATCAGGTGGGCAATGTGGTAACTGAAGGCAGGAGTCATGATGGTCCAGGAATACATACATGAATACACCTCACAAGCCTATGAGGAGTACAAACTAATTTTAAAACAAAACTTGCGCCAATTTGTTTCTGGTTGTTTGTCTGATAACAGCACTGGATGGCAATTCAGAAATAGCAGAATAGAATTTCAGGATCAGTAACCCTGGTGGGAATGCATTTTAGGAAGTCAGAACATCAGTTTGCTTTTTGTGATTTACTCTTCTAGAAATTTTCTTCATCTCATGACTAGAAAACTGTTGTGGCCAAAACATTGAATGTTTTCAAGAAGGACTCAGATATAATTCTTAGGGCTCAGGAGATCAAAACTTATGGGAAATGAGGGGTAACAGGGTATTGAGCCATTACCATGTTGAATAGCAAGCAGGCTCAAAGTAAGGGATGGTAAATGATAGTGTTCAAAATGATGAGGGGCTTTAATAGAGATAATCAAGGAAACTGGAACTGAAGGCAGGAAGCTCTGCAGCCAGAGAACCAGTCATATTTTTAATCGCTTGTGGGATGTGGGCGTCATTGGCTAGGCTGGTGTTTATTGCCCATCTTGAATTACCCTTCAGAAAATGGTGAGATTTAAGATAATTGGCAACAGAATCAGGTGGAAAATTAGCTTTTTTCTTAAGAAACAGCGAGTTGAGAACAATTGGAATGTGTTGCCTGGAAGGGTAGTGGAAACAGATTCAAACAATAACTGCCAAAAAGATCTGGGTAAGTTATTGAATGGGAAAGTTGCAAGGGAGAGAGCAGGGACATGGGTCCAATTGGATTGTTAAAGACTGAATGGTCTTCGGAGTTGTTCGGTTTTGTTATTCTAATATTTGTGAGCATAAAGTGTACTGTATGTGCATTTTCATGTTGCAAATACATAACAGGGAATGGTCCTGCTCTCTCAACTTTTAACATGTAGCTGAATGTCAACTTGTCTGTATTGATTGAATAAAATCCCATCTCGGTCTTTATCTGTTCCACTGCCTCTATGTACAGAAACTTTGTAGAATTTCTCCTGCTTGAGCTATGTTGCAAATGGGTAACATGCAAAAGGTCCTATTACCAACAGGCTGCTTGTGGGAGATAAGGGTTTAGGGTCGATCGAAAGCGACAAACTGACAGGTATGATGCACCATGTGGAAAGGGAACCTGTGCTTACACAAAACTGAAGCAGCAAATTGTTGCTTCTGAGATACAAGGAAAAACCTCTGTGAGGAACAGATGTACAATTGGATAACACACACTATTTAATACCCTTTTCAATTATTAATTGAAATATTTCAATTAATGGTATTGTCTTTACAGCCATGCTAATTAGTAGGTATCCACCTTAGTTAATTCTGGATGAAGCACTTACTAAAGTTCTTGTGATATAAACAGCAGCTTAGTAGAATTGCACCTTCAAATTTGTTAGAACAAATCACAGAGACATCCAAGTGGTTCAAACTTCTTGTAATAAAACTAGGGTGGCATGGTGGCTCAGTGGTTAGCTCTGCTGCCTCACAGCGCCTACCGGGGTTCGATTCTGCACATTCTCCCCATGTCTACATGGGTTTCCTCCCACAGTCCAAAGATGGGCAGGCTAGGTGGATTGGCCATGCTAAATTGCCTGTAGTGTTCAGGGATGTGTAGATTAGGTAGGTTATAGGGGAACAGGTCTGGGTGTGATGATCTGAGGGTCAGTGTGGACTTGTTGGGCTGAAGGGCCTGTTTCCACACTGTAGGGATTCTATGATTCACTTACACTAGTGTATCAAACAGGCTAATATCAGACTGTCATGAATGAATCGAAAAATGTAATCCAAGAATAATCCTAGTAACATTATGTTTCAGCATAGTACAGCACTATTTACTTCAAACTAATGTGGCATTTCACAGAATTGTTACAATTCAGAAGTGGTCAATTAGCTCATTGTGCTTGCACTGGTTCCATTACTATTGTATTACTTCAATTATAGTCAACATTTTCTGCAATGTTGGCTACAAATTGCACCCACATAGCACAGTGTGGTCAAACATCCCAAACTGCTTCAGCAGTGCACTGTCAAACACAAAGGAAATGAAGAAGGACAAGTGAACAAAAGATTGGTCAAAGAGGTATAAAAGAGCATCTTAAAAGGAGAGAAAGAGAGTCCGATCTATATCAATGACATGGATGCAGCTAATTCCAAATATATAACACTGTGGTTGGTTGGCTCGCTGAGCTGGTTCATTGTTCCACAGATGTATCATTACCATGCTGGGTAACATCAGTGCAGCCTCCGATGAAGCACCGTTGTGTTTTCCTGCCTGTTATTTAAACTCTGGAGTTAGTTGAGCTGGATTACCTCACTTCCGGTTTTCCTTTGCAGTGGAGTGTATATGGGGTCTAGCTCTGTTTATTGATGGCTTTCTTAGTAGAGAACTAGGCTTCTTGGAATTCCTGTGCTTGTCTCCACTTCGCCTGTCCCAGGATCCTGGTGTTGTCCCAGTGATCTGGTGGTTTTCCTTATCGAGGTGGATGGAGGTGAGTGAGTACTGGTCGTGTCTTTTTGTTGCCAGTTGATGTTTGTGTACTCTTGCGATAGGGTTAGGTTAATTTCCTTCCTGTTTGTCCAATATAATGTTTGTTGCGGTCTCTGCAGGGAATCTTGTACATGACATTGGTCCTGTCCATAGTGGGTAGTGGATCTTTGGCGTACGGTTGATGTGGGTTTGTGTGCTACTCTGATGCCCAGTGGTCATAGGAGTCTTGTGGTCAGTTCCGATTTGTCCCTGATGTAAGGTAGCGTGATGAGTGTGTCGGGGCGTGTAGTATCTTCCTGGTGTCGTTCGTGTGATAGGCATCTTCTGACCCAGTTTTTCAGGTATCTGTTGTCTTTGAATACTTGGAAAAGATACTCTTTGGCATAGTTCTGTGCTGCTGCACTGTGTTGTCCATTTAAATAATGTTCTCACACAACTTCACTTGTGTGTGTTAGGGTGGTTGCTGTTGAAATTCAGTACTTGGTCACTGTGTGTGTGTGTGTGTGTGTGTGTGTGTGTGTGTGTGTGTGTGTGTGTGTGTGTGTGTGTGTGTGTGTGTGTGTGTGTGTGTGTGTGTGTGTGTGTGTGGCTTTCCTGTGTACCTTTGTTAGGAATTCCCTATTGACCCTATGTTCTACCATGACGTCCAGCAATGGGAGCTGTTTGTTCTTTTCCTCTTCCCTGGTGAATCTGATCCCAGTGAGGGTGTTGTTTATTAGTTTGTGTGTCTCCTCTAGTTTGGTCCGTTTGATAACAACGAAGGCGTCATCCACATAGCGTATCCATACTTTTGGTTGAATTATTGAAAGGGCCATACTTTCAAGTCTCTGTATTACCGCTTCAGCTATTAGTCCAGAGATATTTAGTTCACTGAAGCGGTAATGCAGAGACTAATAGTATTAATGTAGAGAGAGATTACCGAACTTGGAGGTTCCAACATTGCAGTTAACTGAGGCTAGCTCTAAGCTGGTCAGCCAGGCCCTGACCAGGCTGGGCGTCTTTACACACAGGGCAGCCTTTGTTTCCAGCTGGTGTCTCTATCATTGGGCAGCTAAACCCTCTGCCCACAAGGCTGCAGGCAAACCCAGTAGTGGCTTGCCCATTTGTTGTGGCCCCTGCTCAGTGCTAGGTGAGTTGGGACAGTATCCCTTACCTCCCTGCCCACTTACTGAGAAGGTGTTAAATTCGACTCCTAACTTCACTTCTGAAGTTCTAAACTTCCAAAATTTCCAACCATCAGGAACAGTTTCTTACATTTTTTCACTTCATGTCTTGACCTTCAATTAAATAACTCCACAAATTTCTAAATTCCAGGAATACAAGCCTACCTTGAGTAACGTCTATCCATTGTTTAACAATCAAAAGTCCTGGTATCATTATGCTGAACCAATGCCACTTTATTTCCAAGGATATAAAGCTTCACTAAGATATCGCTGCCAGACCTTGTGACCTAAATAGGGATATGAGTAGCTGAAACATGACTTTGTTTTCGTATTTATTTACAAGATGCCGGCATCACTGACTATGCTAGTGTTTATTACCCATCCCTAATTGCCCTCGAAGATGGTGGTGAGCTGCCAACTTGAACTACTGCACTTCCACCTGACATTGCATAGCAAGAAGGGAGTTTCAGGATTTTAGCCCAAGTTAGGACCCCAGGTTTATACAAATGTAATGTGTACTTGATAGACATTGATGCTAAGAGTTTTGGGAGAACTAAGATATAGGATCTTGTTGAGTGTTGACACCAAAGATTTCCTGCCTTATCCCCATGTAGCCAGTCTGACGTTGAAAGATTTGGGGAGTTTAATGCAGTCTCTAACATTAATCCTTAATTTCCAACAACTGCAGTCCTGTCGGCTTTTATCCAACATTAATCCATTCAGAGCCATCACCTAAAACTACAGTTAGTCTCCAGCTCAAAAAAAAATCAGCCAGTTTTGCCAGGCATGTACTCCCCTTTATGCTATCCCTCTGTTTCTGTCTTCCTCATGTATTATCCATTTGCCTTAAAGGTGACCATTCCGTTTGCCTCAGCTCCTCTTTGTGGATGCAAGTTCCACATTCTAAACACTTCCTCTATAAATAGGTCTCCCCTGAATTCTCTTCAGCAAATAGAGACTCTTTTATATTTATGAAACCCAACACTAAACACCTCACCAGTGGAAATTTCTTCTTGATATCATCCCTGCCAAATTGCTTCATAATATGGTCTCTCAGGTCACTTTGGGAAAAAAAACAACCCCCTCAGTTAAGCCTTTCCTGATAGATACTGTCTCTCTGTTTTTTAAAAAAAAATTCTTGTAAATCTTCCCTGCATCCCTTTGTTTAAACAAGGCCAATCATTCATTTAATGCATTATAAAAACCAAATTAAAATTGAAAAAATATACACCTAAACACAAGCAGTGACCTCCGATTCCTCAGTGTTTTGACAGCCAATGAAACACATACAAATAATTGCTCAAATTAAGTAATGATGTTTCATTAGAGATCTTTGAGCAATAAATCTTTTGAGTATTTTTTTACTGTGCCAGTTCATTGGCTTCATTTTACAATGCTTAAAACCTAAATGTAGAAAGCTTGTTAAGAGATGAAACAATTGCAGCAATTTCTATCAATCTATTTAGCAAAGGGTGAGCAGTCGGTAGCACTGAATTGACAGAATGAAAGATGGTTTAACAATGGGGAATTTACTTAATCTTATTCATACATCACTTCTAGATTCTGGAATCTTAATGACTATCCTGACCTGTCAAATCCATAACACAATTGCTGCAGGATTACAGAGGCAGGAAAAATGCTTTTGTTATTAAAATTAAACAATTAATGTCATTGGTATTGCTGGCAGTTCTCTACCTACAAATCACACAGCATTTGCCGGAGCGGACAACCTTGAGTGTGTTTGTTCAAGTTGTTCCAGCAGCTTCAGCTCAGAAATCCAATGGTTCTGATCTTCCAGTTTCTGGATGGTTGGACTGTTAACGTACTGTATCCCAAAAGTTGTGTTATGGGAACCCTCAGAATTCCCGATGTGCACAGACTACACAACAGTTCTCCATCACAAGCATAGACTTCCCAGGCAATTATCTTGCATCTGGACTCCTCCGAAAATCTTTCCAATCCTAACTAACTGGTAGTTGCCCAGGGAATATCAGACAAATAAAAACAATGTATTAATTCTTGAGCAGCTAGACGAATGACTCACCATCTCATCACCATCCAGTGATATCCTTCACCTCTCCTGTGCCTGTCTGCTCCCTCACTCACCATCCTTGACATAATCCCCTCAACCCTCCAAACTTGATGGACTCAGAAACATTTGAGATGTCTGACTCTTGGCATCACCCTGAGCTCCTCTCCCCCTGCTGACTCTCTGGCTCCCCCTTCTTCAGTTCCCCCAGCTAGATCCTTATGCACCTCTGCCTCCTTCCCATGACTCCATTCCCCTTGCCTTCACTGACTGGATTTGAACCAATTTCACTGCTTACCATACTGCCCACTTATCTCACTCACTAACACACTGGAAAACTGTTTAACTGTCCCAAGACTGTAGATTTTCAGCGTGAATTAAGTTACCAGAATATAACAGCTAGTGCCCTAAAAACAGGGTATGGTCTGAATTCCTCCAGTCCTATGCTGTAATGGAGGACCCTAAGAAAACATGGTCATTCCATGGTCAGCCATTCTGAAGAGGCTGGGTTTAGAAGTCCAACCAGAAAAACAAAGATCCAATTTAGATCCAGAAACTGAGGTGGAGGGTGGGAATCTGATAGCGACTGCTACTCTTTGGGTGACTTGATGTACTATCTGGTTAGTTTGTGGATATGTGAGCTGGTAACAGCATAAGAAGGGGAACTGGACATCTTGTATCTTTTTCAGTCATCTGTCTCCTGAACCGATGAGATTTAAGGTCTAAGAGAGAAACAAAGGCATTCCAGAGAGGCTGCTGGGGTGAAATAGAGTCAACATAAGTTCAGAAGGAGAAATAAAGAAAGACAATCAGTTTTTTTCTGGGGAACTGTAATCTCACACAGATTAACATGCTGTCCCTTTTTTTAAGGAAAGAAGGGAGCTCTGCTTTTCTGACACAGCCCTGATCAGAATCTCCACTCTCTACTAAGTGCTGTCTTTCCATCTGTCAGTTCTCTCAGTGCAGAACTGTCACAGAAAAATAAACCAGGCCCTTTTTCACAGTCAGTTGCTGTATTCTGAAATGTTAAGGTCCTGACAGCCACTTTGACAGCTGTTATCAAATGATGGGCACATAATAAAAGTGTGGTGTTAGGATGCTGGGAAGATAGAATGGTAGAATTCCTACAGTGCAGAAAGAGTGAGCACCAACCCTCCAAAGAGCATCCCACACAGAACCACCCCATCTCTGAAATCCCTCATTTTCCCTGGCTAATCAACCTGCTCATCCCTGGACACTATGGGGCAATTTAGCGCATGGCCATTACACCTAACCTGCACATCTTTGGACTGTGGGAAGAAACCGCAGCACCTGGGGGAAACCCATGCAGACACAGGGAGAACATGCAAACTCCACACAGACAGTTGCTTGAGGCTTGAATTGAACCTAGATCCTTGGCACTGAGGCAGCAGGGCTAACCACTGTGCCACCATGCTGCCCAGGGGTAGTGCACTAGGAACAAAAACAAAGTTCCTGGAAAAGCTCAGCAGGTCTGGCAGCCTCTGTGAAGGAGAAAACAGAGTTAACGTTTCGGGTCCGGTGACCCTTCCTCAGAGGAAGGGTTCTGAGGAAGGGTCAC
>JAHRHZ010000111.1:6371655-6384722 GCA_024137785.1 Ginglymostoma cirratum | reverse complement strand
GTCTAGGCCCGAAACGTCAAGCTTTCCTGCTCCTATGATGCTGCTTGGCCTGCTGTGTTCATCCAACCCCACACCTTGTTACCTCGGATTCTCCAGCATCTGCAGTACCTTTTATCTCTGATACAGCGTTGAAGGTAGGTCAGGTTGGAGAAGTTGAGACAGGTACTAAGACAGTCTACAGGACATGCAGGACCCAAGCACTGGTTGTGGACTTGCCCTCTCTTCTGTTCCACCACTTTTAGAAAAATAGGCCAGACGTTTTGATAGCTTCCTGGGTTTCAGGGCATTGATCCTCAACTGGCTCATGCAGTGTCAATTGAGTGTAAAATGGCTGCGACAAGATTCAATTCTCACTTCCCAGGGTTCGAAACACACCTGTAGAACATCAGAAGTTGCTGTATTTTACACTGTTTTGAATCAATCAGTACTTCGGGCCGCTAACAGATTATGTATTATGTTACATAAACATTTGTCTGGTATTGATGTTTTTCAAATCTATTACTTTAGCGACACAGGCGGTGTCGCCTTCTATTGAGCAGGTGTTTTATGTTGTGTTTATTGAGTCACTGTCACATTCTTACCACTATGCCATTCACAATCTGGTAGAGTACTATCAGGAGATTAACATTCCTAAAAGCAGCGTCAATTGCCTTTTACACTGGACATTGTACATTAAACAAGCATCATCTTTCATTACTCAAGAAACCAAGGCCACAGTGCTTGACAGTATGAAGGCTGCATGTTGTAGGAGAGAGAGCAAGATCAAATCGAAAGTGTGAGTATGAAAGGTGAGAGTGAATGATGTAATGCAGCCTGCCAAAGACTGGGGGAGGGGGTATGGGTGAGGATTGCTCACAGGTGATGAGCCCCAACTCTAACCTGTATCTTTGATCACACTGCTTGGAACTAACCATAAACTGTTAGAGCAGTCGCCTTCCCAAATCAATTGCCAAATTCCAGCTTCACACATCTCTTCCCATTGTGAGCCATTTAAACCTGAAAATGCCCATAGCCCCACAGTCAGAACACTGGTGAGACATGGAGGGAAGTGTGGGACCAGGGCTGTGGGATGAGGGAATAGGGAACCAGTGGCTATCAGGTGAGGCAAGTACTGGACTTTTCAGAAACACAATGTTTCACTTGAATGGCTTTTCTAGAGCTCAGGCCTCTAAATCAGGTCAACTAGGCCAGGCACACGATTAAAACAAAACAAGGACTGCTGTTAACACTTGGGCAGAGTGCGAAGCCAGTGCCAACTTGGAGCTCAAGACCCGGAAGGTTGACTTGGAGTCCCATGGAGGGTCATGACTTAAACCTTGGAAGTTTAGTGTTGACAATCTGGGCATCTACAGGGCCAAACCTACCTCTAGTCAGGCACTGCTGGCAAGGGTTTGGCACTGGGGTTGGTTGGGGGGGAGGGGGGGTGCGGTGGTGTGGTGGAATTGAAAGGGCTGGAATCTCTGGGAATGTTCTTTCCCAGCCACTCAAATATGATTTTCCAACAGGGTACAGGGGTTTTACCCTGATATAGGGAAGATAGGGGGGCAGAAACAAAGTGAAGTGCTGGAGTTAATTGCAATCCACTGGTTGACAGCCAGTTTTCCAGTGCCATCTTGATCCCGGGTCCACTCTCCTGTACTTCTGCCATTGGTAGGGCCTTTCACAAACTGACCAGTGAGTTAAACCCACGAATGTTGTCAATCAGAGCAATCTGCATGTTGTTCAGAAATGACATGAGCATCAGAGTAGAATGACCTCATCTGGTGAAGTACAATCAACACCAAACAGATGTCCCTTTCTGAGACTCCACAGAACAAAAGTATTGCCAGTTCTCACAATTGGCTACTTAATGAAAGAAAGGTAATAAGTTGAGGATGGTAAAAAGCAGCAACCTGTTTTGATACGAAGCAATGACAGGAAAGGAGAAGACTCCTGTAACATATGGTTAGGAGGAATGCAGTGATAACATATATTGTATTTTCCCTCAGGAAAATTTCAATTAGAAGACCAGTGCGGATGATTGACTGGACCTTGAGCTTCACTGGTACCGTCTTACTATACATGGCTGAAAATAGTGCAGTTTTCAATGATAGAAATCTAATGTCACATTGTATATGTAAAAAGAAAATTAAATAACATCTGAATAGCATCAAATTTAAATCTAATGCTGGAAGATGGGCTTAATTAACCACTCCTGTCCTGATATAAACACTAAGTGAGCGGCTGTGTGAAAGCAAGATTAATGGATACATCACTTAAAAACAGTTAATGAACCTTTGTGGCTCATGTTTAATAGTGACTGAATAAAATGGGCGATTGCTTCTGGTCTTGCCTCTCTGGTCCTGTCCTTAAAATTTGAATGCAGAATTGATTGAAGAGAGGTTGATTAATATTTATTTCAAACACCAGCGAGGTCTCTTCATTGGAAGAGCAACAGAGAGAGGATATTCAGTCCTTTGAGCTGATTCCATCGTTCAGTCAAATCATGGCTGATCTATCTCAACACCATCTACTGATCATAATTCTGCCTTAATGTCCTTATCTTTAAAAAAAAATCACTCCTGAAATGCAAATGCATGGGGTGTGAAAGGAGCTTTTATTAACTGTAACATAAAATGTTGCACTTCAGACACATTCAGTCAAATTGGTGCTAAAGTTTTTATACACGATAATCGAACTTACTTCCCTCCACTCAAATTAAAACAGCTTCAATTATAGAATCACAGAATCTCAACTGTGCAGAAGCAGGTTATTTGGCCCATCAAATCTGTACTGACCCTCCAAAGAGCATCCCACCAAGACCCTGCTGCCCTACTCTATCCCCATAACACCGCTCATTTTATTCTTACCATGGCTAATCCACCTAACCTGCACATCCCTGGACACTACAGGGATTTTTTTGCATTTTTATTTCCAGTGTTCAGGCATATTGACACTGATGTGTTCTATTAAGGCTCCTATGGTACAAGCTAAAATTGGACACTATAATCCAACAACATCCTTGCTGAGCTGCATCGTGACACCTTTCCTGTTACACAAACATGATGTTCTCTGCAGACCACAGATTCACTTATTTATTTAAAAGCTGCATCCTTTACCTGACTGCTGCCTTTAATGTTTTTGTGAATCTGTATTGCTAAATCCTCCTGTTTTCATATCCTTCATGCTTCCTACATAGTTATCATTTTGACTTTTTTGATTGAACATGCCATTTGCTGACATTCTGTTGAACCAAATGACATTTGAATTCAAAGGGCTAATGGTGACCACATAACTGTTGCAATTTTTCTAAAAACCCACCTGGTTCACCAATGTCTCTTATGCAAGGGCTTCTGCCATCCCTACTGGGTCTTGCCCACATGGGACTCAACAACATGGTTGACTCTTAACTGCCCTCTGGGCAAATACAGGATGGACAACACTGGCTTGGTGACACCTATATCCCATGAAAGTCAGTATGATAATTTTGTTGTGAAGATGTCGGACCTTTTGGAACAAACCTTTTACAAAACAAGTTATTGGCCTACAGCAGCTAAAATGTTGCATGTGTGAAGGACAAACTGACAGATCCACCTCTGAGAGGGAGGTCAGATGACCTATTCCTGGGTGTAAAAGAAAAACTGGTGTTTTGAGCTAATAGTCGGAGAGATTAGCACAGGACAAAGTGGAAAGCAACAGCATCTCTTTCCGATTCCTGTCCCCAACATTATCTTCCTATGAAATCTCTGTTATCAAAGCTGAGCTGTTCATGATTTGAAGGCCCATATGACAATCATTACTGCTGCAAACCAAGTGCTTTTGAGGGAGAATTCTGAACCAAAGCCACCATCTAGAATAAGAGAATCACCCCCAACTATGACTGTTCAGTGATGGCTGGAGTGATAAACTTCAATACCAGTAGCGGGTGAGGAAAGTGTCCTTTCTGCTGTGAACAAACCTCTGGACAATCTGTGAAAATGTTTCTTTGTTTGATTTTACTTGTTACATTGCTAAGTTTTACTGTCCTTTCAATATGCTTTGGGAGGGTGGGGTTGAATGTGTTACTTTTGCATAAATGGTAGTTGGATATAATTGTATATTTTTGAATTTAACTTTTAACTTATAATTTCTGCATCTTTGCCTGAGTAAGCTTTAGAAATAAAATTAACTCTATTTGTGAACTGGAGGAACGTGGCTGGCTTTTTTCTCACACCAAATTGTATAATACAGCATTGATTTATTGAACTGACAAGATCACCTCCCTTTTAAGCTCAAACTCTGTAACCAATGCAGGAGTGGGAGAGAGACAAGTCAGTTCACCTTTCTTTGCTTTGTCAGAACAATCTGTTTTAGTGATGTTCGCTGAAGGACAAATGTTGTCTGGGCAACCAAGAAAAATTTTCTCGCCTGATATAGTGGCCCATGGTATCCTTTGCAGCCACCTGAAAGGAGAGAAAGGCCTGAATTTAATATCTCATTTGAAAAATAGCAGTTTACCTTTTTGAGGTTTCAGAATGGATTTTGTGCTCAATTTAAGTCTCTGGATGATACTTGAACCAATGACCTTCTGACACAGAAGGCTCACCCAATTGGCCACAGCTGACACAAACCATGGATGCAATGTCACTTATCTGTCCACTACCATCTTCCATAAATGATACTGATAGTGCACTGTGCAGGGCTGATCAACAAAATACATCCTTGACTCTGATGTTAGTTTTATGGGCTCGTGAAGTATAAGTTGTGAAAACTTTGTAACATTTGTTCAGTTGTCACTAGCTATCGAAATTCCACTTGGTCACTCCAAGGTTCTTTGTTATTCACACACTCTCAAATGAGAGTCAAAGGACATTTCTTCCAAGCTAGGAAATGCTGCACAGGCAATGAACTGATGAGTACAAGAGAGACTGTGCTCAATAGTTTGGAAATAATTTGATTGACGGGACTGACTAAATAATCGCAAATTAATTTCAATGTAGAAATGTGTTTGGCAATGCACATTGCAACAGCATCTCTGAGCTAGTTTATAGAGTCCAATGCCCACTATTAAAGTTAGTAAAAGGAGATGATTTAGGTCTGTTAATCAATCATTCACAGCTGACCTTCACTGACCGGGTAATTTTCATGTATTACGATGCATTTCATCAGCATTTGGTCATAGATAAAAGTTCTTTCAGCATTCCATAGATGACCATCATCAAAACCGGCAGGTTTGGGCTCTTGTGCCTTTGAAAGGACAGAGGTATACTGCGAATGGTTCTCAGGCTGCTAAGAAAATCGTGCAGAACTGGAGTCTAAAATGATTACAAAGCAGACTTTCCACAAGATGGTCTCCGATTTGAAACCGAAGTTGGGGGCGAAATATCACTCTCTCTTTGACATGAAGGAAAATAGACTTTGGAGCAAAAGGTTCACGGTGAGCAGCTTAAACTGGTTGCTGAAAGACTAGTTGAGTTAAAAACAAGAAAGCTGGAACAACATAGCTCCACTGAGGCTGCTCCCCGATTGAATATGATTAGGGCTGATATAACAAGCATGGGGCTGGATGAACACAGCAGGTCAAGCAGCATCATAGGAGCAGGAAAACTTGACGTTTCGGGCCTAAACCCTTCATGAAGGGTTCATGTTCGTTGACATGGACCAAGTGCTATCATTATGGCGTTCTTACTTTGTGACTGATTCAATAGCTCATCATTATCACTTGAGGTGTGGCTTTAAGCTCAATTTTGTTGTCAGCTCAAACAGCAATCTTTGTGGGGTTATAAATACAAATGAACACAAAGAATTGAGAAATGCTGGATATCTGAAACAGAAACAGAATGCTGGAGAAACCCTCCAGCATCTGCAGTACCTTTTACCTATGATTAGGGCTGATGTTGGGCTTCAATTTAAGGTCCATCAGTGACAGCAAAGTTCAAAGAAAGGCTCGTAATCATCTTCTCATGGAGCAGGCTGCACCAAAGAAAGGTGTCATGAGCAACAACTTGCAGTTATATATTATCCTTATGGAGCAACATGTCACTACGGCTTGTTTAAAGAGGTGGGTTTTGAAAAAGCAGAGGGTGGTTAAAGCATAAGAGAACACTCAGCTCATCATGTCTGTGCCAGCTCTGGAGACCAACTGAGCCGGTCCCACTCCCTTGTCTTTTTCTCACAGCCTTGAAAATATTTTCTTTTCAAATAATTATCCAATTCCTGAGAGAATGGTGGAGGCAGATTCAATCAGGCAATGTAATCTAGTTCTTTTACAATTCAAAATTTTTTTACAAATCACCTTATAATAGGCATTCTCTGGTTCTTCAACATTCTGCTAGTGAAACACTTGAACGACACTGCATTATGATCTTGAATACATTTAACAAATTTCGAATTCATTTTCTCTTCTGAAAGAAGAAAAGCCCTAGTTTTGCCAATCTGCCCATGTTACTGAGTCCCTCACCACTGGAGCCATTCTCATAAACCTTTTCTGAACCGTGGTGTTAAGAACTGAAGACAACTGGCTGGATTTTCACAAGGTCATGGAGACTTTGCAGATCTGTACAAATGACAGAAGGGACCTGACAGCCCACCCCCATTTCCCAATTTTCATTGATTGAGGAAAGAGATGAGCATGAAGCCTATGGACACAACTTACAAGTCACCTGGGTCATTACATGCATTGCACAAAGCAAGGAGACCTCCAGAAATGGCTTCAATATGCAATGAAGGCAAGCTCCACAACTTTACGGTCAAAGCATAGAACTTCTTAAGTGATGGATAAGGTATGGAGAATTGTCTAGCTGTCAAGTCATTTAAAACATCTGCTCCTTAGAATTCGAGAAAAGGACCTATTTGTGATGGAGTGTCATTTTTTAAAAATATCTACCAGCTTCAAAAGATGTTCGTTGACATGGACCAAGTGCTATCATTATGGTGTTCTTACTTTGTGACTGATTCAATAGCTCATCATTATCACTTGAGGTGTGGCTTTAAGCTCAATTTTGTTGTCAGCTCAAACAGCAATCTTTGTGGGGTTATAAATACAAATGAACACAAAGAATTGAGAAATGCTGGATATCTGAAACAGAAACAGAATGCTGGAGAAACACTGTTTGAGCCTGTTCTGAACAAAGGTCACTGGACTCAAAACATGAAGTCTCTTTTCTCTGTACAGATGCTGCCAGACCTGCTGAGTATCTCCAGCAATTTCCAATTTTATTATGAATACTGATGTTTATTTTTATGAAGGGGATTAAGTATTTGATGGAGTTTAAATGTATTGAAAGGACTTTCATGACAAGAATGTTTTCAAAGTATGTAACAGAATTTAGGACGCAGGCATCTGAAGGCACAGCACCCTTGGAAGTCTGACAAAAATCAGAAAAGGCCAGAAATGGTGGAGCTGCAGAGATTTAATGTAAGGAGAGGGGGAGCAGGCAGAATCGTGGAGGGATTTGAAAAGAAAGAGGAGGACATCAAATCAGACTGCAAGTCAGTGAATGTCAGAAATTACAGGCATCATGAGGGAATGAGGCTTGGATGAATATATAAGGATTCGCTGAGTTGAACTTCATGTATCTTTTTGCATATTTAATTTGATTTGTTAATTATTAACGGGAGTAAAACGTATCACCATTTCAAACAAAATTCAACAGTAGGAGCAGTGACTTTCAAGGTCAGTTGTTTAAACAGTCGCTTAAAAATCATGGAACGAAATATTGAGCCTCTAAATTCATTCTCTAGCCTCTTTTATGATCCCATTGTGAAGAAGAAAGAAACAGGACAGGGGAGAAACTGGATAACCTGGGAAGATGCATGTAAAAATCAGGTTGTGAAATTAGCTCACTCATTGCCCATTCATTGCACAGCAGGCTGTGTTGATGCTGACTGATCTTTCTACTATCTGATATACACAGTCAGCGTTCCTCATGTTGTTCACTTTGTGTTTTTATGCAGCACTCTTTTACATAACAAAATGTTGCAGGCACTTCGTAAGCCCATTATACAAAAAATATGACACTCCGCCATATTATCATACTAAATGAAGAACAGCATGCTCACAAAATAGGTCATAGAGTCATAAAGCCTTAAAACACAGAAATAGACATTTAAATCCAACCAGTCCATGCTGAATATAATCCCAAACTAACCTAGTCACACCTGTCTGCTCCTGGCCCATATCCCTCCAAACCTTTCCTATTCAAATGTCCTTTAAATGCTGTAAATATGCCTGCATGAACCACTTCATCAGGAATTCGTTAAACAAGCAAACCACCCTCTGTGTAAAACATTTGCCCCTCGTGTCTTTAAATCTCTCACCTCTCATCTTAAAAATGTGCAACTAGTCTCGAAATCCCCTATCCTAGGGAAAAGATAACTACCATTAACTTTCCCTATACCTCTCATTATTTTATAAACTTCTGTCAGGTTGCCTCTCAACGTCCTATGCTCCAGTGAAACAAGTCCCAACCTAACCAGCATTTCTTTATAACTCAAACATTCCATACCCGACAACATCTTGGTAAATCTCTTCTGAATCCTTTCCAGCTTAATAATATCCCTCCTACAACTGGGCAACCAGAACTGGACATAGTATTCGAGAAGACACCTCACCAATATCCTGTACAACCTCAACATTATTTCCCAACTCCTATATTCAAAGGACAAGGCAAGCATGCTAAACCACCCTGTTTATGTGAGATGTAAACTTCAAAAAATTATGCATCTGAATCCCTAGGTCCCTCTGCTCTACAACACTACCCAAGGCCCTACTATTGACTGCATAAGTCTGACCC
The DNA here is from genome assembly GCA_024137785.1 of Ginglymostoma cirratum. Lineage (NCBI taxonomy): Eukaryota > Metazoa > Chordata > Chondrichthyes > Orectolobiformes > Ginglymostomatidae > Ginglymostoma > Ginglymostoma cirratum. Next base: position 6,375,969 of record JAHRHZ010000111.1, on the reverse strand, counting down.
CAGTTTGTTGTACAAAAATGCAATACCTCACATTCATCCAGGTTGAACTCTATCTGCCATTTTTCAGCCCATTGACCCATTTGATCAAGATCCCTTTGTAATCTTTGAAAACCATCTTCACTGTCTACTGTACCACCAATTTTGGTGTCGTCTTTAAACTTACTAACCATGTCTTCTATATTCTCATCCAGAAAACAAATTTGAGTGGGAAGCAGTCCCAAAGCTCAGGGCCTGCAGTTGAAGGTGCAGTCTCCAGCTGTGGTGAATAAAAGTCAAGTATGGACAAGAGGATAAAATTAAATGACCCCAGAGGTTTCAATGGATTGTGATACTGCATGCATCAGCAAGTGACCAAAAATCACGGGCTGGATTTTATGCCCTACTTCCTTGTTTTGTTTATTCACCCTGAACAAAATATTTCTTGGTCAATTAGCAGCTCCCTGATGGGAAGGTGATGCTAAGGCAAGGTTTCCTTCAGTGCCCAGTCAAGTCTTTACGGAGGAACATCCAGCAAACAGAGGGCATAACACTGTGCCTGGGAAGCTGGTCAAAGCCACTGTTTAAAGACACCCTGGCAATGGATTTGTGTCAACTGCAGAGGAAATCCTGAGGTTGCAGAGGAGATAGAAGGAAGGCCATTAAATATATTGCACATGTTGGCAGCTATTCAAACAATGACAGCCACCTTGCCCACTTACATGCCAGGCCACATCTGACACAATGTTTTCTTTTTCACAAGAGAAGATGGCACAAGAGCAGGTGGCTTGAATGAAACAAAGCAGGCCATTGGGGAAGAGTACGTTACTGAGTCTGTGTCCCCTGGTGGGACTGAATGAGTCGATAATGACAATATCCGCTTATGTAATCTTCCTTCTCTCAGTGGCATTTCTTCCCCACCTTGTCACATTTGATGCATAAGCTGCAGATGGTGCTTGGGCAACATATCACTGTCTCTTCATCCCCTGACCACAACCCAATCCTTGCATTTTTGTTGATTCGGATAGCCAATAACTGGAGCCTTCTCAGTCATGAAGATGAAGAGGATATGGCTGTAAAGTTGAAGCGCCACCACCATTCACAGGCATAAGCTTACCCTTAGAGTCTAAAGTACGCAAGGGATTGGCACGTATAAGACAATGAATGCAGATGGTGTGGGATTGTGCCAGAATGTGAAAGCTTGTTTACATGTTCAGCAGCAGCTTCAAGAAACCCAAAGCAGAGAGAGCTGCAGGTAGTGTGATTTTTGAGACCCCCAATTGCAGTTGAACCAGTTGGCTGACTTCAGTGAGCAATTCTTTGAATCAGAGAATCCCTACAGTGCAGAAAAAAGGCCATTCAGCCCATCAAGTCTGCACTGACCCTCCGAAGAGCATTCCACCTAAACCTCCTACCCTATCCTTGTAACTCTGCATTTCCCATGGCTAATCCACCTAGCCTGCACATCCCTGGACACTACAAGGGAATTTTGCATGGCCAATCCACCTAACCTGCACATCTTTGGACTGTGGGTGATAGAGTTTTATAAAATTATGAGGGGCATAAATAAGGTGAATAGCCCAGGCATTTTTCCAAAGGTAGGGGAGTCCAAAACCTGAGAGCATAGGTTTAAGATATGAGGGGAAAGATTTAAAAGAGACCTGAGGGACAACTTTTTCCACACAGAGTGGTGCAGGCATGGAAATGAGATGCCAGAGGAAGTGGTAGAGATGGATACAATTACAACATTTAAAAGACTTTTGAACAGGTACATGAATTGGAAAGGTTTAGAGGGATATGAGTCAAATGCAGGCAAATGGGACTAGTTCAGTTTAGGAAAGCTGGTCGGCCTGGACGAGTTGACAGAAGGGTCTGTTTCTGTGCTGTATGGCCCTATGACTCTATGAAACCGGAGCACCTAGTGGAAACCCATGCAGACACGGGGAGAAACATCACACAGTAGGTCAATCACGGTTGGAATTGACCCGGGGTCCCTGGCACTGTGAGGCAGCAGTGCTAATCATTGAGCCACTGTGCCGCACAATTCTCTTCCCTGAACTTCAGCCAGGAAAAAAATTGTTCAGACATCTTTTTAACTGAAGATCTAACACCTGAGATGGATATGATTTCATGCCAAAAGCCTTTTCCCCCTCCTCCCCCTCCCTCTTCCAGCAGCTTTTCCTGCTCTATAGGACCTCTGGTCATTTTTCCAGTTCCTAGATGAAGGCCTGCAAAACCCCTCATGTCTGGATGCAACTCCTTCCAACAGAAGCACTTAAATGAATAGAGGTATTGCTTTGGCACTAGCCAAATCATTCACTGCAAAGTACTGAAACTTTGCACAAATAGTTAAAAAAAACTTCAAATATACAGACAACTCCACCAGCAGCCAGCCTGCAGTTAATTTATGATCCTTTTCAATAGCTGGTATGCAAGAATGAACATCTGACCATATTTTGTCAGCATTCAAGCAAGTGAAAAGAATATCCATCTTAAAATTATGTAAGAACTATTTTAAAAAAGGGTTTTTGTCTACTTTCAGTGCACATACAAAAGAATTCACATTAATATTTTAGATTATTGGTTGCAATGCTCAGCATTTTATTCTACTCCAAATGGTTTCTCTGGAACAAGGTCTTTAGCTGAAGCTATTATTGAAGCTTGGACGTTAAGAACAAACAAACTTTTATTCATAAAGAGCCATTCCTAATTGGAGTTCATTGCAAAGCATACCTCAGTCTTTGTGAAATGCAGTCATTATTCTCTACAGGATTAACAATATCGCTTGCTGCTCTATTGAATCAGGAAGATGTTGAGAGATGCTTAATAAAACATTTAATGGATCTCCACTGAAGGCACTGACAGACACCTTCATGTTGAGCGAAATATGAACTGCAACCTAAGGAATTTTACTGTGTTCAAAATTTCAAATAATGCTGAAAAAAGGGTTTCAAAATCTAAACAAGTTGTCATGCCACAATGTTTGGTACAAGGAAGACTGTTAAATATTGGCCCTGTCCTTTAATCTACTTAGTAACTAGAGCATTGATATCAAGACTTGTTGTCTATTCCAACTCATTTCTTTCTCAGACCTCACTATCAAGATGCAGATGCTTCATGGCCTAATTCTGTACGAAGGACTGGTGTGGACAATATGACCTCCCTCACATGATCAAATCTGAGGAGCGGGCGGTGGGGGGGGGGGAGCACAAGACTCCTCCTCCCTTCCCCACTGCTATTGCTTTCTCCTTAGCAGAGACCTGACTCTGCAATAGCCCAAAGTGTCTAGTCTACACCATTCAGGGATGGTCCTGGGGCAGGGCTCACAGGAGACAGTCTACTTTTCACACAACAAACCACTGAGGCAACAAACAGAATCTATCGAAAACAGTTCTCCATAAATGATAGCATGAACGGTGTGCAACATCTCCTGATAAAAGCAAGATTATTTTTGCAGGAAAAGGCGCTGAGTGGAGGACAGCTGTATAACACAAATCATGTGAGTAAAAACTGAAGCCAAGTCTCTTAGAGTAGGTATGAGTGGCAGGCGAAGAGTTATATTCAATCACCTCTATTCTGACCAGGAGTAATGGTATCAATGCATAGAGAAAAATCATCCCAAAATATTTCTTTATATAAGGTAATCTACAGTGTCAATCCAATATGAACAGTAGGATCTCATCAATGACTTACATCATTTCCAGGACATGGCTCATATCATCACAACACTGTCCTAATGAGATCAAACATCTTGATTCATGGGCACAGTTATACAGAGAATTCAATGATAACTAAATGAAAAACTACTTGAGTCAATTCATAAAACCAGACAGATTTTGTCCACTGAGAATCTACTTGGAAGATGTTGGATAGAATATAGGCTTTTCAGAAAGCTAACACCTTAGCTCTTTAGTGAATCTAACACAATCCTTACAAGTTGCATACATACAGAGTGATGTTTTACCTCTTTGTCTGAGCACGAACTCAAACCAAATGCACCAAAATAATACCACTTACATTTGACTGTTCTGTTTGAGGTTTTCTCAGCTGTCTATCCCCATTACGTCTATAGTGTAAATGTATTTAAGCAGTGCAAACCATGCTCAGGCGAACAGCTGGTGTGAATCATTTGTACAGTAATCAGGAAACATTTTAACAAACAGCATTATCATTACAATGTTAACATGGTAAGGGTTCTTTGTCTCTTGCATTCTTTACAGCTTGTCAAGACAACATATTATTTTTTCAAGAATGGACAATGTCTATTCTATGATAACAAGGTGTAGAGCTGGATAACCACAGCAGGCCAAGCAGCATCAGAGGAGCAGGAAAGCTGAC
>JAHRHZ010000111.1:6342361-6371255 GCA_024137785.1 Ginglymostoma cirratum | reverse complement strand
GGAGCAAGAAAGCTGACGTTTCGGGCCTAGACCCTTCTTCAGAAATGTCAGCTTTCCTGCTCCTCTGATGCTGCTTGGCCTGCTGTGGTTATCCAGCTCTACACCTTGTTATCTCAGATTCTCCAGCATCTGCAGTTCCTACTATCTCTGAAGGTCTATTCTATGTATGATTTTAAAAGAACAGGATTCAGCTCAAGAAAAAAAAAATAAGTAAATTACTTTCCAGTGAATGATGAGATTCTTTACAACATCCTCCTGGAGATTTGGGTTAGAGGAGAAAGCTGTCCAAAAAGATCAGTCAGCAACAACAAGCAAGGTTGAGAGGGCGATCCAGAAATTGTGGCTGGAATGGCACCAACAACTGTGACAAAGACATTGATAGGGTCCAAATGTCTATGTTACTGTTAACACTGCTTTCTGAAGGTGTAGTGCCAGGGCATGACTGGATAAAACTGATCAAGCCATGGTGCCTTATTTTAAGCACTGAGGGATAGCGAACAACACTTGTGCACAATACTTATTCGGTCGCCATTTCACCTGTGACCCAATCTATGCCAAAATGTTTGTGTTAATGTGAACTGATCCCTGAGTGCTCAGTGACTGGACAAGTATGAGGGAGTGTCAACCTCTAATGAAGAACCAGTCAGTGTTCCAGATCCTCATGACACATTCTCTCAGATGACAGAATAGAGGCTAAGACTGCTGAGAAATATGCATAAACAAAGTTAACTGAGGTGTTTTTAAACCACTTGCTCAGTGCACCTAGCAACAAGAAAAAAACCTTGGGATAGACTTCAACTGAAGCAAAACCTTCAGGCAAAGAAGATTGGCCTTAATAGTTTTCTCACTTTGACTGATTTAATGAATCCATGAATTTTACAACCTGAATTTATATAGAGACTTCTAACAAAGTAAAACATCCCAAGCTTTGACATGGAACCACATAGGATATATTGGTCATAAATCAAGTTCTTAAGAGAGGCAGAAAGAAACAAAGATATTTGCATTGGGTAAGGGGGAGAGAGAAAGAGAGACAGAGCGAAGGAGAGAGAGAAAGGAATGGAAAAGGAACTTCCAGAGAATAGTGCCTAAGCAATTGAAGACCTGGCCATCAATGCTAAAGCAACAGCAATAAGGGATGGTCAAGAGGCCAGAATTGGAGCATTGTGGAGATTGTTGGAAAAGGAATGATTGTGGTTCATTGAGAAGAGTGTTAATGGATTGTACACGTATGCATTCAGTCAAATAAAACAGAGAGAAAACACCGGAGTGGGACTGACTGGCCACAATATGTTGCCAACTAAACCAGAAGTGGAAAGAAAGAAATGCAAGCAGACAATTGGTTTGTAAATCATTCCAATATAGAATTTATAGAATCCCTACAGTGTGGAAACAGGCCCTTCAGTCCAACAAGTCCACACCGACACTCAGAGCATCCCACCCAGACCTGTTCCCCTATAACCCACTTAATCTACACATCCCTGAACACTATGGGCAATTTTAGCATGGCCAATCCACATTGACTGCACATCTTTGGACTGTGGGAGGAAACCTGAGCACCTGGAGGAAACCCACGCAGACACGGGGAGAATGTGCAAACTCCACACAGACAGTCGTCCGAGGCTGGAATCGAACCCGGATCTCTGGTGCTGTGAGGCAGCGGTGCTGATCATTGAGCCACCGAAATGCAAGGTACTTCACAAGGTACAGGAGAATGATGATGTTAAAAAAGCAGGTAGGAAAGGTTTGGAGGGATATGGGCCAGGAGCAGGCAGGTGGGACGAGTTTAGTTTGGGATTATGTTCGACACGGACTGGTTGGACAAAAGGGTCAGTTTCTGTGTTGTATGACTTTATGACCATTTTATTTGTTTCAGGACTAGCTTGAGAGGTTCGTCCTCAACATGTGATTGTGGCTTATGTCTTCTTGTTTTACCTACCAATCTAATACTCTGTTGCACGGCGGGGAGAACAAAGGCAATCTCATCTTTGGCTCCCATTAGAGACCTAGGCCTTTTGATTTGCTTTCCCAGTTGAGAACATCTCTGGCTTCAGACCACTTATACTTATTCATTAATGGTGACATTTTTTATGGTTATGAGAAGGTTGATAAGTTCAATATGGAGAAGATCTTTTCATTTGTAAAGGTACCCAAAATTATAAATATAAATGTAAATCACTAATAAGTGTAATAATGAGTGCAGGAGAAATATCATTATTCACAGTACTGAGAATGTGGAACATGTCAGCACAAAGAATGCTTGAGGCATACAGCATAAATACGAGAAAAAAAACATCAGATAGCACATGGGACAGAAAGGAATTGAATCACAGTGACAGTACAGAGTTGGCACATTAGGCCCAACTTCACATGAACTCCCTCCTACCCCATTTTATCTATCTCATCAGCACATCTTTCCATTCCTTTCTCCCTCATGGACTGACCAGGCTTACGCCTCCAAATGGCAGTAAGGAATGGGAAGGTTAGGAAGATAGAGTTAATGAGGTTTGGGTTGCAGGAGGCTCACCTAGAGTGTAAACACCAGGACGGACTAGTTGGGCTGAAATAACCTGTTTTGTTTCTCATGTAATGCTGTGTAACTCCAAGAAAGCAACTACACACACATTATCTGATTACATTACTGTCAGTGTGTTGGACATATAAACAAATCAAGTAAGCTTCTTTTACCTTTGGATATTGTTTGACCGGAATCAACACTCTTTCAGCTAATTTAATGTTTTTGTTGCTGATAACATCAAGGTATTGCTTCTCCTCTTCTTTTTTTGAGCTGTTGTTCTGGAACTGTTCAATTTCTGTAAAGAGATCAAAATATATCAAATTTAATGAAACAATCTGTGAAGTAATTAAAATGTCAATTCCACAAACAACTTGGAATCATTCAGAGCTTGACCAATTCCACTTGTTCCTGTGGTTCACAATTTCAGAAATGCACTTCCTGTTTATTTTCCTTTAAACTTTTATAGTATATGGATTGAGGGCTAAGGGGTGAGTCGTTCATTTTCATTAAAATGTCGCAGCACAGTGCTCTATAAAAACCTAACTCTCCCAGGTTGGTGCATATACTGGAGAATAAATTTCCCATTGCTGTGTCAACTGCACACTTCTAGGATCTGGGCAATCACCTCATGATAATAGCACAAGAGGAGATCATTCAGCCCTCTGTGCTGGCTCTCTCAAGAAAAGCATCCCTTGCTGATCGATTCCTCATAATCCTGTAAATTGTTCCCCTTCAAGAATCATTACAGTTCTCCTCAGTCATAATCCAATCCAGGTACTTCCTCTCCCAGAAGGAAATAAACCGTGAAAAAAACACAATGAACACTGGAAATTAATGTACTGGACCTCTAATGGGATGTATACAGGTTGCGTTGCACCAATATGTCTCAGTCACAAAGTTTGGGTTGTAAATTTTTCCTGGGATCCCAGTGTTAGTCCTGAGGAGTGTCTGAGGTGTTTAGTGACATTTCTGAACAGGTTCATTTGAAAATATTTTATAGCTCACCTCTGTCACAGTTCTGGGTGCCCATGTCCCGTTAAATTAAAACTTTCCTTTCCACACCACTAGGAACATGCTAAGATCATTCCTCAGGTGCATAATGCTGAAAACTCCTCTCTCGCTCTCTCTCTACCTCCCAATACTCCCCGATATCAACCAGAGTCAGTCAACACAGCTACCCGCGTGGTTAAAACATTATCCCAGCTTTTCTTCATTATTCACCAGCAAGACCAGAATTTGTTGGCCATCCCAAATTATCCTTGAACTAAGTGGCTTGCTAGGCCATTTTAGACTACAGTTAAGTATCAGCCATGTTGCTGTGGGTCTGCAGTCACATGGAGATCAGGCTAAGTTGGGACAATAGGTTTCCCTCCCTAAGGGACATTAGCAAAACAGATAGATGTTTACAACACTCAATGATAATCACCAGTACTGAGACGAGTTCTCAATTCCAGATTCATTAATCAAAGATAAATTCCACAACTGTGGGATTCAAACTCAGCATTATTGGATTACTAGTTCAATGATATTAGTACTGCATTATGGCTTCCCCAATCCGGTGCTAAATAAGGAGCTCAGGGATAAATTAGAGGAGGAGCATTAATGTGAGGTATTTTCAAACTTTTTTTTAACTCAACTGAAAATTGTCCAGTGTTGGAGCTAGGTTCCCAGGCATTCACATCTATTTCTTGTTCTTCAAGGGCCCCTAATCTCACTAGGATGACAGTCAACACTAATGCTTATAGCTAATGTTGTGTAATTGTGTGCATGTTGAAGTCACTTATGTTTCATCAAATGCATTTCACAGGCTGTGGCATGATAGCCTTTATAAGCCTTCCATGAGGGAGGGCAAACAGAGCTGTGAATAGCTTCAATGAAGGGAAGTGTCCTGCGCAGGAAGAATCTTTGTTCTGCATTTACTGACTGCTTTATAAATATTCATCACATTTGATTGTTTAAAAGCAGAAGTCAAGGATAAAATTTGACTAAATCTAAATCGTGAAAAAGCTAATTACTATTTTATCATCTGCAAGAGCAGCAACTGGTTTCTACTTTATTCCATTCCAAGTGGGTACTAATTTGATAATGAAAGTGGGTGTAATTACACTGTAACTATTGACACATTATTAAGAGAATAAATTACAAAATTAAGCAAGGCAATACTGATAACCAAGAAGCAATTTATCATTTTCTTCAAAGTTCACCCTTTGGAGTCAGAAGTGTTCCAATCTTCACGAAGAACATAAACAACGTGCATGAATAAACACACCATTAAAAATGGAAATCAACATCACGAATTTGCAAGTCAATGGTAAAACGTGTATGTAATAATTAAGTCTTTGATCTGAAACAAAATTAATCACTGCAATTTATGTCATCAATGATTGACATTTAATTATTTCAAATTCTATTGTACATGGATCAGTAAGTGCAAGTGGTGGATGGAAACTTGAAGTTGCATGAGGTTTAGGAGGTACGTTTGGCTGATAGTTTGCATGGGTTACTGCACCTCCTGTTTCATGGAAGTCTGCTCAGTTTCAGGCTATGCGAGCAATTGCACTGCAGACAAAACAGCTTAAAGATGTTATGCAGATAAATCAACAGTCTACTCCATTTAACTCTAATACTCAGCTTGGGAAATAGTCTCTCTTTTTCTGAGGTAGACATGCAGTAGACTCAGAACTGGAATAGTCTAGCTAGCTGGAGCAGCCACCAATGTGTAGGAAAGGTGAAAATGCATTGGAAAGAGTGCAGAAGCGATTTACTAGAATGGGTCCAGGTATGAGCTTGTGTTTGATTTATCATTGTCACATGCACCAAGATACAGTGAAAAGTTGTGTGTGATGTACAGGCACATTGCACCATACAAAGTGCATCAAAACAGAGTACAGAATACAGTGCTACAGCTATGGAGAAGGTACAGAGAGTGAGACATCAGAATGAACACTTGTGAGGTCCGTTTAAAAGTCTGATAACAGTGGGGAAGAAGCTGTTCTTGAATCTGTTTGTACACGTAATCAAACTTTTATATCTTCTGACTGGCGAAAGAGGGTGAAAGAGTTCTTCGATTATGTTGGTTGCTTTCCTGAGGCAGCAGGAAGTATAGATGGAGCGAATAGAAGGAAGGATGGTTTGTGTGATGAAAAACTTCAGTGATGACAATAAAGCGAGGTAGTTGGGACTGTTCTCCTTGGTGAGAAGGCGACAGAGTAGGTTTGATAGGGATATTCGAAATCATGAGTGGCCTGGGCAGTGAATATGGTGAAGCTGTTTCCACTTGTAAAAGATAAAAAAGAATGAGAAGGTTTGGATTTAAAGTGATGTGCAAAAGAAGCAAGTGTGAGGCAAAAAAAAACATTTTCACACAATCAGTTGTTAGAATCTGAAATGCACTGCACGGAAATGAGGTGGAGGCGAGTTCAACTGAGGCATTCAAGAGGACATTCAATGGTTAAATAATGACATGGGGAAAAGGGCAAGAGATTGGCATTAGATAGGATAGCCAGGTTAAGTAATAGAGCTGGAGCAGGCATGATCGGCCAAATGGCCACCTCCTGCATTGTAATAATTCTGATTCAGAGATCTCATAGTAGCCAGAATCCATGAGGGATAACTATGTAAGTTTAAGTCCATGGAAGTAGCATTGTGCATGGATACAGCACTATTAAGACAAAGGAATTGTAATTGCTCAGTTTTTCCAGACAGCAGTTACTTGACATGAACAAAAAAATTGCAAACACATAGCAAACAAATTGCGTTGGAGCTACAATGTCCCCGCCACACAGAAAACCACAACCAGCCTGACTTTCAGGCACAACCTTATATTGGTATTGCACTTCACCATGTCCTACTGGAGCTGTCTGCATTTCTTGTCATCATCCTTCTCTAACATCTCATTACTGTTGCCCAATTGGGTGGGACTGATAAGAATGGAGATCAGCAAGGGTTATCTATCTCATTTCAGCCAGGGTATCATAAACAATAGCTTCTCTCCCTGCCCTCTCACTGTTACCTCCAGTGTCCCCAGAATATTCTTTCCTGACTACCACTTTGCATTTACAAGCGTCCCCTCAGCAACATCAGCTGAAAATATATTGCTTTTCATGGAAAAGCTGGCAACACCTATTTCTATCATATCTTGGTCTTGTTTCCCTAAATAATATTTCCAGACCTTTCTGAAGAAAACACTAACTTACTTTAGGAAACATCTTCGTGTGACACTAGATTGGTACACAGTGGCAAATAAGAGCACAATCATGTGACATTCCTGCAATGGTCTAGACACTCATCAGCATACCACCCTGCACAGACTTAACCCTTTATCCTCTGAACTCCTCCAAACAGTTGCTAAATTATCTGGCTGCTTACCTGATGTTGTCCTGGATGAGCAGTAAGTTTCTTTCATTAAAAGCTGGATCTTGCCATAAATTCCATTCATTTATGACCAGCTCCGTCCCTCTCCCAAATCTTTGTGCCTGTACCGTCTGTTCCGAACATGGATGTTGTATCTGATGCTTTGATGAACTTTGGATTGCATATCGATGCCATCACTAGTATTGCTTATTTTGACTGCTGTAACAGGTCGTAACTACATGCTTGTCTCAGCCCATCAGCTACTGAAAGCCTCATTCAAGCCGTTGACACCAGTGGACTTAATTTATTCTGGGCAGGCGCCCGCGTTGTACTCTGCAAAAACCTAAGATAATCCAAACTCTGCTGTCTGAGTCTTTGCTCATATCAGCATCTCTACGCTCACTGCCCAACACAGACTCCAAGTTAAGCAACACCTGAATGTTAATTTTTTTTTCAAATCTCTCCATTGCCTGGTTCCTTCCTAACTTTGTAATTTTCTCTGAAACTATAGCCTCCTGCAATGTGGACGTTCTTCCCATACCATTCTTGAGGATTGCTAATTTTACCTGTTTCGTCTTCCCATATTAACAGTGCCTTTAGCTGCCTGGGCCCAAACTTCTGGAATTCCCTTCCCTACCCATTTGATCCTTTTCCTTGTTTAAATGCTCTGTCATCTATGGCCTTTGACTCAGTTTTTGATCTTCAGACCTATCTGCCTATGTCATTTGGTGGTAAAGTTTATTTTATAATGGTCCTATGAGGTGTCTTGGCAACTTTCACTACATTGTGCTATTTTATAAGCTGTTGTACCTGTTGTGTGACAGTACCCCATATGGAGAAAGAAGCAGTGTAAAGAGTTCTTACTTCAAATGAAATATTGCAACTCGGCTATTGTCATCAATAAAAAATGAACACTGACTTTCAGAACAAGAGAAGTGTTTTATTCTTTTATAGAATTTAGGAATCACTGATGAGGTCAGCATTTGATACACATCCCTAAAAGCTCTTAAGACTATTAGTGTCAATCACGTAGTCACAAACAGGAGGCGCATAGAGGCCAGACCATATAAGGACAACAGACTTCCTTCCCAAAAGGATATTAGTGAAGCAGATGTGTTTTTTACAACAGTTAAAATGGATTATCATCACCTAAACTAGCTTTCAATCTCAGATTAATGAATTTAATTTAAGCCCAGCAGCTGTTGTGGTGGGATTTGAACCTGTGCCCTTAGCGCATAAGTCTTGACCCCAGGCTTACCAGTGCCATGATATTACCACTATACCACACCATGATTACATGTGACTTGATTCAATTGACAAGACCTCAACTGAAACCGTTTCTGGGAACTAGGAACACCATTTGGATATTGCGTTGTCAACCCTCTCGCGGACTTCAAGAAGTAAAGATGAGTTTCCAGGGCACTATTGTGAAGGAAACCAAAAGCAAAATGGAAAGTGTCAGAAAAAATTGTGCGTGATTTCTGAACACTGACAGGATTGATCTGGTGTTTTTTCTCACAGTTGTTCAGTTGGGCGTTGAGCTTGTTGACATGCTCATTAGCCTTGGAATGCAGACATTGTGAAGGCGGACATGATGAATGACCAATGAAGGGCATGTGGGGTGGGGCAAGGGCTCACATGAGAAGAGCTCCTGGAATAGTCAAGTGGAGTTGGGAACCCAATCGGGGACCAATCCCCTCTGCCAAACCAGGCTGATATGTCTGATGTCGTGTTAATAACCACTCCACCAATTTGCCCCTTGGTTCAGGGGCAAGCTAATTTTTCCTCGCCCACCTTGCCTATCCTTTATAAAGGGAAACCCAATATCACAACACAGTGAGCCATGATACCCCTTCCTTCTTGGCATTCTTGCTACACTGGGCAGAAGTGCAACATGCTCAACAAGCAATGGTCTCTCCTTCATACATGCTCCGAATTCTTTTTTACAATGTTTACACCAAGTGGGAACAAATTGAGATAGATTTTATCTAAGTTCCAGTATGGAACAAAAAGTCAATATGTCTTCACTGGGGCACAGGACCCATTTTACCACAGCATTTCAAATTTGAACTGCAAAACTTGCTTTCTCGAGGTGGAAAGGTGCAGGGAGAATAAAGACAAGTTTCCTACTCACACAAGTCAAGGCAATCTTTTATGGTTAAAGGAAGAACAGCTTCATGTGATTTAGCTTCTGAGAAGTGGTTCAATTCAAGCGGATATTGTTTAGGTGCATGGAAGCAATGGGGATGTTTTTAACTCACTCTCTGCTTGCCGTGGGAGTACCTTCCTACACACTGCACTTTCCATTGTATCTACAAAAAGTGCACAATCTAAGTTAAAATCGGTAGGTGCCATCGAATACTGCGGCAAACATCAAATAACATGAAAAAACCAAGAGAACTGTGGACGATGGAAATCAGAAACAAAATCAGAAATTGCTGGAAAAAGTCAGCAGATCTGGCAACACCTGTGGAGAGAAATGAGAGTTAACGTTTCAGGTTCAGTGACCGTTCTTCAGAAATGATGGTAGCTGAGAAAAAGTTGGATTTCATGCAGAAGACAGGGTGGATTGCTGGTGGGGAAGGTAAGGAGTAAACAACAGGTAGAAATAAAGCCTAAAGTGAGAGAAGGTCAGTTGGATAGGCAAAGGAGTGGATAATGGTCGGCCTAGGAGAATGAATAACTGCTAATGGGAATTATTTGTGAATAACAATGGGTAGTGTGTAAAAGCAAACCATGTACTAACAAGACCTGGTGTGTGGGGATTGGGGTAAGGACATGGGAGAAGGTGCCTCAAGCCCTAAAATTGTTGAACTTGATATTGAATCCAGAAGGCTGTAGAGTTCCCAAGCAGGAAATGAGGTGCTGCCCTTCCAGCTTCCACTGAGCTTCACTGGAGCACTGCAGCCAGCCTGAGACACAGGTGCTGGCTAGGGAACAAGATGATGTGTTGAAGTAGCAGGCAACTGGAAGCTCAGAGTCGTTTTTGTGAACAGAACGTAGGTGTACTGTGAAGTGGTCATCCAGCCTGTGTTTTGTTTCCCCAGTGGAGAGGATACCACATTGTGAGCGGCAAATGCAGTAGACTAGCTTGAATTGGAGGTAAAGCGTTGCATCACCTGGAAAGTATATTTTAGCCCTTGGACACTGAGGAGGGAGGAAGCAAACAGGTAGCTGTTACGTCTTCTGTGGTCGCAGGAGGGGATGCCATGGGGCTGTGGGTGGACGGTGGGGTAGGGCGGGGTGGGGCTGCGGGGAGAAGGGTGGCATTGAGATTGAAGGAGGAGTGAACCAGGGTGTCCTGGAGGGCATGGTAAAACAGCATGAGCTGCTGAAAAATATGAATAATATAGTCAAACTTGCTGTGTTGAAGAAAAATTGTGGGAACAAAAGCAATGTTAACGTTTCGGGTCCAGTGACCCATCCTCAGTAGGGTTCTGAGGAAGGGTCACCAGACCTGAAATGTTAACTCCGTTTTTTCCTTCACAGATGCTGCCAGGCCTTCTGGGCTTTTCCAGCAACTTTGTTTTTGTTCCTGATTTACAGCATCCACAGTTCTTTCGGTTATTAAAAATTGTCGTCTTTGTTTGGATGATGTGCCCAGTGCTTTGAATGTATTGACAATGGAAAACATGCGAGTATATAATCAAAGGATGGTTACATGACAGCAAGGACACCATTCAGCCCACCGTGTCAAGGCTGCCTATCTGCAAGAACAATTTATCTACTATATTCCATCACCTTTAATCTGCAGCTTGGTGGAACGTTTCTCTTTCTGAATTTATCCACTTCCTATTCGATTGCTGATGGATGCTGCCTTCACCACACTCTTAGGCAGTGCATTTTGAATCCAAGCCAAACCATTCTTTAATGAAAAAGATTTTTACTTATGATCCCATTGGATCTTTTGTCAATCACCTTCAATCAGTATTCTTTGGTCTGAATCCTTTCAGCAACAGTTTCTGTCACGCTTTTCTCTTAGACCCCTTGTGATTTCAAACACCTCATTTAAATCTTCACCAAATTAAACCAGATAAATTGTAAGTAGCATTTCATGAACTAACATCAATGCAAATTTATCCCATTCCAGATTTTTGTTTCTTCAATTCAAGCCTCTTGCATAATGCCAATCTTATACACTCTGAAACTGTTGTCCACATCTTTGGTTGCCCAAGTGCTAAGCTCTGGAATTCCCTCTGTAGAACCTCTCCACCTCTCTAACCTCCTTTAAGATGCTTCTTAAAACACACACCTGCCCTGAATTCTCATGGTCTTTTACAGAATAGGGGCATCGTGGCTAGATCAGTTCTTGTTACACATCCGTAATTAGCCTGTGAAAGGTGCTTGGAGCTGCCTTCTTGAACCACTGCAGTTCCTGAGGCATAGAGATATGAACACACTGTTATGGAGAGAATTCAAGAAGGAACAGCATTCATTATATTTCCAATTTGAGATGGCATGAGACTTGACGGGGAACATGCAGTTATTGGTGTTCTCATCTGTCTGCTGCCTTTGCCCTTCTAGATAGTAAAGATTGTAGGTTTAGAAGGTTCTGCATGTTGAACTTCATGAGTATTGTTGGAGCTGCACTCATCCAAGCAAAAGGAGAATTTTCATTCTGATTTGAGCCTTGTAGATGTTGGACAGGCTTTCCAGAGATCAGATGAGAGTTACTCATCACAGAATTCCCAGCCATGCTCTTGAAGCTACAGTATTTATTTGGCTAGTCCTGTTCAGTTTAATATTGGAGGATTTAACAAGGACAATGTCATTGAATTTCACGGGGCAATAGTTAGATTCTGTGCTGTTGGAGATAGTCATTAACACCACACAAGTGTCAGGCAATGATACCTGCCACTTGTCAGCCTAAGCCTGATTTGTCCAGGTATTGCTGCTTCAGTATCTGAGGAGCCATGAATGGTGCTGAGCATTAGACGACTATTGGCGAACACTCCTGAACTAATGTAGGGGCAGTCATTGATGAAGCAACTAAAGATCGCTGAGCTTAGGACACTATCTTGATGAGCTCCTGCTGAGATATCCTGGAGCTGAGATGACTGATTTCCAACAACCACAACCATCTTCCTATGTGCCACATATGACTCCAGCTAGTGGAGAGTGCCCCCCTGATTCCCACTGACTAGGTCTATCACCAACCTCATTACCTCTGGAGACCTTCCCCCCACTGCCTCTAACGTTATAGTCTGCCAACCCCAGACAGCCTGCTTCTATCTCCTTCCCAAAATCCACAAACCAGACTGTCCTAGTAGGGCCATCGTATCAGCCTGTTCCTGCACCATTGAGCTCATTTCCTCCTACCTTGACTCCATCCTCTCTCCACTTGTCCAGGCCCTGCCCACCTACATCCAAGATTCCTCTGATGCCCTCCACCACACTGACAATTTCCGGTTCCCTGGCCCTAAAAGCCTCCTGTTCACCATGGATGTCTAATCACTCTATACCTCTTTATCACCAGGATGGTCTGAGAGTTCTTGGCTTCTTCCTTGACCAGAGGCCTGAAGAATCACCATCCATCACCACTCTCCTCTGCCTGGCTGAATTTGAACAATTTCTCACTTCTCCCAAGTCAAAGGAGCGGCTTTGGGCACCCGCATGGGTCCCAGTTACGCCTGCCTCTTTATGGGGTATATGGAATAATCCTTGTTCCAGTCCTTTACTGGACCTCTCCCACAACTGTTTTCTCGGTACATTGAGAGCTGTTTTAGTGCTGATTCATGCTCCTGCCAGGACCTTGGAAAATTTGTTTTTTTTTGCCTCCAATTTCCACCCCTCTATAACTTCCACATCATCCATTTCTGACACTTCCCTTCCTTTTCTTAACCCCTCTGTCTCTATTTCAGGGAATAAACTGTCCACGTCCATCCATTACAAAGACACTGACTCCCATAGCTACCTCCACTACAGCTCTTCACACCCCATGTCCTCCAAGGATTCCGTCCCATTCTCCCAGTTCTTTTGCCTACATCGCATCTGTTCAGACGATGCCACCTTCTAAAACAGTGCTGCTGACATGGCTTCCTTCTTCCATACGGTGGTTTCCCGCCCACTGTGATTGGCAGGGCAGTAGGCCCTCAAACGCAGCTGACCTGTCACCTGTGTTTCCACCCTTGCCCCTTCCCATCAGCATGACTCACAACAGCATGACTAGGTCCCCCATGTCCTCACTTTTCACACCACCAGCCTCCGCCCTCAAAGGATCATTCTCCGCCATTTCAAACAACTCCAGCAGAAAGCTACCACCAAACATCTCTCCCTCACTCCCCCATCTGCATTTCACAGGGATCATTCCCTATAGGACATGGCCCACATCAACTCTAGTCTCTCAGCCTGCCAGTTCAATTCTCTACAATTTGCCTTCTGATGTAAAAGATCCATAGTGGATGCCATATCTCCAGCCCTACACTTATCCCTCCACGCCAGACTCCTGCTCATTGACTCTAGCTTCACCATCAACACCATTATCCCCTCCAGACTGATCTCAAAACTCTGTGACCTTGGTCTTGGTTCCGTCCTCTGCAACCGGATCCTCAGCTTTCTGACCCACAGGCCACAATCAGTGAGGATTGGTAACCGCACCTCCTCCACAATAAGACTCAACACTGGAGCCTCCCAAGGATGCAACATCAGCCCCCTACCGTACTCTCCATACACCCATGACTGTGTTTCCAAATTCCAAACAAATGCCATCTACAAGTTCCCTGACAACACCATGTAGTGGGACAGATATCTAACAATGACAAGTCAAAATACAGAAGGGAGATAGAGGGCTTGGTGATGTGGTGCAATGAAAACTACTTCTCACTCAACATTCGCAAAACTAAAGGATTGATCATTGACTTCAGAAAGAAAGAAGGAGAACACGCCCCCATCTACATCAATGGAAGTGAGATTGAGAGGGTGGAGAGTGGGAGATTCCTTGGAGTGATGATAACCAGCAACTTGTCCTGGACTTCCCACATAGATGCAATAGTCAAAAAGGCACAACAACACCTCTTCTTCCTCAGGCAACTCAGGAAATTTAGCATGTCCATAAAGACCCTCACCAACTTCTACAGATGTACCATTGAAAGCATACTGTCTGGGTGCATAATGGCCTGGTATGGCATCTGCTCTGCCTAAGACTGTAAGAAACAACAGAACATTGTGTGCACAGCCCAGACCATCATGGAAGCCAACTTTTGATCCATGGACTCTATTTTCACAGCTCACTGCTGCAGAAAGGCTGCCAACGTTATCAAAGACACATCACACCCTGGTAATGACCTCCTACAACCTCTTCCTTCAGGCAGAACATACAGAAGCCTGAACACACCCAGAAACAGCTTCAGGAACAGCTTCTTCCCACCATTATTAGGCTGATGAATGGACTCTCTAACCTCAAATAACGCTGATCTTGCTAACATTGATCTCACCTTGCACACGCCTCCGTCTAAGTCTTTTTGATCTGTACACCCCTGCTTATTACGATCCGTCTGTACTGCTCATAAACAAAGCTTTTCACTGCATTTTGATACACGTGACAATAAATCAATCAAACAACTCTAGTCCATTCATTGACCACTAACAGCACCCATCTTCCCACGGCACCTTCCCATGTAACTGCAGAAGGTGGAACACCTGTTCCTTGTCCTCCTCCCTGCTCACCATCCAAGGGCCTAAAAGGTCTTTCCAGATGAAGTAGCATTTCACCTGAACCTCCTCCAATCTTGTGTATTGTATTCGCTGCACCCAATGTGTCCTACTGTACATTGGAGAAACCAATTGCAGGCTGGGTGACCGCTTTGCAGAACACCTCTGGTCTGCACAAGCGTGACCCCAATTGGTCATTTTAACACAGCATCCTGCTCGCATGCCCACTCATCTGTCCTCAGCATGCTGCAGTGTTCCAGTGAATCACGATGCAAACAGGAGGAACAACGTCTCATCTTCAGACTAGGAATTTTTTAAACTTCTGGACTTAATATTGAGTTCATCACCTTCAAATGTGAACCAAGCTTTACTTGTTACATTCCGTTGTCATGTCCTCTCTCACCCTTCCCCTCACTTCAGTGGAACTGTCTGTTCTTTCCAGTCTGGCAGTGAAACACACCACTGTTCTACCATTCTCACATTTTGATCACTTAATCTGAACTATCAACATCCCCTCTCTCACAGAACTCTAACATCACCACGCCCCCCCTCACTATTGCACAAATGCTGTCCTCTCCTCACTTCACTTCAGGTCTGATGAAGAGTCATCTAGACTCAAAACGTTAGCTTGCTCACTCTCCATGGTGCCGCCTCTCCCACTGTGACCTCCAGCGCTTATTGTTTTCAGTTTCCATTGATTCCAACTCTGCTCCTTGATGCCACAGTCAATCAGATGCAGTGGCAATCACTCTCACCTCACCTCTAGTATTCAGCTTTTCAGCCTTGATGGAACCCAAACCAAGCATTGGTGAGCAGGTTATTGTAGAGCGATTTCCAGCCATTTGATCCTACTAACTCATGGTAGACTGATAGGGGGTAATTGATTGGAGTGGATTGGTCCTGCGTTTTTGGATAGGGCCTGCTTGGGCCATCTTCTACAATGCTGTGTAGATATATTGCTGTGTACTTTTATGATTTAGATTTTCAATGAAATAGCTTAAATGAGTGGAACAGTTGATGTTGCCAGGAGATGAACCTTCATCTGCATCAGCCACACAAATACCAGAAGCATACATCCACACCATTATATTCCTTTTATTTGACCTGAGAAACTGGAAAATCTATTTGGGCAGTAGCTGTATACCAGTACCATAATCAGTCACACTGGCACTGCAGGCACACAAGTACCATAACTCCTATAGGTGCTGTGAGCAATATTACTGGCCACATAACTTGTATTACTGGTACAATAACCAGTATCACTTGGCCCATGGGCAGTATTACTGGCACGATTTCTTGATTTATAAGCACTATGACCAGTACTACTGGTCCCATGACCAGTACTACAGGTGCTGCAACGGTATTACTGGTCCCATAACCAATACTATTTGGCACCAAAATCAGCACTGCTAGCACCATGACCACTACTACTGGTGCCATAGCCAATGTTACTAGCCCTACTATCAGTACTACTGGTGCAATGACCAATATTACTGGCCCCATAACCAGTGTTGCCAGCTCAATGGCCAGTAGTACTGGTGTCATGTCAAATATCACTTGTGGTATACTGGTGCTCAGATAACATATACTGGTTTTCAACTGGTGCCAGTATCACTGTTTTTTCCCCCTTTCAGATGCCGGTGTTGTAATTGTATAGGAACAGCTCAGATGGGGTACAGCTACTGCTGGAGTATAAATTGTCAGAATTATTGCCAGAATGTTGTCAAGGCCCATACCTTTAGCAGAATCCAGCTTCTTTAGCTGTTTCTATATGTCACGTGGAGTGAATTAAATTAGCTACAGGTCAGCAATGGTGGTTGTGGTGGAGGTGGGGGGTGGGGTAAGCAGAAAATCGTATAGTTGATGCATTTTGAGACAGCTGGTGCAGACATAATGGGCCAAATGTGCTGTGACAATTCACAATTGTTAACTGTATTTATTTTGTATATCCTATACGTGTATACATTGTCTTTCATAACTTAATATCAAGTTTCATGGTGCTTCTTGGGTCTCTCACAACGAAAAAGCAGACAATGACTACAAAAGGGGATAAATATTCAGACAGTTGGCCAAGGCTTTGGTCAAAGTACAAAGTTTTCCAATGTCTTAAGAAGTGAAAGAAATATAGAGAGGGAGCTGATGTGGGTCAGTAATCACAGGGCCAATGGGTGAATGTGATGCTGAGTAATGGTACAGGCAGGCGAGTTTACAACAACTTCATATTTACAGAGAAGAGATCGAAGGAAACCACAAGGAAATCTGGAATTTTGTTTTAATGACTCAACAATTTTCTCCTGAATTATTTGGAGCAGTGTCCGAGATTATCTTCAATTCTTTCAGACTTTAGGGGAATCTAGGAGTGTTGACAATCCTACGGTTAAAAATGTGGCTTTACAGAAGGTAAGCCCAAGATCATGTTCTAAGGTCAAATCTACATTTGTCTTTAAGACTGGAAATTACGAACTATGTTCCCTCCTCTTCCCCTGAAGACATCAACCTCTGTTCAACCTGTACCTCCACAGGCAACCCCCAACATCTGGCCCAAGTAACAATCCTCCACCATGGTGAACAGCTCTCCCATAATTTAAGGAAGACATCTACTCAGCGATGAGTATTTCTGTCAATGGGTCTTCATGTGACTGAAGAGGCTGATTCTCAGCCCAAAGTTCCTTCAGCACATGGGATGGGAAATTCCACAAGGTAACTGGAAACTGTTTCTTCCCTTCTCTGTTGTTGCTCTACCTCAGCATTAAATTATTTGTACTCAAAGCATGACACAGTTCAATGGAGAGATTGTCACAATTCTGAGTTAGTTGTAGCAAGCTCTTCCAGGTCGTTCATAACCACACAGGTGTGCTTCAAAGAACACTTCACAGTATGTCCTTAAAGCATTTTCTTTGTCATATCCTGGCCCTTTGAGAGTTAAGAGAACAGGACCTGGAAGGCAAGACAACTTTTGTGTGCCCGGACAGAGTGCCCAGTGCAGCATAGTTGATTTTGCCTGTATGTTTCTGGTGTTGGCTTCAAGAGGGACACTAGCATTGGTTTAAAGACCTCCCATTGAATTTGGAGTCTGGGGCGGAGGCAGTGCGAGGGCAACTTCTCTAGTGGTCCTATGTGTCGCTGATCCACAGTCCAACTCTCAATGCCTAGTACAGGAGTAAGGTGAAAATGACTGCTCTGCACACTGGGACTTGTGTTACCATTGGTGAGGTTGATCACGGAGGATGATGTTTCTTACTTCTGTTCTACAACCACACAACCTAAAAATTCTGAAACCCAACACCCAATGAAGAGATCAGAAAAGCTGAGGCAAAACACCACCCAGGCCCAAATGTGAGCAGTGGCTATATCTAATCCTATTCTCAAAAGCCAGACATTGGAAATCTGAGACAAAACAAAGAATGCTCGAAACAGTCAATGGGCTGGTTGCATCCATGGAGAGTGAAACAGAGTTAATTAATCATGACGTCAATGATCCTGTCATTGGAACCTGTCGAAGGTTTGTGCTGTTTCTCTTTAAATGCGTACTGCCGGATCTGCTGAATATTTCCAGCAGTTTCCAGTTTTATCTTGAATTCAATAATCATTTTAGAATGCATAGGATTTACTGAACTCCGATCAGCCAGGGAAACCCTGAATTTCTCCTCCACTGCCCAGCCTCAATTACGGCAGATCTAACACTGTCCAATCAGAAAATGTATTGTAGCAGAACCAAGTGGTTGCTCTCCAGATAAATGGTCAGAGTTACCATGGTTACATCACACAGGGGATGATGTGGGCTTTGCCTCCAGCAGGTTACTTTACTTGTGGCAATGCTTATGTTCTCCATTGTAACATAAGAAACCCGGTACAAATAACATGGTATTAAAAGATCCAACAGTTGTACTTGACAGCAGGCTGAAATTCAAAATTACTACATTCACAGACACATAAGAACATAAGAACTAGGAGCAGCAGTAGGAGTAGGTGATTCAGTCCCTTGAGTCTACCCTGCCATTGAGTACAATCATGGCCCGCCCTATCTCAGCCCCATCTCTAGTTTCCTTCCTGCTCTTCATGACCCTTCAATCCATTACCAATTCAAACTTGTCTATCTCCTCTTTAAATTTACTTAAAGCCCTGTCATCCACCACACTGGGGCAGTGAATTCCAGAGTTTCACAACCCTTAAACAGAGGTAATTTCTCCTCATCTGTTTTAAATCTGCCATTCCTTTTCCTAAAGCTACATTGGCCCACATGAGGAAACATGCTCTCTACATCTTGTCAATCCCTTTTAGCATCTCAATTGGATCTCCTCTCACTCTTCGAAACTCAAGACTATAAACCTAAACTGCTCAATCTCACTTCGTAAGATAAACCCCTCATCTCTGGAATCAGTCTAGTGAACCTCTTCTGAACTGCCCCCAATGCAACTACCTCCCTCCTCCAGTAAATAAATTGTTTGGGCTAATGTTAGGCTCTTTGATTACAGCAGAACAATCACAGCATTACAGAATTGTAACAACGCAGAGGCAGGTCACTTAGCCCATTGTGTCTGTGCCAGCTCTATTAGGTAGTACCTATGTCCTACTTTTGCCCCCATATCCCTGCAAACCATTTCTATCCAAATATTCATCCAACGCGGTTGCTGACTTGCTAGCTGTAGCTGGCTTGTTTTCGTTCAGACTTTTCATCACTGCGCTAGGTAACATCATCCGTGAGGCCTCTGATGAAGCAATGTCGTTCTACTCCACTTGGAATTTATACTGTCCAGTCTGTTATGACGAGTTTTGTCATTTCCGGTTTTGTTCTGTATGAGTTTGTATATGGGGTCCAATTCTACATGTTTGTTGACATATAGAATTGGACCCCATATACAAACTCATACAGAACAAAACTGGAAATGACACAAATCATCATAATAGACCGGACAGTATAAATTCCAAGTGGAGTAGAACAACATCGCTTCAGCGGAGGCCTCACGGATGATGTTACCTAGTGTAGTGACAAAAAGTCTGAATGAAAACAAGCCAGCTGCAGCGAGCAAGTCAACAACCTCACCCAGAACATGAGCTACAAATATTTGCGAAAACCCTGATTATCCAATGCTTTCTTGGATGCCTCAATTGAACCGGCCTCTACGAGATTTCTAGGCAGTGCCTAACTACTCTATGTAACCATAATACACAGGAGTAAAATTAGGCCATTTGGCCCATCAAGTTGCAGGCTTGGTGGGTTGATCGGACTGGTCCTGTGCCATAGTCTCCTTTGGCTCTGCTCCACCATATCATGGTTGATATGTTTCCAAATCCCATTATCCTGCCTTCCTCCCGTAACCCTTAATCCCCTTACTAATCAAGAGCCTGTGTCTGAAATACACTCAATGACTTGGCTGCCGCAGCTTTCTGTGGCAATGAGTTCCAAAGATTCACTACACTCTGATTGAAGAAATTATTCTTTATCTCAGCTCTAAAAGGGTCATCTCTTCACTGAAGCTGTGCCTTTGGGTCCTAGTCTCTCCTACTGGTGGAAACATCTTCTCCATGCCCACTGTATCTAGGCTACTCAATATTCTCCAAGTTTCAATGAGATTCCCCCTCATCCTTCTAAACTCCTTTCAGCACCTACCCAGAATCCTCAACCGCTCCTCATTTGACATGCCCTTCATCCTTGGGATCATTCTTGTATCTTGGTGAAAGATCTTTCTCATATCACAGTTACTTTGTTTGCACATCACTAACTCTATGCCCTCTCAATCGTTTTCCATTTATGAATAGGAACAGCTTTTCTTTAACGACTCATGCCCTCAAACCCTTTATCAAATGTCTTCTCAGCCTTCTTCTCTCAACGGAGAACAGCCCCAACCTCTTGAACTATCTTCTTTACCGATGACTTGCTCATTATCGCATGTTATGCTTCAAGTGATTCCAAATAAGATTTTGGAAGAGGTTTTTATTTCCTCAGGTTACATGCTATGATCTAATGATGATATTGCGAGCATGTCTCTTAAAGGCATTATGAGAATGACCATAAGACATAAAAATGGGGAAGTTTTGCTCTTTGCTTGTTCTTGGTGTCTTACATAACATACATAAATATAACCATAAGTCTGTTTGCTTTCTCCTATAAGGAATCTCATGTATCAGCTTGAAGAAGAAATGATCAAATTTCCACAGTGTCTTGGTCAATATTTAATCCCTCAGCCATGATCACTAAAACAGATAATCTGGTCTTTTATTAATGGCTATTTTTGGGAGCTTGCTGTATAGGGATTGGTTGCTGCATTTCCTACGTTGCAGCTGTGTTGACACTTCCTGTGAAAAAAACTGGCACATGACAATAAATTTTCTATTTCCCAGTGTTAACTCTCCCTTACCTTGATGAAGATGAAGCTGTTGCCAAAACAAGAATAACAATCGATCTTATTCACTGTCAAATAATCTAAAAACAAGGTGAAACCCAGTAAACAAAACTAAGTCACAACTAATAAAACCAGGTGCTTTACTATACCACATTTCAAGGACTGTTAAATGTACACAGATTTCAATTTTAAATATTAACGTACATTCACAGGATTTTCAAATGAATTGTTTCATTTAATAAAGCTGTCAGTTTCCATTGTGTTGTCAAATGATCTAATACTTATGGGTCTAGTGCTTAGCAGAGTGTATAATTCAATTCCTTTAGTTTACAATCAAAGGACATTTTATCTAAGATACAGTATTAATTGAAAGTGAGCATGATTAGGATTTAAGAAATAAAAGTGATTGTTAAAATAAGAATAATGTTTTATTAGAAGTGCAGCAATCAAGAAAAGTATTCACCACAGTGGTGTAGGCAATTTGAAATTATCTCCGAAAACTGCAATTGAGTATACACTGAACTGGAAGAATTTTACAAGGTTCTGAAAAGAAAGTGGGAATGGGACTAAGTGGTTGGTCTTTCAAAGAGACAGCACTGCCACAATGGGCTGAATGGCCTGTGTTGTGTAAAATTGAAAGTCATCAATTCTATCCCTGCTCCCTGGAGCAGTACGCTGATAACAGGGCCTGGTGGATTCCAACCATTAAATCCAGAGTTTTTAGTGTGTGCGCTTGTAAATGACTCATTTACATTTGCTTTCTCAGGTAGAGTTTTTTTTTAGCGATTATCCTTATTTTTCATGGTTGCAATCCAGATGTTCTGAGACATTAGCTATGATCAAATGGCAGAACAGACTCAATGGACTGAATGACCTAATCCTGCTCCTATGCTTTATGGTGTTACACTGTTCCACCTCTGGTCTTTTGCTCAATCCTGATTTGTATCATTGTGCCCAATGGAGGCCATCCTGCAGCTGCTTTGGTCCTAGTTCTCTTCTCCATGCTCGTTTCTTTGACCAGTAGGTTTTCAGTTATCTTATCCAGCCTCTTCTTAGGTGGCTCAGCACAAAACTGTACTTAATAATGCTCCTGTGAAGGAAAACTGGGCCACATAAATATATGAAAGGTGCTACATAAATGCAACTTGCTGTTGCTGTCAGTGTGTTTGATATCTTCTTTTCAGTAAAAAACGGAGGGGCTGAAATGACTACTTATTTCACTCCCTTGCGCTTTCTCTGTGCTTGGCTTCAATCAACAAGCACCATTGTGCTGGTCAGAAGAAACCAATAAAATGCATGAATTAATCAACAGGCTCATTCTGAATGGTGTAAGTAACAGTACAATCTGCTCAGCGAAGACAACATACAGCACATTCTGATCAGAGAGAAGTCAATTCCCTGATGATGCTGCACAAGTTACCTGCAAGGCAACTGATGGACTGTCTTACTCTGGCACTTGCTGTCGCTGACTTTAAGTGTTGGTGAAAGCATGATCATGGGACAGCAGATCATATGCTCCTTAGACATTATTACTTCTTAAAAGTTCTTTTCACTAAGAAAATATTTTATATATTGTAATATTACACCTTTCCCTGATTGAGTGTCAAAAACTGCTTTCCAATCATCCAAGTACTTTTGGAGTGCAGAAATTGTTGGAATATAGGAACCGAAACTGCCAAATGAAGAACAGCAAGATGCTGTAGCTATTAGTAATAGAAAAGGACCATTTTGTCCTCAGGTCTGTTCCACCATTCACTGAAATGCAGCTGGTTTGTCACCTAACCACACATTTACACCCTCCTTTACTCGGTCTCCCTTAATATCTTGGTGATATTAGCAAAGATCTTGCAATATTGGTTTTAAAAATAACAAATGACTTGACATCAACTGCTTCATTTTCTGAATAAGGGTCTAGGCCCAAAATGTCAGCTTTCCTGCTCCTCTGATGCTGCTTGGCCTGCTGTGTTCATCCAGCTCTACACCTTGTTATCTCAGATTCTCCAGCATCTGCAGTTCCTACTATCTCTGACAGCAACTGCTGTTTAGAGGAGAGCTCAGAATGTTTAGACCCTTCAATGGTCTAGCTCTAACTTTTCAATTATGCTGCCTAGTCCAAGACTTCTCCCAACTAGCAGCAGTGGAAATGCAGGCAGCTCGTCACAGTTGGGAGCACAGAACAGACAAGGGATGAATATGTTGTTGTATGGTAGCATGCTACGAGAAACTCACACCTACAGCACGCACCAACAGTTTATGCGGAAAACATACCGCATGTCCTATAAGCTAATGGTAATGTGTGAAAGTCAAGGACCACCAGTCCTTAGTGGCCCGAAGAGGTCAATCTCCAGTATATGGTGCCATTGCAGTCAGACAGGAGACCAGTCCAGGGGACATCGGTATGTCAGTCTGGGAGCTGCAGAAACACCCATTTGGAAACTGGGCCATGCTCCATAAGGGTTGTTCTCTGAAGTGAGTCTGGGACAATCAGGTATCAACGTATGGGGCTCATTGGTGGAAGCTGGGATGCTCAAATTCTGGAGTTGTGGTTCATTAGGCTGGGTCATGGAGGGAATTGTGATGATGAAAGGGGGCAATTCGACATACAGGGTGGCATTTCACAGAGCAGGGAGGGTGTGGGCAGCTGCAACAAGCTAACCCTAACCCTAACCCTATCGCAACAAGGAAGGATTTCACAACTTACAAGCCCAGCAACAACTGCAAGCTCCAGCAGCTGCTTTGCAACCTCCAGAAAGAAAACCAGTCACTGAAGATCCACTAAGACGCTGAGGAGAGATTAATCAGATCCCAAGCATACCAATCTTTATGATCTGAAGCTGTCAGAAAAACACTGCAGGTGCAGAGCAAGTTGGCCTTCCTGGGCTATTATCACTATTTATTAGATCAGGTCTGGCACTCAGAAGGAATGAATACCTATACTATCCCAAAGCCCGTCAATGTCGCAGCCAAATTGAATCTTTACGCCAGCAGCTCAAATCAAGGAGCAAATGGGTCCATGTGTGGCAACTCCCAATTCTCAGTCCACAAACAAATCCAGGTTTTATCCATTTCTAACTTTTTCCTCTGATGAGGAAAGTCAGCTCAGGGAGTGGGATTCTGCAACATTACTGTCTTTTTCCAGGCTCAGGCTACTACAGACTGCTTCCAAATACTTTGAGAGCACTTTGTCACCCATCTACAACATTTGTCAACAGAAAAGGCTTCTACTCCATCAATATTCAGTGTACCTGTGACCACTGGTGCTAGATTCTGGAGATGTACACCAGATATGCTGGGAGTTGCCATGATGGGTACATACTGGAGAATTCCTGTCCCGTCCTGAGTTCCTTAACCAATCCTGGGTTGACTGTTGGGAGATAAGGGTTAACGCGTCCCCACATGGCCGATGACAACTTTTCGGTGACCCTCAGATTTACACAGAATGGACACAATATTGTCCTTGTTTTCAGAAGGCCTCATAGTGGAACAGCCTATAGGTCTCAATAAGGTAAGGTTTCAATGCCAGGATTGCTCCAATGTGGCCTTTCAGTATAAACCAGACAGTGTGGGTCACATTGTCTCAGGCTATGCCCTTCCCAACATGAGCTGAGAAAAGGGAAATGTCCTGGATGCGGTGGAAATGAGGGATTGAGATTCAATCCTTTGAGGGTGAGGATCAGGAGATTGAGTTAAAGTGATATGCAAGAGACCATGATAGAGCTATGCACTGTTGAGCACCAGAGGCTGGACAGAAACTCTACTGAGAATATTTCTAAGAGAAGTGTGCTGGGTTTGGTCTTCATTGAGCCTTATGCTGTGTTCTAATGGTGTAGGCGCACAGTGTAAGGGCCAGACCCTAGTTTGCAGACCCCAACACACTATGGAACACACCATTTAAACACGGTACCAACAGCTTGTCCTGGCAGCAGTGAGCACTTCCATCTCTCCCTCTGAGACATGCATGGGAGATGCTGTTCCTTTATAATTAACGAGATGGGGAGTGGAAGATTGCATGAGAGAAGTCATTACGGGCCATGGAAGTCAACCTGTTATGAATTCTCACCGAGTAAACACTTTACCAAAGGATTGGAACAGCTCTGACATGCAAATACTCCACAAAATACAAATCCACTTGTGAAATAAATGCATCACATTTCTAATCTTAACACAAACAAGTCACATCAGACTATAGGAAATGAGGTTAACATTGAGAAAATAATGTAACCTCACTAATGTATATTGCTGATTCCATCTCTAGCTGCAGAGGGAACAAAATGCAATGACAGGAAAGTCATGGGCAAGTAGAAAGTAAATCACAAGCTAAAGACAAACACACAAAGCCGCTTTTCTTCATCTGTCTCCATAGAGGTTGCACTCTCCTTTTTACAGCATCTTTTTCTTCTTAAATTATTCTGCGATCTAGATAAAAATGAACAAACACAAGCAAATGGTCTATATAGAAGAGTCAGCTTCTAACAAAATTGTTTTGAAGTTAAATGTTGCTTGAAAGGGGTCAGTTCGTCATGACAGCTCTGATTAGGATATGCATCACAAGGTAGACAAAGCATTGGGCTTGACGGTCTCAGACTCATTAAAATGCTTCCAGCAAATGTTCGCGCATTAGGGATTCAAATGCCTTGACCTTTTCTTCAGCTTTGCAAGGTAGATTCTGGTATCTAGGCAGGTCACTGGAAACTGTACAAGGTAACACCCAGCCTTGAAATAAAATTCCCACCCTAGTGTTTGGATCTCCCCAAACCCTGCAGCCTTCCCTATCTCTGTAATCTCATTCAACACTTACAACCCTCTGATGTTGCATGCTCACCCTGCCCCTGTTGTCCATGCTTTGGACACTTTGACGAGTTTATGTATTAAAAACACTTTACTCAACACTGTTGTGGGTGAGGTGGAAAAAGGGACACAGAATTTTGTTTGCAGTTCAACATGACTGTTCTAACAAAATATTCCTTATTAAAAACAGTGTGAGAGCATTTCCCAAACTCTCCCAATATTTACTTTCTATCTAGGTCTACCCATCTGGGAAAAGATATTACCTGCAGCTATCCTGCAGTGTTTGAGCTGGGCCATTGGAATCTCCTTCTCTGATGTAGGGTTAGCTTTCTTCCATGAGGGTGGGTCTTGCATGTTAGGATGGATTTTCTCCTGGGTCTTTCACAGTCTTTCACCACAAGTCTTATTGCAGGTCTTCACTGAGAGGGTGACTGCCAGGTTGTTTTTATCCCCTCGCCATGGATCATCTTGAATATTCTGCGGCCTTTGGCAAATAGGTCATGAGCAGAGTTCAAGGCATCCGATGGGGTCATGCCAACAACCTTCACTGTTGCCATGCTGGGATGATTTAAAGTACACGTTCTCAGGCAGTAGCATAGGCCCTATACTGTGGAAACCCCACTGTAAACTTCCCTGTCTCTGCTTTCGCCTTTAAGAATCCTTGAAAACTTGTATCTTTGACCAAGAACTTCTACCCGTCTATTAGCCAGAGGCTGCAGAGACATAAAGAGAGAGGTGGGGGGGTCACGCGGGCAGGGGAGGTAAGGGGGTTACCAGCTGCTGACATCTCCAACAGGTGGTACCGAATCCAAAAGATTCTGACACAAAGAAAGAAGCAGCTTGTGAACTAAAAAATGACCTGGGCCCAGGTACTACTTTGAACCAGATCCTCTATCTCCTGTTCCCAATCTGTTTCAGATTCTATTTGTTTCGTCTGACCCACTTAATTCCTCTACCCTTTTCTCTTTCTTTCGTTGTTTTCCTTGGCTATCCTTTATATGTGGGTGGCCAATATCACAGTTCCAATTATGTCTTGGATATCTGTAACTGGTCCTGTTCTTGCTCTCTCTGACTTTGGGAACTCGGAACATCGTTAGCATTGAGCATCACATGCCAGTTGTGGCTGTCTTATTTCACTCCTACTAACTTTGATTGCTGTGATACCAGCTACTCTTACCTGGTTCTGTTAATACCTTGTATACAGATGGGCTGGCTCTACCTACTATCTCATAGGGACCGGTGAACTTTGGATGAGTTGGGCTGGTATATTCTTATCATTACTCTTTGTCTAGGACTCAATTCTTTCGGGCTGGCTTTTGCATCAAAATAGGCCTTACTTTGTTGTTTCTTCTCCCCCTGTCGGGGAGCTGCTAATGTAAATTTGCTTCTTTTACTGTTTCTACCAACTGTTACACCCATTTTCCTGATATAGTATTGTTTACCTCGGGCTCAGACAAGTCCAAACTTACCAACTCCTCCATTCCTCTAATGTCCCTTCCTGTCAGGAGCTTATAAGGAGTGTAGCCTGTTGATGAAGCCACAGTGTTCCTAAGCATTATTAACACTTGAGCAGAACAACCTGCCAGGTTGACTTGTGCTGCTGCACCATTTTGACTATCACGCTTTTCAGTGTTCGATTCATCCTTTCCACAATTTCACTAGACTGCGGTCTATAGAGTATGTGGAATCTCTGTCTGATCCCAAAAAGGGTCATTACATTTTGCATTACTTAAACTTGTGGATCTGATTCTATGCTTCGAGGTATACCCCAATGAGTGAATGTCCATTCCAACAAAATTTTTGCAGTATTTCTGGCTGTGTTTATTGGGGTTGGGAAAGTTTCTACCCATTTAGTAAAGGTGTCCACTATTACCAGATTGTATTTGTATCCTCCTGGAATGGTGGCTAAGGGTCCTATACAGTCTATTTGGAGATTAGTCCATGGCCCTGCTATTGGTCTAGTATATTGGAAGGCCCCTTTCTTAATGTTCCTATTGGGGTTATGCTGTGCACAGAGGAAACATAGCGTTCCACGTCACCTTTCATTCTGGGCCACCAGCACGATTCCTTTATCTTATCCAGGGTATTCTCCACCCCTTTATGCCCCCATTTGCTATGATACCAGAGAATTATTTGATTTCGTTCCCCTCTGGTACCACAAATTTTCCTTCACATAAAACTACTCTATCCTGAATATAGATCCCCTTGTTTGCTTTATATGTGTTTGATCCTGCTGCTTCTATTAGTTTTTCCAATTCTCTGTCTTTCTTTTGCTCCTGTGCTAAATCCATTACCTTGACTTGTTTCTCCTTCTGGCCTCCGATTTCTTCAATTGGTGGCCGCCATTCCTGCCCTTTTACAGCGCCATGTTTGGCGAACTCATCAGCCTTCCTGTTCCCCTCAATAGATAATTTTGAATGAGCTGTTGCTTTTGTGACTCCTTGTCCTGTCCCTTGTTCTTCTTCAAAGATGTATTGTAGCAATGGAGCCGATTGAAGGGGCTCAGACAAATCTTCTCACCTTCCATAGGGGCAAATATTCCGTGAGGCTAATACAGACACACATGCTGTCACACATGCTACTGATCTGGGTGGAAAGCTTTACGGATGGCGAACCACATATGCGACAACTGCTAATTCTGCTGCCAGTGCATCATGGTTCTGGGTAACTTTAGAACCAAGTGAAATCTTTCCTGTCCATTCTCTTTCTCCACTTATGTCCCGCACTCAGTTTTCCTTCCTCCTTCCTGTACTGCTGCAGAACCATCCACAAAAATTTTGAAATGAGGTTCTTCCTTCCCTTTTTCCTTTGCCTCTCTGCCTTCGGGCCCCATCTTACCCGTCCCATTTGTTTTGATACAAATGGGCCCTTGGGAATATTTGCTATCATCAATGCGAAGTTGTCTGCTAACATGGTGGTGGCTTTTACTCTTTCTCCAGTGATGTCCCTTCCCTATATCAACAGTGTCCATCTAGTGATTTTATTTTGGCTAACTGAACCATCTTTAATCCTTTTTTCTAATAGTAGCTGTACAGGGGTGTATGTTCTGTTAGTATTGTAAGTGGGTTCAGCCCAACCATGTAGGTAAAATGCTGCACTGCCCAGAAAACATCTAGCAGATGTTGGTGTAGTAGACTCCCTTGTCCGCTCCACACTCCCCTCCAGCCCCACCACACCCAGCACTTTTCCTTGTAACCGCAGGAAGTGCTACACCTGCCCCCACACCTCCTCCCTCACCCCA
>JAHRHZ010000111.1:6297084-6342261 GCA_024137785.1 Ginglymostoma cirratum | reverse complement strand
GAAGGGTTTAGGCCCAAAACGTCAAGTTTTCCTGCTCTTATGATGCTGCTTGGCCTGCTGTGTTCATCCAGCCCCATGCTTGTTAGCTAGCAGATGTTTTTCCTCATAACGTGTACCCCTGCCCTACTGGTAACAGAATGCTTGAAGCATATGCTACTGATTTTAATTTTTTTGTCTCTATATTCATTAATGAGATGTGGGCATTGCTGGCTAGGCAGCACTTATTGCCCATCCCTAATTGCCCAGAGGGCAGTTCAGAGTCAACCACATCGCTGTGGGTCTGGAGTGACATGTAGGCCAGACCAGGTGAGGATGGCAGTTTCCTTCGCTTTAGGACATTAGGGAGCCAGATGGATTTTCCAACAATCGACAATGGGATTCACAGTCATCATTAGATTCTTAATTCTAGATATTTTACTGAATTCAAATTCCACCATCTGTCAAGGTGGGATTTGAACCTGGGTCCCCAGAACATTATCTGGGTCTCTAGATTAACAGTCCAGCAATAATACCACTAGACCATCACCTTCCCCCATGTGTCTCCTGTAGCAGAACTGCTGAGAGAGTGGTGACTACCTCCAATGAATATGGTTCATTTGGATTTGAGGTTTTCAGTGGGCATGGTAGCTAGTCCTTGTTTCAGAGCTGCAATGGCGTGTGTGTGTGTTCTGGTTTCCGCTCCCAGGCCACTTTCTTTTCAATAAGTTCATCAACAGAGCCGCTTTTGTAGCGGATCTGTCAATGTAGTCCCTGCAATACCCCACTAAACCCAGGGAGGATCTTTGACGTCCCGCAGAACAGGGAGTCTGCAGACTGCCTCTACCCTTTGTTTGTCTTTTCCCCAGTGACAAAATCATTCCCAGGCAAGTAACTTTCTGCTTCATCACCTGTGCTTTCTTAGGGTTTACATTCAGACCCAACTCATGCAACAGCTGTAGCAGTTCAGTTAGCAGCTGATAATGTTCCACTTTAGTTTCAGTTTGTAGAAGCAAGTCGTCTAAAGACTGCACCACACACTTGGGTTTCAAGAACCCTTTTAACCCTTCTCTCAGGCATTGGTGAAATATGAAATTATGAAATCCCTGTGGCATGGTGGTCCACATATATTGCTGGCCTCGGAAAATAAGTGCGAATTTACATTGGCACTCTTTCTCCAGTGGGACTGACTAAAACCTGTTACTTTTGTTCAAAACCGTGAACCATTGCGCATCCTCATTTTGTTTAACAACTATCACTGGGCTAGTCACTACAGTGGGGGCTGTTAACAGGGTGGTCTTGTTCAATGCTCAGTAGTCTATTGTTATTTGCCAGCTACCGTGTGCTTTCCTCACCGGCCAAATAGGTGAGTTGTTAGTTGAAGCTACTGGTCTCAGTATCCCTTGCTGCAGCAGACTTTGTACTACCTTCCCTCACTCTTCTTCTGCCTGCTTCAGAAAACCATACTGCTTCTGTGGTTTGGAGTCTGGACCCTGTATACATACACACCTGGCCATCTTCCCACAGTCATGTTTATGTTGGGCAAATACTTGTTTGTGCCATACAATGAGGTGTTGTACTTCATGATCATCACTCATCTCCCCTGGCTTCATCCACATTTCCCCAGCCATACATATCATGTCCTGATATTCCCCCACCAGGATAAGTGTGCACTTTTCACTCCTCATTCCGACAGGCATTTGCCAAGTCGTGCAATTAACAGGATCAAAAGAAAGAGTCCCATTTGGCCATATAGTCACTCCCTACGGTATGTTCTTGTTCTCTAGGTAGTTTGATAAGGACTACTAAATGCTCTAATACTACGTCTCTCACACTAACTTCCAACCGTATGCTCACATCGCACTTGTGAACGTCCCGTGAATCCACTTAAAATGACTTTACTTTGAATTTTCCAATTTGTGTCATTGACATGGGTAGTATTGATGGTGGTTCAGGATCCTTCAGTGTCCCAAAGGAATGTAACAGACAGCCTCCGACCCCAACATTCACTTGGTGTCTTCCTGTTTTATCCCAGCACGCATCAAATACCTATAACAGAAAGGCCTGCGACCTTCACTGAAGTTCGGGGTACATCCCTGAATACGGTAATATCTCCATCACATCGCACCGGGGGTTGGATCTATTTGGCCCTGGCTTCCTCCCCGACCTGCATTTTCATGTCTTGGGTTCGGGCATTCTCCTGTGAAATGTTCTTCCTAGCCACAGTTATAACACTTGGGCGCACAGCTTTGAGTCTTTCCTGTTCCGGAGGCAGTTCCTCTGCCTCCAACTCTACCTCTTCCCACTGTCAGATCAGCTGGACAGGGTGTCCTCTGAATAGGTCTTCCCCTGTCATCTCTCCAGATTGTTGCCTGATCTTTAACAGACATCATCTGTACCCCAGAGGTCTTGGGAAATGTTGTTATTTCCTTTACCCATGCTCCAACCATCTTCCTGATTACCCAGGCCTCTTGTGTGTGTGATCAAACTGTTCTAATGCCTTCTTTGATTCCTCAGTGCCATGCGACATTAGAGTTCTCAGCCATCGGTTTATAACCACTAGCTGCAAATCATTCCTATCTAAGGCCAAGCCATATACCCCCCGCAAACACAGTGAGGTGTTCACCTTTCCTTGGGTAGCACTTTGTCAGCGCCTCTACTGGGTTCCCTTTGAAAGCACTCACGACAGTTAACACATGATTTTTAAATGTCTCATTTGTGCCTCTACCCAATTTCAGTTCTGTCGGTAGTGTGGAGTATATATGTGGGTATAGGGGCATTATAATTAATTCCTTTCCTCAGCATCATCTAAACCATGTACCTCTCTCTGTTGACTGACCGCTTGGAACAGCTCCTTAGGATCATCCGCAGGCATGCATGTCCCAATTCCTTCTGCAATGTCCCTCAACTGCTGTACCCCCAATAGGGTGGAATATACTACCCCCTCACCTTCTACCATCTGACCATCTTCCCCTAATCTTCCTCTAGTGGTGACAAAGTGGGGGTCCGACGGGGTCTTCAACCCTGGGTCATAAGCTGGCAGTGGATCCTCTAGTGGAGGATCCCTGTCATCATGACCATACCTCGCTGCTTCATCTGATAAATCATCCCAATCTATGTCCCCTTCACTGCCTTCCTCATTTCTTTCAGATGCAAAGGCGCACATTAGGCCTCTCTGCGCGGCTAGCTGACTTTGCAGCTTCTCTACCTGTCTCTGACATTTTGTGTGATCAGTGGCACTACTCCTCTTCTCTTAAGCTGCTCTCTGAATCACATTCATCACAGCTTTTAAATCATTACATTTTTGCTTCCATCCTTCCACCTCAGCTTTAGCTGTTTGGACTTCTCCCTCTCATCTACCGCTTTCCCTAACCCACTTTTCACACTGCATTTGGTACTGATTCATGTGCACCAAATCCGCACTCCTCTGTCTTTGCAGATCAGTTACCTTTTCACTAAGGTAGACTACCTCCTCACAAAGTCTCTTCTTCGAGTCTTTCCCTCACCACCTTCTCTAACTTCACTTGCTGTCGACATTCTATCCATTCCTCCATTAAACAGCCGATCTCTACCACCTTCCGTACTGTTTTAAAGTTCTTGTCTGATACCTCCTTTTGAGCAACCTGCTATAGGGCTTCCCAGGCCGACTTTCCCTTGTCCCCAGTGTGACCTTCATATTCCCCACATTGCTGCCACTTCCCTATTATACATTTCTGGAGGAACCCTGTCCAATCAGGGCAGTCCATTCCCTCCTGATTCGTCATTGTAAAGCTAGTGGCTACGGATTAACCCCAAGCTCCCATCTAGATCGACCCGAATCTCCCACTGACTCAGCGGAGAGATCTTCTCTCTGGCCCCGATCTCCCGTTCTCTGGCTCAGCTGATACGGTTCGACTTGCGCTCCCGCTGACACAGTGAAGAGGCCTTCCCTCAAACCCAGAGCTCCCATTTGTTTGACCCGCGTCTCCCACTGACTCAATGGGGAGATTTACCCTCTGATCCGAGTCACGGCACCAATATATTTTGGTGCCTGGAGAACACCGGCTCCAGTTATCAGCTTATACAGACAGGATAGAGTCAATTCTCATAACCTCACAAACTACATTATTAATGCGTTAAGCAAGACTCATGTTGCTTATATGTTTTATCACAAACTAGACCTTACATATTTTCCCACAAACTGAACTGGAACCGAATTATACACCCATTAAGGTCCTCTGACACTCCCGATTAGTCACAGAATATAAAAGCCAATAGCCGATCAGGATAGTTGCTGCTGTTGGCCAGACGCTGCACTCGATGTCGTCACCATGCTTCTGCGATGGTTGTTCTCCAGAGTTTTCGCTGACTGCATGCCCCCAGGGTCTTCTTTTTATTCTTTCTCTTATTTCTCTCGAGTCATGCTGTCTCCTTCCTGTTGGGTCCGGCTCGTCCGTTTGTTGTATGCCTTTACCTTATTTGCCCTGGACCAGAGACTTAGGTAGCATTACCTCTTGCTCCTTATCCAAATAAGGCTTTTGCATTCCCTTATCTTCTTTATTTTTTGCAAAACTTAGTTAATCCAAACCAGTTTAAATCGGCTGAAAGTAGTATCTGGGCTCAGATCATTTTAGTTCACAAGCTGCTTCTTTCTTCATTTTGAACTTTTTTTTTGAACCTTTGAACTCACTACCTCTTGTTAGCGATGTTGGTGGCTAGTACCCCCCTCTCGCTCTATTTTTCTGCAGCTCTGGCCAACATCTCCCCAGGAAGCAATGTCAACAGCATGTACGTCTTCTTCTCTCTATCACTCTATAGTCTCGGGCTAACAGTATAATAGTTGTATGTATTTGACATCAAGGGTTTTCATTGGATTCCTATAGAGTCAGCTTTAGGCGTAGAGACTGTCTTGATAAGGAACACCCTTGAAAAACTTTGATAAAGGTCCTTTTTACCAGCTGGAGCAGAAGTTTGTTACTTAGTAAAGATTAGAGGAAAAATCCTAATGCCGCAATTTAAGTCTCTTTAGGTAATTGTCATTACATGTTATATACATCTATATAGGTATACTGAAGTTCTAATTGCACCCAAACGAACGTTGAGGGATTTAACTGAATTCATAGAGCTATAGAATCACTACAGTGCAGTTAGGGGCCAGTCAGTCTAATGAGTCTGCACCAATGTTCCAAACAGCATCCTGCTCAGTCCCATATTGTCCCACCCTATCCCCATAACCCCGCATTTACAATGGACATCCACCCATCTTACGTAACTCTGGACACTATGGAACAATTTAGTATGGCCAATCCACCTAACCTGTGCATCTTTGAATGGTGGAAGGAAACCAGAGCACCTAGAGGAAACCAGCGCACTAGGACAAAAATGTGCAAACTCAGCACAGACCGTCACCCGAGGTTAGAATCGAATTTGGCTGCCTGGCACTGTGAGGCAGCAGTACTAACCACTATACCTGAATTCCTGTGGACAGACAGCCTTAGACAGTAGAAAGAAGCCCTCATCCTCTTAGCATGGAGGACTTAATATAAGATGCAGAAGTCAGCAGTATTGGAATGTGGGTTGAATAAGATGCATTGTGAAAGCCCAAGGACACAGTATAAGAATGTCCGGTAAACATCCTGAGGTCATCAGAAGACCTGGAGTTGTCCATCATTGACCATGCAGTCACAGGATTACCCTGACTAGATGTGTATGTCATCAATTAATAATACGATTAGTTCGAAATAATCAAAGTAGGGCTGCAAACAAATGTATAAAAGATTTTTTTTTTTTGTTTAACGAAGAAGCTTCTGGACTCTCCCAGAGATTTCTTCCGACCAGTGTAACATCAATCAATTCTTTAATACTGGAAGTGAACTCCACGTGTCGACTGATTCATTTGGTCGTTCCACTCCCACTACCTGAACATTGGAAGTATTTACAGCTCGCAGCGTACACAGCCCAAGGAAATTGTGAAGGAAATTCTAAATTCACTCTCATCTTCTGGATGACCAAATGGTGGGAAAGAATTCAACAGTCAAACTACTGGATACTCTAAAAAGACGTGAATGTGGATGTTGTCCATACGGACTTCAGCAAGGTGCTCAACACGGTTCCGCATGGTAGAATGATTAGCAAGGTTAGGTCACATGGAATCCAAGGAGAGCCAACCATTTGGATACAAAATTGGCTCGAAGGTAGCAGACAGAGGGTGGTGGTGGAGGGTTGCTTGTCAGACAGGAGGCCTAAGACCAGCTGTGTGCTGCAAGGATCAGTGCCGGGTCGACTGTTTTTTGTCATTTATATAAATGGTCTGAATATTAATACAGGAAGAATGGTTAGTAAGTTTGCAAATGACACCAAAATTGATGGTGTAGTGGACAGTGATGAACGTTATCTCAGAGTACAATGGGACATTGTTCAGATGGGCCGATAGGCAGGGGACTGACAGATGGAGTTTAATTTAGATAAATGTGAGGCATTGCATTTTGGTAAGGCAATTGGGGCAAGACATATACACTTAATGGCAAGGTCCTGGGGCGTGTTACCGAGCAGAGACCTTGGGCTGTAGGTTCATAGTTCCTCAAAGGTAGAGCCGCAGGTAGATAGGGTAGTAAAGAAGGCATTTGGTATGCTTGCATTTATTGGTCAGTGAATTGAGTACAGGAGTTGGGATGTCATGTTGATGCTGTACAGGATATTATTAAGGACACTTTTGGAATGCTGCATTCAATTCTGGTCTCACTAGTATAAGAAAGATGTTGTTAAACTTGAAAGGATGCAGAAAAGATTGCTGGGTTGGAGGGCTTGAGCTAACGGTGAGGTTGAAAAGGCTGGGACTATTTTACCTGGAGCATCGGAGGCAGGATGAAGTAGTGGGGCTGGTACAATAACAACATTTAAAAAGCATCTGAATCAGTACATGAATAGGAAGGGTTTAAAGTGATCTGGGCCAAATATTGGCAAATGGAACTAGATTAATTTAGGATATGTAGTTGACATGGATGAAATGGATTGAAGGATCTGCTTCTGTGCTGTACAAGTCTACAACTCTGTGTATCATCAGTTCTGACTATCTTAAAATGAAAGGACCCAATGTGCCTTAGCAAGTGTTAGGAACAAATGGAAGTATACTCAAATGTAAAGTATATAGAATTGACAAAGTGAAAGTGAATCAGCTACCACTCCTCGACTGGTTAAGGGAGAGGTCAACTCATGGCACCATTTGCAACATTCTGTGCACAGAAACAGTAGTTATGAATCATCGAGTGACACCCAAAAGTCAACCTGGCAAATCACTATCAGGAAGAAACACAGCAATTTTATTAAAGGTAAATGTCAAAGGAAATTATAAGCA
This sequence comes from Ginglymostoma cirratum, assembly GCA_024137785.1. NCBI lineage: Eukaryota > Metazoa > Chordata > Chondrichthyes > Orectolobiformes > Ginglymostomatidae > Ginglymostoma > Ginglymostoma cirratum. The sequence continues at coordinate 6,334,952 of JAHRHZ010000111.1, read as the reverse complement.
TTTGCAATAAAAAACTATGTATTATTTTTTGAAAAATGCAGCTATAGAAGAAAAATAGCTTGCTTCTGATCACGGTAATATTTAAAGATTACAAATGCAAGAACGCAGAATGCAGTCTAAGCAAATAATTCTTCAGAAAGGAGGAGACAAAATGGCAGCGGGAATAAATGTAAAAATAAATAAAGAAAAATAATGAATAAAATTTGTGGTGCCATTAAAATTAGGGGCCAGAACATAAAGAAATTCATAATTAACTTCAAAAGGGATGTCTGGAGAAAATTTACAAAGTGAGTGGTTTAAGGAGGCAAATCATGACAAAGACATTAAACACAATACTACCATGTGAATAGTAAAAACAAGTGGTAACTAGTTGCCAGCTCTTTTGCACGGATGATGCCCTTTTCCACTGAAGTCTAAATAAAGGAGAATTGAGTGGGAATGTAAAATGTGTTGTCAATTTGTTGGACCTATTCAGTATTACCATTGAAGACCAATTCCACCCAATCTCTTTCACCTTCACATAAAAAAAAACTTCAAGCTAACAAGAAGAGTGCTGGAACATGGATAACTTCATATAAAGAGGTCAGATTAGATTAATCACTAGAGCTTTTAAACAGAACAAGAACAATATGTATTAAAGAAACACTTTTGACACAGAAAAATATGTCAAATTGCTTAAGGACTTTTATCAGACACTAAGTCAGAGAAGAAGATATTGGGAGAAGGAATTAAGCATTTAATGAAGAGGTGGTTCTTTTAAAACTGTTTGGTCATGGGATGTGAGCATCACTGGCTAGTCTAGCACTTATTGACCTTTGAGGGTGGTGCTGGTGCGTCATCTTCTTGAGCTGCTGCAGTCCATATGTTGTAGGCAGATCCACAATGCTGTTAGGAAGGGAGTTCTGGAATTTTGACCCATGATACTGAAGGGACTGCGACGCATTTCCAAGTCAGGATGGTTAGTGGCTTGGAGGGGAACCTGTAAATGGTGATGTTTCCATGTATCTGCTGCTCCCATCCTTCCATACTGTAATAGAGGTCATGGTTTGAAAGATGCTGTTGACGGAAACTTGGTGAGTTATTGCAATACATCTTATAATTGACACACACTGCTGCCACTGTCTGTTCATAATGGTATTCAATGATAGTAATGCTATTGAACTTTCAAGTAAGGTAGTTAGATTTTGTTTACTGGAGATGGTCATTGTCTGGCACATGTGTGGCACAAGTGTTATTTACTACTCATTAGCCCAGGCTTAATGTTGTCCAGAAGGTGAACCAGAAAAATCAAACCAGAGACATAAAATTAAAGACATTTCTAAACTACTGGCCGTACACTTTATTCAAATTGTGATAGTACCAAGCTGGGAAAGGGAGGCAAAATCATAGAACCATTCAAAATACATTTCTGTAGTATGAGAAAGTGGGAGTGGGGTGAGAGATGAACCTCCATTGGCTAATTTGAAGTTTTGATGACCTGACTGGAATATTGGTGGGTAAGGGTGTTCAGAGTTATGTAACCTCGACATGTAGATGGTACAAAGCCTTTGCAACAAATTCAATCAGTTAATAGCATTGATAGAAATTAACAAATTATTCTAACAGCCCCAGTTGGAGATATGGTTGCAAACTAACCAGGGTTGGGAACTAAATATTCCAGGGTACTTAAACCCTAGAAGAGACAGGCAAAGCATAAAAGGTGCTGAGGGAAGGGTAACCCAGATAATAAAAGACGGGATAAAAAAAACTTCACTCAGAAAACCTAGAAGTACAATCAATCAATATGAGTAAGGCTACATGAAAGAGCAAGCAGTGGAGGACATTGGTAGCAGCTGTTTTTCTGCCTCCTAGAAGGTAGTGCAGGACAAAATATAAATCAGGAATTTAAGGGTGCTCATGATAAAGGCAATGTAGTAATTATGGGGACATTAATCTCCATATAGACGATGCAAACAAAACTTGCAATAATAGCATTGAAGACAAGGTTCTGGAGTATACACAAGGTAGTCTTCGATGCCAGTGTTTTGAGAAACCAACTAGGGAACAAGTTGGTTTGGACCTACTATTGTGCAATTAGAAAGATTTAATTCATAACATTACAGTAAAGGGGCCTTTAGGAAAGAGTGACTATAATATTCAGGAACATTATGTTGAGTCTGAAAATGATTTGTCAATCTGAAGTTAGGGTCTTAAATCTAAAAAGAACATAGTTTAATAGAAATATGTAGATGAGTTGGCCAAGTTTGAGCAAACTACATTAAAAGATGTCTTGTAGATCAGCAATAGGTATCACCTTCACTAACAAAATTACATGATTTGGAACAAAAATCTCACAGAAAAAATTGGTCTAATTGTGGTTCATGAGGATGGTTCAAGAAAAGTAGGCTCCATTTTGGTTCCATAACTGTAGTACAGGTGCTACGGATGTGAATTTTGTAAACCTAAGTTCCTAAGTGGCCTTTCCTTATGTACGACTTTTTGTTCATGTATAAGTATTGGGAGCAAGAAAAAACATGGTGTGGTTGAGAGGCGAATCAATGAACCATTTCAGGGCAAGTTTATAACTTAATGGTTCACAGCTGCAAAGTGAAGAAAATAGTATCAGTTATGAGATAGGAGGATAAAATCAGCTTTTCAAGTATATGGTCTGTAAGTGTGCAAGTTAGATTTATAAATGTCTGATCGGTCTTTGATTTATTCAGTTGGGATCCATTAGATATGGGCTCCTTAAACCTTAAAATCAGAAAGCACAAAACACTGAAAGCAATTACTGCATTTCATAAGTTAATTCAGATTCCATTCCAAAACACACCCGCATGTCCACCAACAATGTACAAAAACACAGCTTAAACAACTCATTGCTCTTATTGATTGTCTCTCAATTTTACAACACATGTCACATGGTGTCTTCTATCAACCATTGTGTTACCAATGTCTTGAGCAATCTATAGCTCAAGCAACAATCTATAGCTCGAGAAACAACAGTGATCAGTTCTACTGCTTTTATTGCTTGAAGCAAGAAAAATCCATCTCAATAATACAATGCATTATCTTCCCAGTGTCTGATAGATTTTGTGCACAACATGAGAGTTTCCATGAGTGTGCTATGCAAAGACAGATTCAGATTTTAGATGTTTTTTGTTTCTTTTCCCCTCAGGGAATCACATCAGTTGTCAAATTAATCAGCCACAGCATTTTATTGAAAAAGTACTATTCTTTATTTTTAAACCTATTGTATTCCAGCAATTCTCTGTATTCTACATCAGGGGTTCTCAACCAGGAGTCAAGGCTCCACCAAATCAGCATCATAACAGGAAGGAAAACATTTTCAGAATCTCATGCCATTAAAAAAAAAGCTCAGTATTGACGTCAACAGTGCTCCATTTATTATTGAGAATAAGACCTCATATTGCCTAGCACTTTTTTCCCTTCTCAAATGAAGGGGAAGCTTAATTCAGTGTACCCATGCAGGGCAGAGCTGATATGGGGCAACCACTCCTACTGGAGAAGATGAGACATCTCTGCCTCTCCTTCCCCCCAGATCAGTTAGTCCGGTGGCAGCCAGATCTTTTCCAAGCGATGTTTAAATCTGTTAAGTGTTTGATGACCATTTTTCAGGATGAATAGATGAGGAATTAATCATCGAGAATCAGTGCACGGGTGGTTTGTTGTGTCTCAGGGTCGACATGTTAGTACACCTTGAAGGGATATACTTATCCAGACACATGTGAGCCTGTGAATGTAATGGTTATACATATTGGGCAGCTGAATCAGTGCCTATGGAAGCTTGGGATCCTGGATCCTAGTCCTAGGGCATCACACACCCAAAGCATGGGAGGTGATGGAAGTTGGCCTTCAATATTTTGGGAAAAGAGCTGAAGCTTCAGTCACCACATACAATGGGCACTCATCTCATTTCCCACTGCGGGATCTTGCTGTGTACAAACGTGTTACTTACCTTCACTGCGTAACAGGAGCCATTACCTGATCTCTGGATTAATAAACAAGTGATAATACAACTGAGCCATCGTTTCCCTCTTTCTCTATTTATGATCTATTCAACGTGTAAATTGGAGTTGTCAGAGATCACCCATCAGATTTCCTCACCTTGGTGAACAGATATGTCCATCCAACATACAGAAGCTAGGCACAGAGATGAGGATTCAGATGATAACTTAACAAAAAAAAAAAGGTTGAAAGAAAAACTAGCCATGGTCAAAGTATGCTGCCCAATATAAAAGCCAGCGACATCGAACTTTAAAAATCCCAAATCAAATGAATAAGAGATAAACTAAACATGCATTGACAAAAAGAAATCTTCAATGGGTTAAAAACATTAACGTGTTGCAGTCAAGGTATACTGAAGATATGGAAAATCCAAGACACTGAAATAAAACATATTAAAACAATCATATTGAAATAAGCCAAAATGATAAAAGTTGAAAGAAAGAAAGACTAGGCATTATGCATTGGGCATTAGGGAGTCTCACGGCACCACAAAACTCAGTGTCTGTTTTCTCTCCACAGATGCTGCTGAGTTTCTCCAGCAATTAATGTTTTCATTTCAGATTCTCAGCTTCTGCAGTTCTTCATTTTTTGCTCTCTGTACCACAAAATTCCTGTTTTGCTTAGCAGTCATCGAATTTAAACTGCTCAAACATACCATCATTTGGGGTTTTTGTAGTTTTCTAAGCTGCATATATGCCAATTATGTCATATTGTAGCGCTTCTACTATCTTACATGAGGTTCCAGTACAACAAGAAGCCAGTCAACATACCTTGGTGGTTCTTTGAGCAATCCAGAACTAATCCTCCTGGACTGGCCTCCATGTATGCTATAGGCGAGAGGTAATGTTACTGAGTACTTGTGACTCAGGATAATGCTCCAGGATGTTGGCTCAAACCCTACCAGGACAGTTGGTGTGATTTGAGTTCAGTAAATAAAAATCTGAATTAAAAGTCATTCTTAGTGACAGTGATTGTTAAATTATCAGCATTTGTCATTGATTTTTAACTGCGCACTGAAATGGTCTAGCAAATCTTTCAGCTCTATTACGGATGGTTAAAAGAAGTTGGTCTTCCCAGTAACACACACATTCTAGAAAAGAGTCTACATTTTTTTGCAATTATCCTTACCTTCAACCCAGTTTTTGCTGGAAAGGGCTCTGGCTCAACCATGTCCTATGACAAATGTTGCTGACTCTGTCTCAGCATATTCCTGGAGATGTCAACACATGACCTCTGGCCTCCAACTGCCCTACACAACATTAGTTCCCCAATGTCTATTCTCATGTTGTATCTCCCTTCCAGACCACAGAGTGAACAACCCCTTGTTACTCAATTGGATGATTCATACATAAGAACATAAGAACTAGGAGCATCTGGCCCCTCAAGCCTGCCCCGCCTTTCAATAAGATCATGGCTGATCTTTGAAACTCAGCTCCACTTACCCGCCTGCTCACCATAACCCTTAATTCCTTTACTGTTCAAAAATTTATCTAGCCTTGCTTTAAACACATTCAGCGAGGTAGCTTCAACCACTTCACCAGACAGGGAATTCCACCGATTCACAGCCCTTTGGGTGAAGCAGTTCCTCCTGACCTCAGTCCTACCTCTGCTTCTCTTTATTTTGAGGCTATGCCCCCTAGTCCTAGTTTCACCTGCTAGTGGAAACAACCTCCCTGCCTCCACCTTATCTATTCCCCTCACAATCTTATATGTTTCTATAAGATCTCCCCTCATTCTTCTGAATTCCAATGAGTATAATCCCAGTCTATTCAGTCTCTCCTCATAATCCAACCCTCTCAACTCTGAAATCAACCAAGTGAATCTCCTCTGCACCTCCTCCAGTGCTAGTACATCTCTTCTCAAGTAAGGAGACCAAAACTGCACACAGTACTCCAGGTGTGGCCTCACCAGGACCCTATACAGCTGCAGCATAGCCTCCCTGTTTTTAAACTCCATCCCTCTAGCAATGACAGAAAATTCCATTTGCCTTTTTAATTACCTGCTGCACCTGCAATCCTACTTTTAGCGATTCATGCACAAGGACATCCAAGTCCTTCTGCACTGCAGCGTGCTGCAATTTTTTACCATTTAAAACATAGTCCATTTTGCTGTTATTCCTACCAAAATGGATGACCTCACACTTATCAACATTGTACTCCATCTGCCAGACCTTTGCCCACCCTCTTAGACTATCTATATCCCTCTGCAGATTTTCACTCACTATTCCTCGCTCACTATTGTCTGCCTTTTCATCTCATCTGATTCCTTTAAAAATTAGTGAGCGATGTGCAAAGAATGTTACAAAGAAACATATTTTATTATATCTATTGATTTTTCTCCTGGGTTGCCTGTAGTGTTTTACTGTCTATAAAGACTCCTGGATAAATCTTAAGGACTAATAACTCTGCAAGCATTTCAAGTTTCAACAATGCTTTCTGGAAACAGCTGCATCTTCTGCCACCAGTGCCTGTTAGGTATGTAATCCTTAAGGGCCCACATCGTCCAGTGTGGATGAGGGTAGCTAGGTCTAACCAGAAGACTCTTTTGTAGGAAACAATATACAGTTCATTGCATCTCTGAAACTATTTACATGTTACAAGGATATAATATACATTATCATAGAGGCTGTTAGGAGAATCTGTTCTTGGGTCCGGCTCTTTCAAGATCCTTGCTTCTTCTCTCCATCGTTTACAACACGTGGGTAGTGCTTATGGCACTCCTCGGTGTTAATGCTATAGACCATTTACAACATAAACAATTTTCCAAATTTCTTTTTTCCTTCTACAGCATTAATTTTAAGTTGATGTCCCCACCTCGCTTACTGATCAGTCATCAAAAATAACTTTTCACTGTTCAGTTTATGAAGACTCGATTGTCCTTCCACAGTGAATCTTTGAATAGGATGGGAATTTCAAATGCTACTTGATGGCCTGACTGTCAAATGAATCAAAGCACCAAACCCTTCAGAATCCAGTGGAATGGGTCTTCTTCTGAATTGCCTGCCATGACCACCCTGCTTCATCCCGAAATCAGGACAGTAACAATGCAAAAAGTGAATTGCAAAGCTTCCCTCTTTAATGGATCTATAGTGCAGCAACAAACTGATATAACCACTGGACTATGAGAGGCAGTGAGGCCATATGATTGGGATTAAGTTGATGGATTTAGAGGATGCATTTTAAAATTTTCTTTCATGGAATACAATGCAGATTATTCAAACTGTGCACGGAACTAATTCAGTGAGTCAGCTGCATTCCCAGCATAAAAATTAGAACATATAACATAGAACAGTACAGCACAGTACAGGCCCTTCGGCCCATGATGTTGTGCCGAACTTTTATCCGAAACCTAAGGTCTATCTAACTTCCCCTGCTACCTTATACTATCATCAAAAATTGGAGGAAAGATTATAACAAACTTGCATCAAACTGATTATACAGCACTCCTTATAGAATCAGAAGCAGCTCTATAAAATATTACAGATTAAGTAAAATTGACAAGCTTAGAGTATAGAGAGAGTACAACCAGAAAGGGTTTCATATGAAGTCAATGCCAATCTGACTGAGATCTGAACTTCACTTTCACCACCAAAATCAGTGATAGCTGGAATGTATTAGAAGAGACAGAATATTGAAGAGGGTGGTGCTCTATCCAAACACGTTGATATATTTACCTATCTAAGATAACTGATAATAGAAGATAGCAGACGCAACTCAAAAGTTAACAAAAAGGATGGAGGTAGCCAGAAGTAAGTCTGTTGAAAAGGAGGATGTGTTAATAAAAAGAAAATTCAAGCTAGCAACGAGGAAAGAACTCATAAGGGGCAAAATTATATTTATTTTCCTGATTGCCTAAGCAACCTGGACAATAATCTGTGAAAAAAAAGGTCTTTGAAAAAAAAATAAAATTTCCATAGAGAGCATAAGATAATTTTAAAAAAGGTGCTTAAAAGAGCAAAAAGAACTCCAAAAGTGATACCTAGAAAAGTCAATGGGAGTATATTTCAACCATTTCATCAGAGCTGAAAAGCTAGAAAGACCTTTTCTAGGAGGAGGGGTGGAGGGCAGTAGAAAGAGGGATCAGCCCAGGCGTAGTTGGATGTTAAGTAACAGAGTGGTTACAGATGAGCTACAGTGGATGTATGAGGATGGCACAAGACTGATAAGTGTGGCATGACAGCAGATTTTCTGGCAGAAGGAGCTATGAGTGTATAGAGGGAGAGGAAGTGACAGAGAGAGACTGTAGAAGGATATTTACAAATTGAAAATACAATTGGGCAGAGTCATGCTTTTGTGAAATGTAAATTGTGTTTGTTTAATTTAGCAAAATCCTTTGAGGATGTATTCAACAGCCTGGATAAAGGGAAACCAGTTAATATAACATATTTAGATTTCCCAAAAGGCATTCTTAAGGTGCCATGGTTACTGCAGAAGAAAACAGCTTCAATGCTGTGGGTGATATAGCAGCATTGATACAGGTTCACTTACTGACTGGAAACAGAGTCAAGATACATGGGTTACTTTCAGATTGGCAGCCTGTAACTGGTGGCATGTCATGGGGATCAGTACGGAGGCCTCAACTACTTCCATTAAAATCAATAACTCAGATGAAAGGAATGACTGTGTTGTAGCCACATTTGCTGGAGTTATAAAAATTAGTAGGAAAACATGTCGTAAGGACGATACAAAGTGTCTTTAAAGGGATATAAATAGGTTGACTGAGTGGGCACAAAGTTCGCAGATGGAATCTAATGTGATAAAATGTGAGACTGTCTACATTGGCAAGAAGAATAGAAAGAATATTGTTTGAATTGAGAGATTGCAGAATGGTGCGATAGTAAGAGATCTGAATGTTTTGTACTTGAACCACAAATGTTAGCATACAGGTACAGGAATAATTAGGACCGCTGATAGAAAGTTGGCTTTTATTGCAAAGGGGGATGAAATATTTTCTGTAAAAAAAAAAAAAAAAAAAAAATCGGGATGTCTTGCTACGGCTCTACAGGCAATTAATGAGACTGTACTTGGAGTACAGTGTACGGTTTTGGCCTCCTTACTTAAGGAAAGAAATACTTGGAATAGAAGTAGTTCAGAGAAAGTTCATTTAGCTGAATCTTAGAATGAAGGGGTCATCGAACGTGAAAAGACAGAACACGCTGGGGCTATTCACATTGGAGTGGAGAAGAATGAGAGGAGGTCTTACTGAAACATATAGGACTCAGAGGTCTTGGCAGGGTAGCTGCAGAGAGGATGTTTCATTTTTAAGTAAGAATCAAGAACTAGGGTCACAGTTTCAAAATAAGAAATTTGCCATTTAAAATTGAAATGAGGGGGATCGTGTTTGTCAGCGGATTATTACGTTGAAGTTCTCCACTTCAGTGAGCAATGAAGGCTGGATTATTGAGTATATTCTAGGCAGTGTTGAGTGGAGGTGGGGATGGTGGCAGTGGGGGAAATGGACAGAAAACTGGAGTTCAGATCACAAGCAGATCAGCGGTGATCTCATCAAACGGTAGAGCAGATTCGAGGGGTGGTCTACTTCTGCTCCTATTTCTTAAGATCAGCAAACAATTAGCCTTCGGGAAATACACTCATTTCATACAATACCATCTTCTATTTATAACACCCTAATCAATTACAGTGGTTGGGATAGTGGTGGAAGAGGGTAAGCTATGAACTTTGAAAGCAACAAAACAACATGACAGGAAATGAGATAGACAAGAACAAGTCAGACAATGAGAAGGAAATGTACTTAGTACTGCTTGATAGCAGATCCATAAAAAAAAATCAACATCAATGACAAAAGATCAGAGCTTTCAATGAACTTGGACTACAAAGAAATAAACCTTCAAAATAATAGCATTAATCATCTTCTTTACAGTCCCTAAGTCTTGATGAAAAGACTGTATGGCCCGTTATGTGTGCCAAATCAGTTTTGGTCTCCCCTGTTACTACAGTGCTTACCTCTAGACTCTGAGTTTCATGTCCTGAAAATGTCAGTGTTAAAATTAGATTAACCCTTAAAATTCCCTTGCTCACCAAATTCCCAAGCTCACACTCTTATCTCATGTTACATTTAGGGACAAGCTGATATCTTCAGACGTATTGGAAGAGAAATGGTGTATGACTAATGAAGCAAATAAACCAGCATTCATCAATTGGGCTGAATGGCCTGTCTCTGCACTGCACAATGTTTTGAATTGTATGTAACACTTGCTAGTCTCATCCAAATTAGTTATGAGCTCAATTACAATTGAACAGAGGACCCACATGCCGAGATCTGAGTCATGCAGTATGAAGCGTAAGTGCTATTGTGTCATTAGTGGATGATCTGTTTATTGTTCAGAATGCAATTGCTCCACAATAAATACTAAATTACCAGTGTCAGAAAATAATACTTCAGCAGTTAGCTTAAAAGAATAAGTTTTAATTCTTTTAATATTCACTTGATCTCAAATATAGACAGATGATACCAGATCCTCCAAACAGTAATGCACTGAATTACATATGCATGAGAAGCAGGAATAGGTCATTCAGTCCCTCCAGCCTACTCCACCATTAAATAAAATCACAGCTAATCTGATTGTAAACTCAAATCCATATGCCCACCTAACGTGATAAACTTTCACCCTCTGGCTTCATAAGAACCAAACTATTTCTGCCTTAAAAATGTTCAAGGTCTCTGCTTCCAACAATTTTACTGTTACAAAGACTCAGACCTGGAGAGAAAACAGTTTCCCTAATCTCTGTTTTAAATGGTGACTCTGTATTTTTAAGCGGTGATCCCTAGTTCGAGACTCTCCTTTAAGAAGATACATCCTCTCCACATCGATCATGTAAAGGATCCTCAGGATTTTACATGCTTCAAACTCATCTAAACTCCAGTGGATACAACTCCAGTCTTTCCTCACAAGATAACACCGTCATTACATTATTGGTCCAGTAGGTGTTCTTTGAATTACCTCCAGAGTATTTACATCCATTCTTAATTAATATCAATACCCTGCAGAGAACTCCAGGTGCAGTCCCACCTGTATAACTGAAGCATAACTGCACTACTTTTGTATTTAATTCCTCTCAAGATAAATTAGGACAGTCTATTAGCATTCCTGATTACTTTCTGTACATACATAGTAATCTTTAATGATTCATGCTAGGATACCCAGATCCCTCTGCATCTTATAATTCGGCATTCTCTCATGATTTAGCTAATATGCTACTTTTTTCTTCTTCCTGCTAAAACAGGCAATTTATATATTTCCACATTATACTCTACTTTCCACATCCTTGCCCACTCACTTAACCTACCTATATTTTCTGCAACCCCCTTGTATCCTTTTCACAACTCATGTTCCTAGCTATCCTTTTAGTTCTCAGTAAATTTAGCTACCAATACCTCAGCCCCTTCACCTAAATCATTTATATAAATTATAAACAATTAAGGCATCACATCTTGCCAACCTGAAAAAGACCCATTTACATCCACTTTCCTCTCCTCAACCCATCTTCAGTCCATGCAAGCAGGCTACTCCCTACACCATGAGCCTTTAACCTCCTCAATAGGATTTGACGGGGCATCTTAGCAAATACCTTCTGGAAACCTAAGTAGAATCATAATATTCCCTACGGTGCAGAGAGCAGCCATTTGGCCCAAATGGAGTCTGCATTGACCCTCCAAAGAGTATCCCACCCAGATCCAGCCCCTGATCCTATCCCCGTAACCCCGCATTTAACATGGCTAATCCACCCAACCTGCGCATCTTTGGATAATGGGAAGAAACCGGAGCACCCGGAGGAAACCCATGCAGACACTACGGCTGGAATCAAACCCAGGTCCCTGGTGTTGTGAGACAGCAGTGCCAATCACTGAGCCACCATGCTGCCCATATACAGTACTTGTACCATTTCTTCATTCTACACAGCATGTGTTACCTCCTCAAAAAACTCTAATAGATTGGTCTTACATACATCCCTTTCACAAAACCACTTTGATGCTGACTGATTATCCTGAACCGAGCAAAGTGCCCTATCATAACCTCTTTAATAATAACGCCTGTTGAAGGTACAGAAGCTAAGCTAACCGGCCTGTACTTTTTTGCTTTCTGTCTCCCTCCCTTTTTGAATAAAGTAATGTCATTTATTGGGATCTTCCCTGAGTCTTATTTTAAGACTCTAGAATTAAAGTCCATCAGGACCCAATGCACCTGTCAGCCTGCAAGTCCATCAATTTACTCGGTACCACATTCCTCATGATTGTGATTTTCCGGAGTTCATTCCTCCCTTCCGTTTCCAGAGGGATTGCTGCTTTCAGAATGTTCCAACCCATTCAAGGTATCTGGTGTATGTGAACATCCACCTGATCTAACAGTCCCGCACACTGTTTTTTGGGATCTTCCAATGCCAGCTGTTGGAGAGATGCATAGTGGGGTGTACCTGCATTATCTTTCATAGCAAAATTAGGGGAGGTGATGGTCTAGTCCTACTGTCACTGGACTATTAATCCAGAGAGTCAGGCAATGTTCCGTGGACCCAGGTTTGAATCCCACCACAGCAGACTGTGGAATTTGAATTCAATGTAAATTTGAAACTAAAAGAAAATGATAACTTCAGGGTTCTGGTTTTCAATCAGTTATTTTATGATTTTTAAGTGGCTCAAATTCACTTCCAGATCCTTGATTCTGGACACTGGACTTATTTATGGAATGTGAAATGAAGGCGGCAGTAGACAGGTATTTCGGGGCAAAAGAATCTCCGCGTTTATCTAAAATACAAAGGTGAATATAATGCAAGAAAAATAGGTAAATGCAATAAACAAGGAAATTGACGTACTTTTAATATACTATTAGCTAGATTAACGCTATTAGAACCATATCCTACTGACAGAGAAAAAAACAGTTTTAGTTGCAGAGTCTTTAATCAGAATTCCTGCTCTTGGCATCCCAATGCACCATCACCATCTGCCTGCCCTTCCCTGCTTAGATAGGTTGGAACTTTGGAGTCTCGTGAGTTTAAGCTCACCACTGAGGAAAACGTAGTTATGAAGTGCACCTGGCTGGTCCTGCTTGCTGCACTTGGAGCCTGAATGGAGCCTTCGGATTATTTGGTTTTTCAGTTTGGGTTGAATCCGCTGATGCGGTCAGGTGTGTAGTGGATCTATTGGCTAAGTACTTGGTTTTCTTTCCTTTCTGCTGGTTTTGCGGGCCCGGTTTCCACCTCAGGATGTGTCGGAGGCCTTGTGGTGTTGGTCGAGCCGGTTGGTTTGTGGAGTTGCTGGTCTTTGGTTCTGCTGGTTGTGGTCGGTTGCTGTCAGTTCTCTTGGTTTGGAACAGACCTGTGTCTGATGGCTCTTGTTTGGGAAGCTCTTGGATTGCCCTCCGAGGTGAGGGTGAGGCCTGCAATTATACTGATTGTGGGCCCCTTACCTTTGCACCAGATCTGTGCTTTTCATTGTGTTTCTGGTGTTTCTTTCTGAAGTTAATTGGTTTTCCGATCATTAGAGTATGTATGAATGATTTTGATTGAGTTTGAATGACCGGCATTTCTGTGAACGGATTTTGATTGAGGTTGAATGTCTGGTATCTCTGTTGACTCCACACAGTTTACGCTGGGTAGCCTGAGATGTAAAAGCTGTCTTGAGCTAGAGTCTGGTTTTGGTTAATTGTCCTTTTAGAGAGGAGATGTAAATTGGAATTCCTGGTTCAACAATGATTCCAGACAGCCATCTCCATTCTGTGAGTGAAGTTTGTGTATTTCTCACAGAACCCAGTCCTGCTGACCACTTTACCCTTAAAGTTTTGAAAAATCCAAGGTTTTGTCTTGTGTTTTAAATTTAGGGGATTTTTGCTCGATCCTACATAATCAATGAATCCATCGACAATTGATGGAAAAAACCCACCTGGTTCACCAATTTCCTTCAGGAAAGGAAACTGCTATCCTTACCTGGTCTGGCCTACATGTGATTCCAGACCCACAGCAATGTGCACACACCCACTCCAGTTACAGTCTCCACCTCCACTCCTAGCTGTAGGTTAACACTCAGCGCCAGCCCCAAGCCCTGCCGGGTATTCACCATCTTGCCAGACCTCCCCCTCACGGAGGCTGAACGGTCAGTCCTCAGCAAAGGACTCACTTTCATTCCCCTGTGCCCACGTTTAAAAGGATTCCGCTCACACCTCAATATCAAGCTCTTTTTCCACTGCCTCTTCACCTATTTCTTTGAACGAAAATCCAACCCAACCTCTGATGACCCCTTTTCCTGCCTGCAGCAAACTCCACCTTCCTGGACACCTCGTTCCGTCCTCCCACCCACCCTTGACCTCTTCATCTCCAACTGCCACCACAACATGAATCTCTCCACCCCCTCACTCACTGCAACCTCTTCCCATCAGAATGTGCAGCCCTTCGCTTCAACCCCAATCTCACCATTAAACCTCCTGACAAGGATGGTGCAGTGGTAATATGGCAAACTGACCTCTACATCACCGAGTGCAGATGCCAACTCTCTGACACGTCCTCATACTGTCCCCTCAATCATGAATCCACCTCTGATCACTAAACCATCAACTCCCAGACCAACAACAACCTCATCACCTTGGGAGATCTCCCGCCCACAGCCTCCAACCTGATAGGGCCCCAACCCCACATCACCCGTTTCTATCTCCTACTTAAAATCCATAAATCCAACTGCCCAGTCAACCAATTAGGTCTCTGCCTGCTCCTGCCCCATGGAGCTCATCTCCTCCTACTTCAACTCCGTTCTTTCCTGTTTAGTCCAGGAATTCCCCACCTATGTTCCGGACACAGCCCATACCCTCCACCATCTCCAAGACTTTCAATTCCCTGGCACCGAACACCTCATCTTCACCATGGACATTCAGTCTCTCTACCCCTGTATTCCCCATGAGGGTTTAAAAGCCCTCCACTTCTTTCTCTTCCGAAGGCCCAACCAGTCCCCCTCCATCTACACTCTCATTGACTTGGTGGAATTGGTCACCACCCTCAACAATTTTACCTCTGATTTTTCCCACTTCCTACAAACCAAAGGGGTGGCTATCAGCACCGCATGAGCCCAAGCAATGCCTACCTGTTTGTAGGATTCATGGAACAGTCCCTCTTCAACAACTACACCTGCACCATCCCTCGCCTCTTTATCCGCTATATTGACGACTGTATTGGTGCTGCCTTGTGCTCTCACGAGGAACTCAAACAGTTCATCAACTTCGCCAACACCTTCCACCATGCTCTCAAATTCACCCGGACCATGTCTGACACCTCCCTCCCTTCCTGGACCTCTCTGTCTCTATCTCCGGTAACTGACTCACCACTGAGATCTACTTCAAACCCACTGACTCCCACAATTAATTTGACTACACCTCCTCCACCCTCCACCCACCCTCCTGCAAAAATGTTATCGCATACTCTCAATTCCTCTGCCTCCACCACATCAGCTCCCAGGATGAGGCATTCTAATCTAGGACTTCCCAGATATCCTCCTACTTTAGGGACCGTAGTTTCCCCTCCTCTGTTATAAAGGATGTCCTCAATTGCATCTCCCCCATTTCCCAGACTTCTACCCTCAAACTTTCTCCCCCGAGCAGCAATAAAGATATATTGTATCCGTTGCTTCCAATGTGGTCTCCTCTATATTGGGGGGGGGGGGGGGACCAAACACAGACTCTGGGACCAGTGTGCAGAGCACAAGTGCTCTGCATGCACCAACCAACCTGACCTTCTAGTTGATATCCGCTTTAACTCGCTGTCCCACTCCCCTGATGACATGTCCATTCTTGGCCTCCTCCACTGCCAGAGTGAGGCCAAAGGTAAACTGGAGGAACAACAACTGATATTTCACCTTGGGAGCTTACAGCCCATTGGCCTCAATACTGACTTCACCAACTTCAATATCTCTCCACTCCCAACCTGTCCATCTTCAAGCTTTGGGAGTGCAGCCCCCTCATCAGATGCAGTGTCCAGTGAAAGCTTGTGATTTCAAATGGACCTGTTGGACCATAACCTGGCGTTGTGTGACTTCTGACTTTGTCCACCCCAGTCCACCCCTATAGGTGGTGTCCACCGGCACCTCCACATCAGCGTTGTTTACAAATGCAGCAACTATGTACTTGTTAGATGCGTTTGTTGAATTTAGCCTGCTGAACAATGGTTTAATTTCTCAGATTAAATTGGATATCAAGTCATCTGATTACTTCATTGTTACTGGCTTTGCCCTCATTGATACCCTGTCTGATGACGATATCACCTTTACACCATCCACTGCATATCACAGCAGACCGACTCTTCACAATGCAACCCAATATCAATATCTGGAGTACTGTGGGCTGTTTTGGTCCCCTTATTTAAGGAAGGATATTGTTTCGTTGGAGGCAGTTCAGAGAAGGTTCACTAGGATGACCCTTAATTTGGAGTGATTGTCTTATGAGCAAATCTTATGAGCAAAAAACAGGTTCCTAGCTCTATTTGCTGGAATTTAGAAGAATGAGAGGTGATCTCATTGAAATAGATAGGGATCTGAAGAGGCTTGACAGGGTAAATACTGAGAGGTTGCTTCACCTCATGGGAAAATCTAAGACCAGAGGGCATAGTCTCAGAATTAAGGGGTGCCAATTTAAGACTGAGCTGAGGAGAATTTCTTCTTTTAGACAGTGAGTGTCTTTGGAACTCCTTGTCATGGAAAACTGCACAGGTAGTGTACTTGTGTATACTGAAGGCTGAGATAGATAGATTTTTCATCAGTAGGGGAATTAAGGGTTATGAGGTTAGGACAGGAAAGTGGATGTGAGAAGTTTTGGATCAGCCAGGATCCTACTGAATAGCAGAGCAGGGTTGAGGGACTGAACGGCCTACTCCTGTCAGCAAATTTGACACAAATTCAGCCGTACTTTCTGCTTGGTTGAAGCCTGTGAGTTTACTGAAGCTTTCGTGTGATGATAGTGACATTTCCTAATTATTCTTTCACTCACTGCCGCTATAAAAATTCTTGGCATTGTTTGAATAATGCAGAAAATTTACGGAGCTTGTTGTGAAATAGGACACAGGAGCTTTATTGAGAAACATATAACTGTGCTTCTGGCATCTTACATAAGACTGAATATGAGGGAGAAAACCATGTGATATTGCATGATATTACATAATTTCTGTTGTCCATTTTACGCTACCATTAAATACATATTCATGTGTCAATACCTCTGAAGTAAACAGTTGTTCAAGCTTCTGGCACAGTCACACCTTAAAATGGAAATTATGCTTTACTCAAAGCATCAAAAGGAGAAAAGTTGAAATGCACATGGAAACTAGAACAAGTGGTTTCTGATTTAAACTATTTCTGCACTTTTCTCAGCTTCACCTCTGTGCCCCAGTGGAATATTATCCAACAGGGGACGGTGCCAAGAAACAGACTTGACTTCTCCAGGGCATACCATCAACTTGGATCAATATCTGGGTGTGTTTAGGACATTACATCCCCATCCTCTCTTCAATGTTGCACACTGTTCTTTCGAACAGGGATCACACCACTTGCATTCAGAGGCAGCAGCCACATTTTACCTACCCATCTCCCTGTCAACACGTCAATGTTTCCTTTTACCTTGAGTAGCATCATAGAGTTGTACAGCATGGAAACAGACCCTTCATTTCAAATCATCAATGCCAACCAGATATCCTGAACTGATCTAGTCTCATTGGCTCATGTTTGGCTTAAATCCCTCTAAACCCTTTCTATTCATATACACATCCAAATGCCTTAAATGTTGTTATTATACCAGGCTCCACCACTTCCTCTGTCAGCTCAGTCCATACATGCATCACCCTCTACCAGAAAATGTTGCCCCTCAGGTCCTTTTTATATCTTTCCTCTCTCACCTGAAACCTATGCCCTCTAGTTTTGGACTCCTCTATCCCACGGAAAAGACCTTGGCTATTCACCCTAACCGTGCCCTTTATGATTCTATAAATCTCTAAATGGTCACCCCTCAGCCTCCGACGCTCCAGGGAAAACAGCCCCAGCCTATTCAGACTCTTCCTGTAGCTCAAACCCTCCAAACCTGGCAACAACCTTGTAAATCTTTTCTGCAACCTTTCTAGTTTAACAACACCTTTCCTATAGGAGGGAGACCAGAATAGAACGTAATACTCCAAAGATGGCCTAACCAATGTTCTGTCCAGCCATGTGACCTCCCAACTCCTATATTCAATGGATGAACCATTAAAGGCAAGCATACCAAACACCTTCTTCATTACGCTATCTAACAGCGACTGCACCTTTAAAGAACTATGAAACTGCACCTGAAGGTCTCTTAGCCATTAATTTTCAAACATCATTATATTTTGGGGACAGCTTCATATCCTGATTACCAAGCCTTTCTCTCTAACAGATGCAGCCATGGTCAACTGACAGATCTAGCACAGTTTACAACCGGAGGATTGATAACAGCCGCAGGGCAGGTTTTGCACTGCTTCAAGCCTGGGCTACAACATGGTAGGTGCCTGGGTTAAGATACAGTTAGTAGTTAGCTCATGATCAATTTTATCTCAGAGCTGTGCAGATTCCTTTCCGAACACAAATGGGGAATGTGCTGCATGGTGGATAAAGAGGCTGTGTACGAGTAATTCTTCCTTTAAAGTATGAGCACCCACAGCCAAACATCAATATTGAAGAGGCCATGTGGTGCAAGAGGTCATGCAATGCATTGCAAACAAATTAGAGGAAACTCAGGTTATGATCCCGTAGATTATGATATGGCAAGCTGCCTGAGCTACAATGCGACAGACACCTGGGTTATGACACAGTGCCTGGATTAAAATATGGCAGTAAATAGAAATCAAGGAAATTAAAATAAATTTGTGATTGTTATGCCTTTGAAATGCCACATTTCAATAGTTCCACTGTCACTATATTTTGACACAGCTTTTAAATGGAAAATGATCTCCTAAAAACAACACGATTGTGGAAATGCCAACTCCAGAATGAAGCATTTATATTCAAAAAATCATTCAGAAATTACATACAAACTGAAAGATCTCAGTGAAGTTTAAGTATTACCTTTAGGGAATGGAAAGTACTTCAAACTGAAAACAATCACATCAACATTGCTGCCATCATCATTACTGAAGTCACAAAACATTAAGGTTGAGAACAGACTCATGGTGGGAGCCTGAGGATTTTGCTAAATGCACATTTTCCTCTTCAGATCACTGGGGCAAAGAACCTCTCTCACCTAAGGAGTTTGAACCATAAATGTCAGGCTAACAAAACTGGAGTTTTACATATAGTTCATTTTCAGAGCATTGGCCATTCTATAGCTGTTAAAAAAAAGGCTCTCTCTTCAACTTGCTGATGTCAGTTTAGAACTGACAATGCTGTAATAAACTAATTGTCTCCCAATCCTTGTCATCTACCGCTCAGGAAACATCTTTTCACATACAATATGCATTCTTCGTTTGACACCCCTGTGAATGCAGCTTGCTCCAGACATAAGCTTGCAGCAACATTATTTATTTAACATCATGGAACAGCCTGGAATGATTTCTTGATATGAGACTGGGTAACTGCAGACACAATATAGAACTGTAACATTTCTTGTGGCTGTAGAAGCACTGGCAGCTTTCAGATAAGCAGACAACATAGCTAACATCAACGACAGGATTAAAAAAAAATTAGCCCAGCACAGGGTCCAATTAGTGTACCGACGCATTTTGAACTGAATGGTGAACTATCTGTTGTTTGCCTGCCAAATACACATTTGCAGTTAGAAAGGAAAGTGGTTTTGAAATGATGAGCAGTTAAGATGCTAATGATCAGCTTTTGACAGACTACTAACAATTTCAGTCGTTACAGAGCACATGACACAGGGATTTATGAACAGAAATAGTCAATTCAGGACCACTTGTCTGTGTTAGTGTTTGCTCCCCAGTACCCTCATCCCACTCTAATGATCACTTCCCAACTTGCCCATTCAGCACTCTGTTTCATTCTTCCTCGTGTGGGCATTAAGTCACAACAATAACTTGAATTCATGTAGCTCCTTTCATGTAACAAAGCAGTTTCAAAGCTCTTCCCAGTGGCATCATTAAACAAAATATGACACCAAGCCTCACAAGGATTTCTCAAGGTACATGACCAAATATTTGGTCATAAAAGAGGTAGTTTTAAGAACTGGCTTAAAAAGGGAAAGTGAGATAGTCAGGCAGAGAGACTTGGGGGGGTATTTCAGAGTTTGGGGCCTTGGTAGGTCAAGGAACAGCTGCCAATGGAGACGTAATTAATATTAGGATGCATCAAGAGTGAGATTTTAGGGGTGGAGATTTTTTTGAGTGTGGTTGAACCAGAGAAAATTCTACGGATTGAGAAAAACCGGACCATTGAGGGATTTTAAAACAAGGATGGAAATTTTAAAATAAAGGCTTTATTTAGCTAGGAGCCACTGTCAATCAGCAAGCAGAAACATATTAGCAAAAGGTGTCTGCTGCAAGTTAGGACACAAGGACCAGAGGTTTGGGTGACCGCAAGTTTATGGATGGTAGAATATGGAGGACCAGCCAAGAATCTATTGGAATAGTTAAGTCCAGGCGTAACAAATGCCTGGATCTCAGCAGTGGGAGTGTTGAAGCAAGTGCAGAGGTGGGTGAAGTTGTAGAGTTAAGTGTGGATTGTCTTCATGAGAGCATTGATTTTCAATTGAAATGTGAATCATATTGTGGTCACGTGTCACAGGGTTAGCAAACAGTCTAGTTCACTCTCAATGTTGCCAGGGAGATGGCAAGGGAGCAGCTTGGGTAGCGGGAATAAAGGCAACTATTTGCTTCTCTAATTTAGAGGAATTTTCTGCCCATCCAGTACATCATGTCAGATAGGCAGCCTGATAATTGTAGGGGGTCAAGAGGAGTGCTGAGGTAGAGCTGGATGCTGTCAGCATGTGTGAAAAGGAAGACTATGCTTTCACATGATGTTGCCAAAGTGCAACATGCAGATGAGAAATACAAGATAGCCAAGAACAAATCTTTGAGGGGATTCAGACCTAACAGGGTAGGAAGTGGAAGAGAAATCTCTGCAATTGATACTGGGCTTTAGTAAGATGAAAATGGAAGCAGACATGAGCACTCCCAACCAGCTGGATGGCATTAGAAAGGTAGTGAAGTAGAATAGCGTGGTCAACAGTGTCAAAGACTGCTGAGAAATGAGAAGGAAAAAGGGCAAAAGTTTACCTTAATCAACATCTCATGCATGTCCTTTTAATGACTTTGATCAGAAACGTTTTGATACTGTGCCTAAGATAGAGACTTGAGTTAGAGGCATTCAATCATGGATTTCTGGGAGAGCTGGGAATGAGTTTGGGGTTGAAAGAACATTTGGAGGGAAGAAAAGTGAGAAAACAGCTCCTAGTTAAATGCATCATTGTGTTCGCTCCATTCACTCCATGTGGCAGTGAGCCCCACAACAAGTCCCACTTATGAGTGAACAAATTCTCCTAAATTCAATATATATCTGCTTTATCCTCCTGTCCTCATACACTACTTGAGATCCCATCATAGAAGGGGCAGTGTTGCATTGATACTTTTGGGTGTTGGCTTCTACAAAGTTGTCAGCCATTGCCCTTATAATCAGTACATTCTGGAGCACCTGTGCTTGCCATGTCCCAGTGCCTGGGCATCATTCTCTAGCTGGTGCTCAAGCTCGTGAGGGACCCAAAGAGTCACTGATCAAGACAACGTGGAGAGCCCCAATATGGCAAACAGCAGCCTTCAAACAGCTTCACTGAGGCCACAAGAGGAGATAGCTCCTCATTGAACTATTCAATCTGGAATACTGTTACAGAAAAGCATCGCGGACTAACCCTTCGGCTGAGAATGCAGTTGAAGGATATTATGGATGAGAAGAAAGGGAGAAACTTTCTGCTGGCACGAAGATCATAGATTTCAAGTAATTGTCAGAAAAAAAAATCTAGAGGGAAACTGGATAGATTTTGTTTTACACAGTCATCCTAACATCTGGAACACACTCTGATAAATGGTGGTAGAAGCAACATTAGTGTTCAAAAACCAACTGAAGTTATTCTCACATAAGAGAATTTTGCAGGGTTCTGCTAAAGGGCAATGGGAGTTGGACAAATTGGTCACTCTTTCAAAAATGTGCTGACACAATGAGCCAAGTAGCCTCCTTCTGTCCTGTATCATTTGGTGCTTGTCACCTATCTAATCTGTTGATTTGGTTGGTGCATGGTGTGGCTTCAGAACAGTTTGGAATATCCATTGTTTGCTATCCATCAATATCATATTTCATGAGGCCTGCCGAACAACGAGCTGATGCTCCCAAATGCTTTGAGGTGGTCAGATGATCACCTTCTCGTCCTCTTCTGCCATATTTCCCAATTATCCACTAATTTTCTCCTTCCCATCATGTGAAGGAGTCCCTCCAATTATTTGCCCCATTTTCTCCTTTGCTTCCAATGCGAGCTGATTTGTTCATGGCATTGTGACAGTGTGGAGATGTCAAATGTAAATTGGAGCAACCAAAATCTAGTATCGGCAGCAATGATCACAAAACCATTAGATTTTCAGAAATAATGCCCTTTAGGTAAGGAAGTCTGTCTCTATTTGACTCTCTTATCTCTCTCTCTTAATTCTATCTTGATTTTACTTAATTTATCTTTCAATGCCTCATTTCACACGGAATTAAATATTTCCTGGTTCTGACTCTTATAGAGGCAATATCAACCATTAAAACCCTTACTCTCCCTGTTTTGAGGAAGGGTCACTCAGCCTGAAATATTAACTCTGATTTCTTTCCACAGATGCTACCAGACCCATTAAGCTTTTTCAGCAATTTCTGTTTTTGTTTTGGAAAACTTGGAAATGGCATATTAGGGCTCGATTTTGCAAGATACAGGATATATGTCTCTTTTTGGTTTTACTGGTTTTTCCTTTGGAGAGGATTGAAAATTTTAAAAATCGTCAATGCAAACCAACCGTCTTGCACCTGTCCACCTCCAGCTTCATAAGCACATAAATAAGGAGTAGGCCACTCAGCCCCTCAAGCCTGCTCTGCTAATCATGGCCAATCTGATCATTCACATTCTCCCCACTCTGATCCTCTTTCATCCACTTATTTATCAAAAATCTCTCTCTGACTTAAAAATAATTGAAGATTTCACATCTTTTGCCTTTTGAAGGACAGTTCCAAAGACTTTCAAACTTCAAAAAAGAAATTCTTGTAATCCCTCTAAGTGGTTCCCTTTATGTTTAGACAGTAACCTCTAGTTCTAGATTTTCCTAGAAGAGGAATCATCCTTTCCATATCTAGCCTGTTGAGACACCTCAGGATCTTGCATGTTTCAATTAAGTTGCCTTCTACTGTCCTAAACTCCAAAAAGGTGCTGAGTCTGTCTAATCTTTCCCCATTAGACAAGCCATCCATTCCTGGTATTAGTCTCTTTATTTCCAGATGTAAATGCATTGGAAGTTTAATAAAGTTTTGTTAGACTAATGTGCACTATTTTCCAAATATGGTCTTATCAATGCACTGTATAACTGAAGCATAACTCCTTTGCAATGGATAGTAATATTCTATTAGTTTTCAATCTTATATGCTATACTTGCACACTAATCATTTACAATTCATTCATGAGGATACCTTAATTTCGGCATCTCAGAGCTCTGTAGTCTCCCAGCATTTAGATAGTCTTTTTTAAATTCTTCCTGCCAAAATGTACAATTTCACATTTTCTCACATCATACTTCACTAGCCAGATCTTTGCCCACTCACTTAACCTATTTATACCTTTGTGGTTTCCTTATGACCTCTTACTGATGTACTATCCTTGAAAACAGCAAATTTAATGACCATAACCTCGGTCCAGTCATCTAGGTCATATATAACATCATAAATGTAGACAGTTAAGCTTCAGCACTAGTCCCCATGACACAACACGCATTACGTCTTGCGGACTGGAACATGATATATTTATGCCTATTCTCTGTTTCCTGCTAGCTGTCTAATTTTCTGTCCATGCCAACGGGTTACTCCCTAGATCATCAGTTTTTCTTCTCTGCAATAAACTTTGACGTGGCACCTTATCACATGTTCTCTGGAAATCTAAGTACAGTACGTCTACAGCTCCCCATTATTCATAGCAAATGTTACTTCTTTGAACAACTCCAATAAGTTGGTGAAATATGGAGGTGAATTTTACCCAGAATTGGTTAATCAGCCAAATAAGAACCATTGCCTAATGCTGTGCTGCTCTCCTTTTCACAGCTATTGTGAATGTACACTTAAATGCCTGAACCTCTACCCCCTTTTGGGATGTATTTTCACCTTTGTTTCCTGCAGGCGCCACTAGATTCTGCACAATCTCTGCCCTCTGCTGATAGAAGGGGCCTCAAAAGACATTGTCTCCTCCACCATTGAGGAGGAAATCACAGATCTCTCAGAAGAGCACCACTAGGCTGCCTCTTGCAGTGCCACCCCTGCCAGTTCCCAACACCTTGGTGGATACTTTAGCTTGATTAGAATTGGAAGCTACTGCTAGTAAACACAGCACTGGCACGTCTTTGCAGCTGATTGAGGAAAAAATGAGGTTTCTGGCACCCAGGGGGGCACTATAGATTAGGAACCTGCTCAGCTCCTAGCAGAAAAGGATGCTATGGTGTTAGGAACTAACTTCATCAAAATACCCAAGCAGACACTGGAGCAGCAGGAAGACTCCAACAATTGTTTTGTCTTTGGCATATGAGTGTCTGTCTATCTCCATGAAGAGGCTGGTGACGATCAAAGTCAGCCAGGCCTAGCACTCTCAGTGTCTGCTGGATATCGGCACAGACCTACACATCATTGCTCTAGCCTTTGCTCAGCACCAACAGAAAGAAACAGGAGATAAGAACACGGAGCTCACTCCAGCTACTCCTTCCTCACAAAGAAACACGGCCAAGCCAGTAGGCATCCAGCCAGAGGAGGAATCACATTCAGGCCTCCCCACTTTAAGCCTCCTCTCAGGACACTACAGAGGCAACCCCAGCCCTCCACTTCCACCCTGCTCATCTGCCTCAGCTCTGTGAGGGGGGGTCAAGCCAAAGAGGCTGATCATGCATCCGGGCAGGGCTCAGAGTGTCTGGGCCCTCCAGACACCACCACCTCCGGGAAATTGCCTGACCAAAACCAGGGCAACAGGCTCCACTTTGGGCAGGCTTCCCAGTAGTGCAACTTCTGTCTGCACACAGGTGGCATGAGTGACAACGCATCATTGTAAATATACATTCACTGTTCATCATCTGTTGAGAATGAATCTCATTCTAATTGCCACCACAAGTCTGAAAGTACTGAGCCCATCCATCTGTAGTGTTGTATGATATTTCATGGTCCAAGGTATGAAGTTCCTACACCACAGTCAGGCTATGGAAACTTGGAAGGTGCTTGCTACTTTGGCAACTCAGGTCAATCCTTTCATGCAGTGATTCATTGCTTGTGCATCACAGCCATTAGTGGGATTGATTCTTGATGCTACATGACATGGTTAAGGAATGCTTAGGGCAAGGATTTGGAGTGCGCACAGTAGCTTGATGCCTATATATTATTTACTGTTTGCTGGTATCTTTCACCTGTAATCCGTTCCTTTCTGTTTAACACTATTGCTCTTTGAAGAAGCTCACGTGGCATGAAAATGAAGCCCCCTCCCTCACAGAATTAAACACTTAATCTGCTCACTCTAGGTGGGGTGGCAGCCATTTGCAGCTCTGGTGCACTGTTCCTATGTGCATCATCATGAAGGAAACTACTGGAATCCTCCTTGATGATCCCATCAGCTCTAATTTCCTCCATGTTCCCACCCAACCTGTTTAACTGCTTATCTCCTGATATTAAACACTGCAACATAGGCATACAGCCAAACACAGTCCGGGGACACATTATTAGTTGGGATTAACATCAGAGTTTTGTGCCACCACAAAGTAACAGCGTTTGTAACAAGAGCAAGCCTTAGGCATGTGCTGTGCTGTAATGATGCAACACTGAAAAATAATAGTCGACATGCAAGTAAGAGAAATGTTTTAGTCGCACAATAGCATCAGGAACAAATCATGTTGTATTGCTATTGCATTGCTCTTGTAGAAGATGCTTTAATTTACAATGCATTGTGGAGAATCATAAAATCACACAATCATAATTACACCTTTATGCAAGTTAGCTGACAAATAGGAGAACAGTTTAAACACATCGGATCCACAGTCGTTTAACCTGCATTAGGATTTTACTGTCACTGAAGAGAGGCCCAAATGTTCTTGGCCTTTTCCCAGGCTGCGTACAAGCTCATGTTGGCATTCATCAACATGGCAGGTCTACGAATCAGTAATCGGGTCAGGTGTCCCTTTAGTTTCTTGAAGATACTCTCTCCTGCAGTGCAGAGGTATAAATCGATGAAAGCGTGAAAGAGTTTCCTCTGAGCTTTATGACATTTTGTAATGGCATATGAAGCTGCTAACTGCCCTACAGTTTGCTGGTGAGAGTAAAAATACCTTCTGTTCTTTCCTGATCTGCAAGCCTTGAACACATCTGGAATGCATGCCATACCAGTGCTGATAACTCTTGTGGAGAAGCAGTGACCCCAGGCAGAGATATTAACTGATTTTTGAATTCCAACCTATCCTTCTGTGTACAAATGGAAACCACAATTGTGTTGTGGAACACAACTGGCAGGACTTAGTTCAGGAGTCTCTTAAGGTTAACATGCAGCTTCAGTTGGTGGTTAGGAAGTTAAATGCAAAGTTAACATTCATTTCAAGACGGTGAGAACACAAGGGCAGATATGTATTGCTGAGACTATATTAGGCTTCAGTCAGACAGCATTTGGAACATTGTGAACAATTTTGGGCCCCAAATCCAAGGAAAGATATGTTTGTCTTGGAGGAGGTCCAGAGGAGGTTTAAAATAACAATGCCAACAATCAAGGGCTTGTTATATAGAGAGCAGTTAAGGACTTTAGGCCTGTACTCAATGGAATTCAGAAGGATGAGGGAGGATCTGATTGAAACTTACAGAATCCTGACAGGCCTGAATAGAGTGAACATGAAGAAGATGTTTTTACTAGTAGGAGCCTAGGACCTGAGGATACAGCCTCAGAGTGAACAGCTAATCCTTTAGGACTGAGATGAGGAGGAATTTCTTCAGCCAGATTAGTGAATGTGTTGAACTCATTGCCACAGATGGTTATGGAGGCCAAGTCATTCAGTCTTTCTAAGATAGACGTAGATAGGTTCTTCATTGGTGAGGGATCAAGGGTTACAAGGAGAAAGCAGGAGACCGAGGTTGAGAAACATAACAGCTATAATCAAATAGCAGAGCAGACTCGATGCGCCGGATGGCCTAATTATGCTCCTATATCTTATGATCTTATGGCATGGGTATCTAACAGGATCTGAAATTTCCAACCTTGGAACAGTCAGAGCTAAAGTCATCTTTATCCACGCCCCCTATTCAACAAAACCATTAAGATTATTACCCATCCCCTTTCACATGGAATGCTCATGGCTGGCTTCTATAGACTCCAAAAATGTTATGAAGAATGCTCTTTCTAATTTCTTATCTGTTAGATGTAGAAGAATGATGCTAGAACTGGGAGAGTTAGCTATCAGGAGGAGGTTGGAGTGTAGCAAAACCACTTGCTGAGACCAGGTTTTTAAAAATTATTTTGTTGGGATGTAGTCATCTAGGCAACGCAAGCATTTGTTGCCCACCCCTAACTGCCCTTGAACTGAGTGGTCTTCTAGCTCATTTCAGACAACATTAGGTGATAACCACATTGGTGTGGGTCTGGAGTCATGTGTAGGCCAGACCATATAAGGATGGCAGGTTTCCTTCCTTAAAGGACTTTAGTAAACCGGATATATTTTTATGAAAATTGATAGCTACTGAGGCTAGCTTCTATTTTCAGATATATTAATTGATTTTAAATTTCACCAGTAGCAGTGGTGAGATTCGCAGCAATGTCTCCAGAGTGAAAATTCATCTGGGACTCTGGATTAAAATCCAGTGAACATTCATACTAGAACAGCATTACCCCTTTTTGGGCATTGGTTTGTTCTGATGCTGTAATTTCTATTTAGTCATGGTGGATGCCAATCCCAAGCTACTCATTTCAAAAGGAAATAAATCATAAAAGTAGCAAGGTTTTGCTAAAACTATATAAGGCACTAGTCAGACCACATCTGGAATACTATGAACAGTTTCAGTCCCTAATCTAAAGAAAAATGCACTGGTATTGGAAGCAGTCCAGAGAAGGTTCGCTAGACTGACATGAGGTATGGAGACACTGTCTTATGAAGCGAGGTTGAGTAGGTTGGGTCTGTACTCATTGGAAGTTAGAAGATGAGAAGTGACCTCATTAAAACATTTACAATTCTTAGGTAGGAGCAAATTATTCGAAACACTGGAATCGGTGCTGAAAACAACAAAAAAAATCAAATGAAGAGTCATTTAGTCTTGAAACATTAGCTTGTTATCTCCCCTTGGATGCTGCTTGACCCGCTGTGATTTCCAGCATTTTTTGTTTTAAGATTCTTCGGTATCTTGACTGGGTTGATGTGGAAAGGTTGATGTGGGAGACTGTTGGACAAGAGGACATAATCTCAGAATATTGGGTTGTACATTTAAGACAGAAAATGAGGAGGAATTTCTTTTCTCAGAGGGTTGTGAATCTGTGAAATTCTTTACCACAGAGGGCTGCCAGGATTGGGTCATCAAGTATATACAAGGCTGAGGTAGACAGACAGTAAGGGACTTGACGGTTATAAGGAAAAGGCAGTAAAGTGGAGTTGAAGATTATTGGATCAGTCATGGTCTCATTGAATGGCCGAGCAGGTTCGATGGGCTGAATGGCCGACTTTTACTCTTATGTCTTAAGGTCTTAGGAACCACCACAAAGGATTATTGATTGAATACGTGCACAGACTACTGAATATGTACAGAGGAGAACTGTGGGGCATTCTGGCTGACCTCAGCACATGCCCTGATCAGAAAACATTGACATACCGAGGAATCACTGACTGCCATGATAAGCAGCATGTAGGCAATCCGAACAATGACCTTAGAAAAGACAGATTGTCAGACAAAAATCCCTGCACTGCTTCAAGCAGATTTTGAGATACTCCGTTCAATTCACCAAACTTGGTTAAACCAAATGGTGATAACAAGACAATAAAACAAAGTGTCAGAGAGAGTCAGCAGGTTTGGCAGAGTCTGCAAAAACAGACAGAGCTACTGGTTTGAATCCACCTTGATAGCTGCTGTCAGGCAGTAAGTAGATAAGGTAAATGTGAAGGTAGGGTGCTAGGATCGTAGGGTGTCATCTGGAACAGGCTGCCAAGTGGATAGGTAATAGGGTGTGAGGATGTCATGTAGTAGGTAGTGATGCCAGAGATAGGGTGTCAGATGAGTAGAGTGTGAAGTAGGTAGGTGATAAGGTGCAAGGGGATAGGGTAACATGGGATACGGTGACAGGATTTAAGATGGGAAGTGGACCAATCACGTGATGCAGTGTTTAGGGTACGTTGAGGCTGGTAGGAAATATCAGGTTCCGGCACAGAGGCAGGTGAAGGTGGATGCCAAATCCCAAGGAGGAACAGGGATTGGGTCCGGCAGCAGAAAGGGATGATCAGGTCCCAGGGAATTTGGTATAGGGCAGCGGCAGATTGGGTCTGGATTGGGGGAGGGGTGTCCCGGGTATTGGGGTGACAGCCAGATCAACCTGAGGTAGGGGTTCACTGGATTGAGAGTGGAGGAAGGAAGAATTAGGTCCAGAGCAGGAGCCACCTTGCAGAGGAAAACAGGAAAAGAACTGTGGATGCTTAAAATCAGAAACAAAAACCAGAAATTGCTGGAAAAACTCAGCAGGTCTGGCAGGATATGTGGACAGAAAGCAGAGTTAACTTTTCGGGTCAATTCTGAAGAGGGGTCACTGGACCCAAAACATCAACTCTGCTTTCTCTTCACAGATAGTGCTAGAACCTGCTGAGTTTTTCAAACAATTTCAGTTTTAGCTTCTGGAAGAGGCGGAGAAGAGGCAGATCAGATATGGATCTGGGAAGCAAGTGCAGTCCTGCAGCAAGGGCAGAGATGAAAGGTTTAATAGTTTAATAGTTACTCAGGAGTTAGACTACGTATGTAATAGTCTAACTTTTCCCAAGTAGTAATTTATATAATTTAATTGGAACCCTCTGAATTTTCTGATTTAAATAGAGACTTTCACAGGATGCCAACAGTAGAGGAATTTACCAGTGGAACCTTCAACTTCTATCGTCATTCTTTCAGAGTTTGCTACAATAGAAATTCTTCAGAGCTCCCATGAGCAACTCCCATCTACACCGGAATACCAACTGTTCAGCCACTGTTTTATACATTCTTTCTCTCCTTATTTGCTATCTCTCTTAATCCTCTTTTTGCTTCTCTATCTCTCTTCACCTCTCTTAATTTCACCGTTTTTACACAATTTATACTGGATTGACCATTCTAATTTATATTTCCTGATTTAAGACTCTGCGAGGCTCACTGAGGAGTTCGTAACCTGATTGGTTGAAGCGATACACTGTTGCCCTGCTCACACGTGTTGCGGACCCCCTACAAAGGGAATTGTATTGCTGTATCGGAAACTATCCCCTAATGCCATTACGTACTATTTAAAAAGCAGGAAAAGTTAGGTTTTAGCTTTTACATCTGATGAAAAGCTAGCAATGTTCCTTCATTGATAACAAGGTGTGGAGCTGGATGAACACAGCAGGCCAAGCAGCATCGTAGGAGTAGGAAAGCTTGACGTTTCGGGCCTAGACCCTTCATCAGAAATGGGGGGAGGGGAAAGGGGTTCTGAAATAAATAGGGAGAGAGGGGGAGGCGGACAGAAGATGGATAGAGGAGAGGATAGGTGGAGAGGAGGCGGACAAGTCGAAGAGGCGGGGATGGAGCCAGTAAAGGTGAGTGGAGGTGGGGAGGTAGAGAGGAGATAGGTCAGTCCAGGGAGGACGGACAGGTCAAGAGGGCGGGATGAGGTTAGTAGATAGGAGATGGGGGTGCAGCTTGAGGTGGGAGGAGGAGATAGGTGAGAGGAAGGACAGGTTAGGGAGGCGGGGATGAGCTGGGCTGGTTTTGGGATGCAGTTGGGGGAGGGGAGATTTTGAAGCTTGTGAAATCCACGTTGATACCATTGGGCTGCAGGGTTCCCAGGCTGAATATGAGTTGCTGTTCCTTCAGCCTTCGGGTGGCATCATTGTGGCACTGCAGGAGGCCCAGGATGGATATGTCGTCTGAGGAATGGGAGGGGGAGTTGAAATGGTTCGCGACTGGGAGGTGCAATTGTTTGTTGCGAACTGAGCGCAGGTGTTCTGCAAAGCGGTCCCCAAGCCTCTGCTTGGTTTCCCCGATGTAGAGGAGGCCACAATGGGTACAGCAGATGCAGTATACCACATCAATTGCCTCAACCTCTCTACCCCTTTCACCCACTCCAACCTCTCCCCTGCAGAACGTGCAGCCCTCTGCTTCCTCTGCTCCAATCCCAACCTCACCATAAAACCCACGGACAAGGGAGGCGCAGCTGTAGTATGGCGCACTGACCTCTACATCACTGAGGCCAGGTGCCAACTCTCCGACACCTCCTCCTACCACCCCCTGGATCATGACCCCACTCCCGAGCACCAAACCATCATCTCCCAAACCATCCACAATCTCATCACCTCAGGTGACTTCCCACCCACCACCTCCAACCTCATCGTTCCCCAACCCCGCACCGCCCGCTTCGATCTCCTTCCCAAAATCCACAAACCTGAATGCCCTGGTTGACCCACTGTCTCCGCCTGCTCCTGCCCCACTGAGCTCATCTCCACCTACCTCGACTCCATTTTCACCCCCTTGGTCCAGGAACTCCCTACCTACGTCCGTGACACCACCCTCGCCCTCCACCTCCTCCAGAACTTCCAATTCCCCGGTCCCCAAAACCTCATTTTTACTATGGACGTCCAATCCCTATGCACCTGTATTCCCCATGCAAATGGCCTAAAGGCCCTCCGCTTCTTCCTGTCCCGCAGACCTGACCAATCCCCCTCCACTGACACCCTCATCCGCTTAGCCGAACTCGTCCTCACCCTCAACAACTTCTCTTTCAATTCCTCCCACTTCCTACAGACAAAGGGGGTGGTCATGGGTACCCGCATGGGCCCTAGCTATGCCTGCCACTTTGTAGGTTACGTGGAACAATCCCTCTTCCGTACCTACACTGGCCCTAAACCCCACCTCTTCCTCCGTCACATTGATGATTGTATCGGCGCTGCCTCGTGCTCCCACGAGGAGCTCGAACAGTTCACCCACTTCACCAACACCTTCCACTCCAACCTTAAGTTCTCCTGGACCATCTCTAACACCTCTCTCTCCTTCCTGGGCCTCTCTGTCTCCATCTCGGGTAATCACCTAGAAACCGATATCCATTTCAAGCCCACCGACTCCCACAACTACCTAGAATACACCTCCTCCCACCCACCTTCCTGCAAAAATGCCATCCCCTATTCCCAATTCCTTCGTCTCTGCCGCATCTGCTCCCAAGATGAGGCATTCCACTCCCGTACATCTCAGGTGTCCTCATTCTTCAGGGACTGCAACATCCCCCCTGCAGTGGTCGAGAATGCCCTCAACCGTGTCTCCCTCATTTCCCGCAACGCATCCCGCACACTCTGTCCCCACGATAACAACCAAAAAAGAATCCCCCTCGTCCTCACATACCACCCCACCAACCTCCGGATCCAACGCATCATCCTCCGACACTTCCGCCATCTGCAATCCGACCCCACCACCAAAGACATTTTTCCCTCCCCACCCTTGTCTGCTCTCCACGACTCCCTTGTCCGCTCCACACTCCCCTCCAGCCCCACCACACCCGGCACTTTTCCCTGCAACCGCAGGAAGTGCTACACCTGCCCCCACACCTCCTCCCACCCCCTATCCCAGGCCCCAAGAAGACTTTCCACATCAAGCAGATGTTCACCTGCACATCTGCCAATGTGGTATACTGCATCCGCTGTACTCGTTGTGGCTTCCTCTACATCAGGGAAACCAAGCAGAGGCTTGGGGACCGCTTTGCAGAACACCTGTGCTCAGTTCGCAACAAACAATTGCCCCGCCCAGTCGCGAACCATTTCAACTCCCCATCCCATTCCTCAGACGACATGTCCATCCTGGGCCTCCTGCCATGCCACAGTGATGCCACCCGAAGGCTGCAGGAACAGCAAATCATATTCAGCCTGGAAACCCTGCAGCCCAATGGTATCAACGTGGATTTCACAAGCTTCAAAATCTCCCCTCCCACAACCGCATCCCAAGACCAGCCCAGCTCATCCCCGCCTCCCTAACCTGTTCTTCCTCTCACCTATCCCCTCCTCCCACCTCAAGCCGCACCCCCATCTCCTATCTACTAACCTCATCCCGCCCCCTTGACCTGTCCGTCTTCCCTGGACTGACCCATCTCCTCCCTACCCCCCTACCTACACTCACCTTTACTGGTTCCATTCCCACCTCTGACTTGTCTGCCTCCTCTCCACCTATCCTCTCCTCTATCCATCCTCTATCCGCCTCCCCCTCTCTCCCTATTTATTTCAGAACCCTGTTCCCCTCCCCCATTTCTGATGAAGGGTCTAGGCCCGAAACGTCAAGCTTTCCTGCTCCTATGATGCTGCTTGGCCTGCTGTGTTCATCCAGCTCCGCACCTTGTTGTCTCGGATTCTCCAGCATCTGCAGTACCTATTATCTCTGATACAATGTTCCTTCATTGCTAACTGCCAAACTGAGTAATGAACTGAAAAGCAACAATTCAAAAATTGTTGTTATTTTTGACAACGAGCAACACCATCTTCTCAAAGCCTTCTCCCTTTTATAACACAGCTACTTATGTATTTGGGACATGGTAGCAAAAGGAATCAATAAAATGCAGGAAAGTTCATCATCAGAGGCTTATTGGCAGAGGTGGAGGTGCAGCTCCTGTTATAGTAAGATTTGTGATCTCTGTTATGGATTAATAGAGAGTTTTGTTACAAAGAAGGTCACAATGGGCCAAACATCACCAGAAAGGCACTGTGCCAGGTCACTGATTGATGGCCAGCTAACTCTGGGGATAATCCAAGAAACAAATGCTTTACCACTTGGCTAGGGTTCAAACTTCCCAACTTGAATGATATTCAGACAGGCATCAGGGATTGAAAAGGATATAGTCATTCACATTATTACTTTGAATGTTTTGTCTCCTCACCAGGCCACATCCCACAGCTCTAACCATCCAAAATAAAGGGTTTCTACAAGAACATAAACTGTAGAACTTCCTACAAACTAGTCCTTAAAAGAATAAAAAGTTAATTGATAAATAGACCTCCTTTTCTAATACACATTAGAATACTTAATGTTACGAATCTTAATTAAGTCCACAATAATATTGTGTGTATGAAGCAGCCACAATCAATAATTATTGCCTTTACCATAAAATTGGAGATGATAGGCACAAATGCTTAGGTATTTGACAGATGGCATCTGTTTACAATTGAAAGCACCATCAGGACATGGCATTAGATGAGTTGCCAGAATCAAAAGGCAACCTGTATGAGGCAGCATCCCACAGGAACAGCATGTCATGTCTGGAGGTTTGAGTAGGCTTGTCCAGGAGGACAAGAACAGAATTGGCTGCGATAGCCTACCCTTTCCCGTGGAGAAGTACACTCAATGTCACTCTGTACAGACATAGGTTCTCGTGCAAAGAACAGGTGATGTTTCCAAATAAATGGAAATTGTGTGATTTATGTAAATATAAATATCATTCATTTCGGAGTTTAGATTTTGAACTAGGAGAATGCAATATGAAAGGACTACATGATTCAATAGCTTGCTGTCATTTTCGAAGAAGCAAGAAATCTTTTTTTGCCTATGGGGAGAACACATGTATTGGCAAGCTTTTGGGGGCAATTCAGAGACAACCTGGTTGAAGTTAGGTGTAAGAACAACTTCTCCTGGGAAAAAAGAATCAGTTCAGAACAGTTTTGAAATAGGCTACCTCAGTGTAAAGGTTTCAGTTTGAAAATTCCATACTAGAAGTGTTTGATTAGAACTCTGAAAGGATTACTTGTAGCTATGAAAGTTTAAGCTCGGTTACGTGATTAATCAAGGAAAAAGATATTATGATTTCAAAACTGAGGATCGAAAGCAACAGTTAAATTAAACCTGCACGGAATTCACTGGAATCAAGATCCCAGTGATGTGTGAAGTCTCACTGTCAGTACACTGTATGTTTCTAACAGATATTCTTGTGATATCGTCACTGCATGTGACCTGAGGGCATAAAGGTCTCCATGAACTGGGGCAACCTGAAGCATGGCATGTTGGTGAAAGTGTGCTAATGTTTGTAACCAGCTAGATTATTAGCCCTAACACTGAAGGGCATATGATTGAAATGTATGTACGTATCAGGGACTGTAATAAACTTCTGTTGACTCTTAATACTATATTACCCATACTTAGTTCTCATGTCACAGGAGTTAATACAAGTATCACTATTTTAAGTACAAATATGTGGCTGAAGGCAAATCCCATACCAGGGTGGCAGTTCACCGGAGGTGGAAATCACACCAACACAGAGCTGCTGTCCAATCAGAGGCTGAAACAGCTGAAGAAAAACAACTGCAGGTCTACAGAGAAGGGGTAGAGGAGCAATAACAGCTGAGCAGCTCTTGGTAGATAGTCCTCGTGGGTATGATGGGCTAAATAGCCTCCTGTGGACTGTAATGTGCTGGTTTCACACATCAGTTCCTTGTATGTTCTTTATTTATTCGTTAACAATGCCAGCACAAAATGGATCTTACTCTGCAATGATAGCCCAACTTGAACAAACTGAAACAAAATGTAAAAAGGCTGGCAAAGCCTGTTAAGAGCTTGCAAGTTCTGTCGCCATACGGTTTCAGAAGCACAAGTTAGGCAGCATTGCGATGATTGACGTGCGTGTGTTAAGATAACGTGAGTGGGTGCTAGATCAACTTTGAGACTCTGCAATGGACCAGTCAATCATGATATGTGTTGGAGATGATGGGATGACCATTATCACTCGGACCAATGCAAGGATACATGATCTTGTTCTGTCTTGCAACCTTGTAGCAAGATGAAGCCACAGGAAGATGTTTCTTTAATAAAGTTAGTGTTTTCCTTGCATCAGTAAGCAATGAAGTGGCTGCTGAATCCTTATTCAAAGGCATGAAGAAATAATCACAGCAATTCAGAGCATGCTTCCACAGTAGCAAGATGTCTTTCAGAAACTACAGTAGGACCAAAGGACTGGAAATGCTTCTCACACCAGTTTGATGAATCCATCAATATGACCAACACAGCCAGCTGATTGTTTTTATGTGCATGGCTTTGAAGGATTAAAATTAAAACACAATTAAAAATCAAATCTTCTCACCTTTTTCACCCTATAAAGGGACAACAAGAGATATTATCTACAACAAATTCAACAGGTGCATGAGAAAATCTTCAAACCAAGAAACTGGTCTCCATCATAACTAATGGAGAAATGCTTATTGCATTTTATGAAGTGATCCTAATTCCCCCTCTTTGTCGACCAATACCGTATAATACATCAGCAAACACTTCGTGAGTAAAGGTATGGACCTTTCTCATATAATGAAAGTTATTAGGATTGTAAACTCAGTTTGTGCAAGAGTCTTTCCATACTGTTTGTTTAAATCTCGACTTGACAAACGTGATATTGTCTACTGTGAACTTATCCTCCATGCTAACGTGATATGGTTAAGTTGAGAAAAGGTCCTGCAAAGATTTTTAGATCTGATGCCCGAGATTGTCACTTTTTGCAAATCAAGGAATGAAGTGTTTAGTGAGCTAACAGACAATGACTGGTTGCTTGACTTCAGGTTCATAATGGACATAATATCAAAAATGAACACATGGAGCTCCGAACTGCAGGAAAAGGACAGAAAAACTCAACACAAACAAACAATCAGGGCGGTGAATGCATTGAAACAGAAACTGGGTATGTGGCTCTCCAAACTGAAAAACAAAATACTGCAACACTTTCCAAGTCTGGAGAAAATGCGAGAAAAGAATTCAAAGATAAAGGAAAATAATTCAACACAGGAACCTTCTGTACACACCTGAGGAAGTTAACTAAGGAATTCAACAAGTGATTTCAGGGATTAAATGTGATGGGACAAATTAACATGTTTATCTGAAAAATATTCCTTTAAGTAGAGATTGGTGGATTGGCTACCAAATTCCATCAGCTGTTTGATTTACAAAGTAGTGGAATTTCTACAGATGTAATTGCTATGCAAAATGATATTGAGCTGACTGCTAGATCAAGGGACAGTGTTTTCTGGTGCTCATCAACAGAGGAAAACAACCACTCCCATCCTCCTTTGATTTTAAAGTGTAATTTTAAGACAACTCCACATCACGCTGTGAGATAGCATTCCCCCAGATGGAGCCGAATTATTGCACACCTCAAAAGATACCTATTTGATGAACGGAATATGACTAGCAGTCTCAGACTACAACCCAGTCTTCAAACCACTGGCAGAGAATGCGCAGTCATAGGCATCACAATAAGACTGGGTGAGTAGAGGACAAAATGATTAATTATAAATACTTGGTTTTAGAAATATTTAGCACTGAAAATAAACTGTTTATTCTACATTTTCTTTAGGGCCCATCCTGGGCTGCACTTAGATTCGAAACTGATCTTGTGTTTAGAAAGCATGGGGCTGGATGAACACAGCAGGTCAAGCAGCATCATAGGAGCAGGAAAACTTGACATTTCGGGCCTAAACCCTTCATCA